>CM042091.1:14602597-15102597 GCA_023512835.1 Taxillus chinensis
TTCCTACTCAGAAATGAGCTAGAAAGTGCTCGATCTTATCCATTCTCGTCCCCAACACAACTAGTACCACGAACACAAACTCACCCAAGAGTAAACTGACCAAATACACTTTTAACTCCCTATTTGGTATAGGATAGAAAATTAGTGGGAGAATTTGATACAGAAAAAGGGTTCATGGAAAGAAAAAAAAAAAAAAAGATAAAAAAAGTAATGGTTTAGTTGGAATGAAAAATATATAAAAAATATATTTTTTAAAATTTAATTATGATAGAAATAAATTATTAAAAAGATAAAATATTAATTATATCATTTTATCATCTTGGCAGCGTTATCTTAATTACTATATCTTACAATTTTGTTGTCAATAAAATCTAACTCTTATGCCGATTGTTTTTTTACCTATTTTCTACTGTATCTTTTTCACTTTCAAACACGGTAAAAATGTAAATCCACGCCCATTCTCTCCACCGACTTCGTTTTCCCCACTTTTTCTACGTCAACAAAACACGGGGATGAGCCAGGAGTAAACCGCGTATGTTCTCGAAGATTCTAGAACATTATGACCAGAACCGCGTTACGAGACTCATCCATTCGCCTACTTCTTCATTTCTCCTATAAATAAAAATAATAGTCCTGGGACCCGTCACCTGATCACCAATACCTCCGCGCCGACAGACGCTCTTGCATCTTCAACTTAAAACAAGTAGTATAGCCGCTGCCCTCCCCGCTCTCAGCGTTTCCAGCTGCCCTGCGACACCCATCACAAAGGCCAAAGCCCTTGCAGACCGCATTGCTTGCAGGGGGGTACTTTCCTCTCTTCAATCTGCATATTAGTATATTATGTTAATTATTAATTGCTGAAAATTTCAAAAATAAAAAATAAAAAATAAGAAACTGTGGCAAGAAAGAGATGGACTTAATTTTTTATTTTGGCTGGGGCGTCATTATTATTTTTGTTTATAATCCCTTTATTTTTGGCGACTTTGTTTGTTGTGCTTCCTATATATAGTTTTCTTTTTAATTCCTTTAAAGTGGGGCGTATTTATTTTTCACTGCTACTTTTTAGTTTCTTCCAGATTTTCTAATTTTCTGTTTTTTAATTTTTGTAGGAACGTGACGTTATTGAATTAAGGGTAGAAAAATATGTGGATTTACTCATGGAACTAAAAACGAAACGGCTGTGTCCGCACGCCGCCACCACCACCAGCGCCGGCACCACTGCCGCCTACCACTACTACTCTCTCTTTATCTTCTTCTTCTTATATATATATTATTCATTTCTGGCAGAATTTTTATTACTTTTATCAAATTTCTGATATAAACTGTTTGTTATGGATTAAGTTGAATTCAGGATTTCTATTACTTTTTAATACATTCCTTCAATCTCGGAGTATATAGGCATATATGGGGGTCTATATTCGTCCTTCTAACCTTAAACCATAAGGTTTTAGGACATGAAAAACAATTAAGCTGTCTAAGCTAAAATTCTTCACCTAAACGCTAGTGAAACTTTTATAACCTATATCAAGCTATAGTTATTTACGGTGGCACGAGTTTGGGTGGATATAATCTTTATTGAATCTTGCGATAATTCGATGTTTTCTCTAGGTAGCTTTGAAGTGCTCTTGTCTTTTTGTTTTTATAGGCTTGATCTTGTTAAAAAAAAATTATTTCGTTGTTGATAAAATGCTTTGTTGTCGCATTTGTTTATTAATTAATCTCCGCATTTGTTTGTGCGTTAGTAAAAAATTAATTAATTAACTAATGAGAATGTCCGATTTGGGTAACCCATTTAGTCGCCTCTTTTGAATATTGATAGTCCATTTAGTCCATTTCAATAATAGAAATTTATCGGAGCCCACCGCGCGTTAACTACTTACTGAATTTAGGATGCGATGAAATTTAATTTGTTGAAATGTATATATAAATTTAATTTAATGATCACATATATTTAAATACAATTGCTAATAATAATATTATAAAGTATTATCATAAACAATATTTTATATTAATTTCATTAAATTTAATTAATAATTTGTATATATATATATATATACTTTGTATTATATTTAGTAATTAAGCTTAAGAAATAAGCAAAAAATAATTATTGTGTTTATTATCTTATTTAAAAATAAAATATATACTTTTTCTGTTGCAGTGAGGAATTGATTGTTTGGTCCGATGACCAATCGCAAAGTTGATCTCTCTAAGCCAGTGGCTTCAAGTTCAACAAAACTAATTGGAGGCTACTTGCGTAAGAGGTGGAGAGCTTCACTGGAGCTAGAGGTTGGACTTTGATGTCTCTAGTAATGTGAAGACACTCGAGGAGCTCAACAACTTAATGGAGGCTAACAATTCTTTCACGGAGGAGTTCTTCAACTCTCTAAATGAGCAACTGACAATGACGCGGGAGCATCTCAGGTTCCAGATGAAGAAGCTGGACAAAAGAATTAAAACAATTAATAGACGGAGAAAGGCTGCGAAAGTGATATGGATAGCTGGCATTGTCACCCTCTTGATCGGTGCAGTCATTGTGACGACCGTAGTGCCGACAGCACCCGTTGCGGCAGGGCTTGAGGCAGCAACTTCAATCCCATGGGCCTCTGTGTGGAAGTGGATCGACAATAAATGGAAGAAGCACTATGATTTCGCGAAGAAGCAGGAGGAGCTATTAAGCTCAATGGAGGCGTGGGCTCAGGCCGCAATCTGGGACCTAGACACAATCCATGGCCTTGTTGTTGCTCCTGTGGAGATCGATAGGGCACGAAACCTAGAGGAGGCAGTTAAGTCTGCTATTAAAGAATAGTTTGAATTTAAGTTGGTTACTTGGAATATTGAAACAAACATATTTACTGTCTTCCACGGTCGGTTGGGGCCAAAAATAAATGTTTGCGTTGTATATTTGTTTATGTGAAGCCATTGGATTTACTTTGTACTTGTATACACTCATTTTATTTTTTTATTTTGTATTTTGAAATAAAGGTTTACTTAACGCTAGCTGGATTTCATTCACATTTCTTTTTCTTTTTAATAACATTATTTTCTATTTCTTCGAATAATTAGTGATTATATGCAAAATATATATTTTTGGTTTTATTTTGTAAATTTCACATCAAACACACAGTTTAGTTTTGTGAAATAAAACATGATTTTGTCCATAATGAATAAATAAATCTGAGACTAAGCTATGACTTTTACTAAATTTGATTTTCAACCATAATTTAGTTTATAAATTAGATATGCTTAAGTGTACAGTGTATTGTAAAACTCTTTTCGTCCTAGTCAACTATTTTGAAATTTTTTTCCCTATTTTAATTCCCTTGTGATCAGTCGTAGTTATTTTTAATTATTTGATGGTCAAATTTACATTTTAACGAAAAGAACAAAAACATATTTCATTTTGTAGTCCAATAACTCTAGTTTTTATCATAATTATTATTTATATACCATTTTAAAAAAAAGAATCTTAAATGATTGTTAAAAAACAAAAACAAAAGAGAGCGGACACATTTGGTAAATGATTTTATTTATTTATTTATTCGTGATTTGAAATTAAAGTTTTAATTTTAAATTTTGGAAAAAAGGTCTATTTAATAAAAGATAAAACGTGTTGTTATTAAAAGTTTCATAAAGAAATTTATGAATAAAATAAATATAGTGAGACCAGTCTAAGAGAAGAGCTGGAAAACGCTCGTTCTTATCCATTCTCGTTCCCAACACAACCAGTGCCACCGACACAAACCCACCCAAGAGTAAACCGAACAACTACACTTTAAGACCCGTCTACGACATGAGCGGGGAGTAAACCGACCAAATAGGCACTTTCGAGATTAAGACGTGTTTAAGCTCCAGTTTGCTCAATATACTTTAATTATAATTTATCCTAATAATTAACTTTTATAGCATCCGGTCCATCAAACTCTAAAATTTATGAAAAATTTTAAATTTTGAAAAAAATTACCCTATCAGGTCCTTTAAATTCTAAAATTTAAAAAATAAAAATAGAGATTGGAGAGAGAATCTCCATATTTTGAGGATTAATATTCGTCCTTCAAATATTTTTTTAATATATTTCTTGTTATATGTGCATTTTTAATTGGTTATAATAAATAGATGAGATTAAAAAAATATTAAATATTAAATATAAAATTATAATTTATTATATAGAGATAGAAATAGAGGACCTGATGCATGTAATTTTTTAAATATCTTTAAATTTTTACTGTACATCCATCAAAATAAGGATAGAGAAGATGGAGCTGGTGTGGGTGCTATAGTTAGCCTCATTTTAGGCAATGAAATAATAGACTCACCATAATTTCAGTATTTTAATTATAATATTAATTTAAAACTTTTCTCTCTCCTCCTATTTCCTTTCTTCACACCCGCACCCTCTTTCTGCCCCCTCACGCCCGCTTCCCTTACCCTGCAACATCCTCCCCCGCGCCCGCTACTGTGCCGCTGTCACACCTCAACCTGCAGCCGTACCGCCGTCGCCCCTTCCGGGCGCTGATATTCGACCGAAATTATTCACCGGATTTATCATCCGGATTGACATGGCAGCTGATGTGTTTGCATATGTATAATTATTATTTGCGTTCGTGGCAGATGACGTGTTTAAATCGATTTAATGAATTTCAGTTTAATTTCTGTCTTTATCGATTGTTACATTTGCAGAATATGACATGTTTACTTCGGTTCGGGATGAATTTCAGTTTAAAAAAATAAGACTTCGGTTCAGCAAAATACTTCGGTTCAGGAAAATAGAGATTTCGGTTTGGAAAATAGAATTTCAGTTCGGAAAATAGAGATTTCGGTTCAGAAAATAGGACTTTGGTTCGGAAAATAAGGACTTCGGTTCAAGAAATAAGGACTTCGGTTCAAAAAATAGGACTTCGGTTCGGGAAATAAGGACTTCGGTTCGAGAAATAAGATTTCCGTTCGGAAAATAGGTCTTCGGTTCGGAAAAAGCTGTTATTTCTCGAATCGAATCGTCAAATCGAATTAATCATCTCTTATCTGCGGATTTTTGCGTTCCCTGAACTATAGCTATCTCCGGTGGACTATAATTTCCGATGAAAACTTCAAACAATCATAACTTTGCGCACAGTGGTCGGAATTAGGTCAATTGTTTTTTGATTTGTAGGTATTGACGAGATTTTCTGCTCTTAAATTTTCAAAAAAAAACACTATCACTTTCAAAATCGAACCGATTTAAATGCTATTCTATTTTTGTCGTTTGACGGCTCATTTTTTTGACGCAGCGCGTAATATTTTTTTGCTACGCTGGATGCCTCGCTGGACTAACACGCTGGACAGACGCGTAGATCCGGTTTTAAATCCGATAAAATCATCCGGCTAAAAATATTTATTCCGCCCCTTCCCCTCTCCCCTGCATAGATCGGCGTTGTCTCCCTTCTTCCTACACAGATCACCTCCCCTCCCTCCGCCACCCTCTGCTGTAGCGCCACCGCCTCCCCCTCTCCCCTGCATAGATCGGCGTTGTCTCCCCTTCCTATGCACAGATCGCCTCCCCTCCCTCTACCGCCCTCAGCTGTAGTGTCGCTGCCTCCCCTCTCCTGCCGTCTCCCACTGTCGCGCCGCCCCTTCCCCCTCCTCCCTGCATAGATCGGTGCCACCTCCCCTCCCCCCTGCACAGATAGCCCTCCCTCCCCTTGCGTTTCCCTTCCACGGCCGCACCGCCGCCCCTCCCACTCTGCAACGCCCCTGCCCCTCCATGCTTTTTTTTTCAGGGCAAATTGCCTGTGTGGTGCTGCATTTTTGCAAGTCAAATGAAATAAATTATTATTTTATTTAGCTGTAGCATTTAGATAATGAAATTGACTGATCAAATTTGATCGGCCATTTACCAAAAGTTAAATTTACTATAGCAATAGAGAGTCTCAGGAGTGTTTTTTCAATTTTTTAGGTATATTTTGACTAAATTTAACTTTTAGCTAGTGAGTGTTCTAGGAGATCAACCGAAAAACCAAAATTCTTTTTCTTCTCACCACCACCACCAAAAACGCGTACGTTCTCGAAGATTCTAGAACATAATTTTAGACCAGAACCGCGTTACCAATACCTCCTCCAGTCCTTCATCGTCTCTGAAATAAAAAAAAATATTAACAAACGGTGAGATGTGTGCGATATCCAATTTATGTAGGAAATGGTTTTTTGAAACCTAATTAATCTTATTTAATTGATTATTATTTTAGCATCAAACGGTGAGATCACTGAGATGTGTGGATAGATCAGGGATTAATTAAGGATGATCTCATTTGTACTCAAATATCGTAATCTATCGAGTATTTGATATTTTTTTGATTAATTCTTTTAATAAAATAAATATATTAAATTTAACAATAATAACATTTTAACATAAAATTACATTAATATTAACTACTTACAATTTACAATATATATAATAAAATTTATTTATTTATTTATTTATAGTAGAGTATAAATTGGGTAATGGATACAGTTTTTGTATGCATATAACCAATTTGTATTTAAAAGCGTAATTTATGAGTGAAATTAAACCGATCATTATCTGCCCCAATATTATCTCTCCAACAGATATATACTATTTAGCAAATTTAGATCAAGTATTAATTTAATACCCTCAATTCACTTTTTGTGTCTCTTCGGTGGTGAGATAAAATTTAAACGATTAATTCATAGAAGACTAGCCCCGCACAAAATCGAGAAATGTTGCACTGTTTTTTTTTTTAAATACCACGTTTTATGACTTGATGTCATGAGTTTGAGCGTATATAAAAAAGTACACAACTTACCTCCAGGTCGAAGGAAGTTCCTTCAAACCATGATATGACATTATGTGACATCAGGTAAGTTGCCAAATTTCAAGCCGATCATGTGCCATGCACATGCACATGAGTTCCTTTATGCCCTCTCTCTCTCCGCAGATGAAATCCCTCACAGGCGGTACTACTGCGCCACCGCCTTGCTGTCGCTGCCGAGCAAGGAAATTGACAGTCAATTGAATTGAATGGAGCCATTAAAGAAATTTAAAAAAAATAAAATTGATATGAAGTTTATTTATATATATATAAATAAGTTAATTTAATTTTTTCGCTATAACCTTTACCAAATAATTTCTACAAATCTCTAATCCGTCCTTTCACCTCTCCGCCTCACCCTTCTCCTGTATCTCATTTCTCATCCATCTCCACCCATGGCGTCGTCACTTCTCCAGCAGCCGCAGGGCTCTACGGCGATAATGGTGGCGTTGATAGGGACTGTCGCCATCAATGGAATCGCCGAGTTCTTCAACTCCTCGTTTCAAATCGGCCGCGCGCGCGCGGTTTGGTCCGAAATTGCTGATTTGATGCTGAATCTTTGGTGCTTGCCGCAGAGCTAGCTAGACCACTTCTCTTTTCTTTGAATATTTTGCGACGTTTCTTGAATTGCAGCTCACCCAATCTGTGAGCTTTTGTGGGGCTACCAATCTTCCCGTGGACAGATGGCACCATCCACAACCTCGTGAACAACGGTTACTTAAGCTACTTGGGGATGATTTTTCGACAATACATGGTGCGTTACGTTGTTGGAAATGTTCCTCATCGACTTTCTCCTCATCCTCTGCCGCTGCCGCGATACGGGTCCTTTCCCAGCCGGGCGGCCGGACGGGACGGAGATTGCGGAGATTATGGGCCAGACGGGACGGAGATTGGGAAAGTACCTGGCGTTGCTGCAGATGAAATCCATCACGGCGGTAGTACTACTGCGCCACCGCCTTGCTGTCGCTGCCGGGCACCGCATGGAGGAGAAGATGTCTCTCACGCTGCTCATGGAAAACCGTATCAAAACCAGAGAAAGGAGAGAGAGGGCGTAAAGGTGTCCAACGGAGTTAAAAGTCATGTGCCATGCACATGATGCCACGTCATGGTTTGAAGGAACTTTATCATTGAAGGTAAGTTGTGTCCTATAAAAAATTATGGAATCTTTCATTGTATTTTTTTCTTGTTAGTTTTAAATATTTTTCTTTTTGATTGTTAATTTTGTTAAAATTTACTATTTATTTTCATCTTTATCAATAAAATGGTTTATTATCGCATATATATATATATATATATGTTAGTTTTAATTTTCTATATATATATTGCTTATTTCTTTGAGTTATTGTTTTTAGTTTGATTTAGAAATTGATTCTTTCATGATCTTCTCGTACAAGTTAGATTTTTGTTTTCTTCTCGTATTATCATTTTCTTATATTATCTTTATCATAATGTTAACTAGGAAAATAGCACAATGAGTGTAAGTGTGTAACTATGATAGTTCAGATTACATATTTATTTAATTGTTTATCTGTTATAACCATGGTTATCAGAACTGGACTGGCCCGACTGGTCCAACTGGTGAACCGGTGATCCAAACACTTAACCGGTTCGATTTTCTAATTGGACCGTTTCTGGAAAAAGAATCGGAGAAACCTGGCTGACCCGGCCAGTTTTTTGTGACCTGGCTAACCCTGTTGGGGTTTACAGAACTGATCGGTTTTTCAAAATAATAAAACATTATTGAATTTATTTTATAATATAATATAATTTAAAATTAATGGCTAATATTGATATTTCACTTTAATATCTTTTTTTTATTTTTCTTTTATTATAAATTTATGTTACTAAACTTTTAAATTTATCAAGAATTTATATTAGAAATACACATGAAAAATAAATAGTATTATATTAGAAACATAATTTTAATGTGTTAGTTTAAAATATTTATTTTATATTAATATATATTTACACATAATTATTAATTATATGACCGATTCGACTACTTATCTGACAGTTGAACCAATGACACAACCACTAGGTGCTTTGGCCGGATCGATGTTCGGTCCGGTTCTGACAACTATAGTTATAACATTCTTACTACAATTAAATAATTTATAACTTCGACTGTAGCTCGAAAATTGAATGATCCATATTACATAGTAAATACCATGCATGGAATAGCTGAACTAGCCGTTTTGATTAGCTTGTTTCGAGTAGTCAACATTTCATGCAATTGTTAAAAGAGTATTTCGAGCAGTAGCAGATTCGAGCAATTTGTGATTCGAGCATAGCATAGTATAGCATTTTCTATTCGACAGTTATTAGGGTTATTTGACTTTATATAATGTATTTACTAATTTATTTAAATTATAATAGAGCGAAGGGTCATTAATTAGTGTTAGGATTTGCTAATATCAAGGCCATTAACCCACTTATTTAGGGATTTTATTTTTGGAGAGTTCAATAAACTTGACCCAATTAGGGTTTTCTTTTATAACTATCTTTTTTAATTACTTGAAATCGCTTAGGTTAAAGTTTGATAAATTTCGTCATCCAACTCTAGATAGTTATTAGGTCAATTTTACAATGTTTATGTAAAGTTGTTTTTGTTTATTTTATAAACATAAGTACTAAAACCTATTTAGTAAACTAAAAAAAATACTTATAAAAGTGTTTCTTTTTTTATTAATCAAAAGTACAAAGTATTATAGGTTGTTGAAAAAAACCTAAACATGGGGGGATGGGGGAGGGTAGCACAGAGGGGACATGAAACGGCAGCGTGATGTAGAGAGAGAGACACGTGTGAAGTAGGGTTTATGTTGCAAATAGTATATTATAGAATAGTATCTTAACTAAAAGTTATAAATTTAACTTAAAATATATTACTTTAGATAAATTTAACCGATGATATAAACATATTTTTAGTTAATTTTAATCAAATTTAATGATAACTTTTATTAATGGAGGTGTTCTTACCAATAAATTAAAAAATTAAAAAAGAATAATTGATAACTTTATACCATTGATCAAAACATAAAACTTTCTAGTAGGGGTGTAAAACGGGCTAAAGCCCGCGGGCCGGGCCGGGCCGAGCAAAGCTCGGTCCGTTTAAACTACGGGCCTAAACGGATTGGCCTGTTTAAGCCTGCCCCATTTAGGCCCGGTCCGTGCGGGCTGCGGGCTGGCCCTGCGGGCTTTTTTAATTTTTAATTTTTATTTTTTTATCTATAAATATCTTAAAATTTAATACATATATTATGTTATATAATTTTAATTGAGTAATTTAATTTCATAGATGAACAAGTGTAAAAAAATTGAAATAATATTAGTTTGATAAATTATATTAATTACTTTATAATTTTAAAAAAATAAAAATCAAAAATCAAAAAAAAAAAAAAGGGGCCAGCCCGCGTGCCCCCGCGGATTGCTGCGGGCCGGGCCGGGCCAAGCCTTGCCCAGTCCGTTTAGAACGCAGGCCTAAACGGGCTGGCCCGTTTAAACCCGCCCCGTTGCGGGCCGGGCCGGGCCGGGCCGGGCTGGCTCGTTTTACACCCCTACTTTCTAGTACTGCATTAAGAAATGCAGATTTTAGAAGATTCTCAAATAATAATAAAATATATTATTATTATTATTATTATTGTTTTTTCATTCCCATATAGCCTTTACTTTTTAAGGAAAAATACAATAATGTTTTGAAAAAGTGTTATAAGACGAAGTAATAAATCTCCACAGAAAGCAATACACAAGCAATGATGGACTTATTCCTGGGAAAGTAATTAATGTAGGTTAAAAAAACAAAAATTAAATATGGGTGAAAACTATTACATTGATCTTGATCATGTGTAGAAAAATGTGATCTAGAAGAAAAAGTAAGCAGAAGATCAGGTTATGCTATTAATTTATGGTGGTGGTGGGCAACAGGCACCGACAAGATATAATTTTAAAACTTAATTCTGCGCTTAAATAGGAATGAAAAATGATAATAGATTGACATCACCAGTGAGATAAAATATCATTTACAAATATATATATATATAATTATATTAACGAGCTGAGCTAAATTTAAAATGAGTCAAAACAAATAAAGTAAAGGCTAAAACCATTGACAGACAAAGCTTCTACGAGCTCAAAATATCGAAGCTTATACTGATTATCTAGGGTCGGTTAATACGATTTGTACAGAAGCCTCTATAAGAAAGGAGTATAAAAGTGTTGACATGTTAACCTTGTTATCTGATACATTTGTTAAAATGATTTACTTGTTTTCCGTTGATTGATATGATTGGTTGAAACTGTGTTGGATAACAAATCATGTATATAATCGCACACCGTGCATAATGAAAATGAATAGAGATTTTTTCTCCACTCTTCTTCTTCTTCGTTGTTTTGCTCTGCTTTGCTTTGTTCGTTGCGTAAGGTTTCAGCGCCTAACATGGTATTAGAGCTGAGTTGATTCGATCTCTATGTATTGTGATCTATGGAGTCACGTCCCTGGAATGGTGGTGTCAATCGATCTGCAATGGAAGAGACGACGAATCCATATTATCTGTCTTTTTTAATGGGTCTCAATGAGTCCTTTGCTCAAGGTGGTCAACTTTTGTTAATGGATCCTATACCTCCTATTACTCGTGTATTTTCTTTAGTCGTTCAAGAAGAACAACAAAGGAAAATAGTTGATATACCTGTACCTAGCACTGTTGCTTTTACTATGAAAGCAGATGCTATTCAAACATGTCACGACCCGAGCGGCGTGGTGCTGGCGGGGGGTTTTAGTGGACGATTCGGGAATGGATTCGTGCTACGTAAAGGAGAGGGGTGGTTGAAGGTAGATGGTGCGCGGCGAGAAGGTTCCGGGCGTCGTGGAGGAGAACGGATGGAACCCCTTCGGAGTTCGGACGTGCCGACCGGTTGAATGCGGGAGCACGCCGCTATCGAGGACTTGACGTTGAAGAAGGGATTTGGCCATCCTTCAGAGGTAAAGGGGGGGGGGGGGGGGGGGGGGGGGGGGGGGGGGGGGGGGGGGGGGGGGGGGGGGGGGGGGGGGAAGGCTAACGCGGACCGTGGATAGAGAAGCTAAGTGCCCCAATGGGGTGAGGGGAGGGGGGGGAACCGACCCCGTGACAAGTGGTATCGAGCCGGGCGGCCGGTATCCCGAAGACTCGCCGAGCACTCTCGCGAGTAGCGTGATCCCAAGGTGGAGCTCGCGGAGGTGAGTCGACCGATAGGGTCTGCACGCCTTGCGTCCATTAGTTGGAGTATCCTAGAGTGGATACGAGGTTGGGCAAGGGAGTACGAAGGAGCGCGTCGGAGCGATCTGGAAGCCTCCTATCCTTTGGACATTGGGCGATGGGGCGGGCATCTTGGTAAAGGTGTTCACCGGGGGGGGGGGGGGGGGGGGGCGGTGACATTGGGCGAGTGGGAGGGCGTCGAGGTACGTGCCATCGCCTGGGGGAAGCGATGTCGACAAGCGCAACGAGGACGTGCGAGGATTGGGTGGAGGAGAGTCAGGGGGGGGGGCGGGGTGGCTGGGGGGGGGGGGGGGGGGGGGGACGTTTCTTAGGGCACGATTCAGGAATGGATTGGGGGGGGGGGGGGGGGGGGGGGGGGGGGGGAGGGTTGGTTGGGGGGAAGGGGGGGGGGGGGGGGGGGGGGGGGGGGGGGGTCGGGGTTCAGGAGGGGGGGGGGGGTTGGGGAGAACGGTGGAACCCCTTCGGAGTTCGACGTGCCGACCCGGTTGAATGGGGGGGGGGGGCGGCGAGGGTCGAGGGGGACTTGAGTGGAGGAGGGATTTGGCCATCCTTACACAAGGGGGGGGGGGGGGGGGGGGGGAGGGGGGTGTGTCCAGGCGCGTGCGCTTCAACCCTCAAAGGCAACTTAGCGGACCGTGGATGAGAGCTGGCCCCAATGGGTTGAGAGGCGCGGAAACCGACCCGTGACATGTGGATCATACACAGCAACGAGTCTATGGGCATAAATTTTAGAAAATAGATAGAGAGAAACCGTACTGTACAAATTGTAAATTGCTTGGACATACTGTCAATCGATGTTACAAAATACATGGCTATCCTCTAGGATATAAATCAAAGTCTCAAGGTTCTAAATCAACAGCTTATCAGTTGTCATCTTCCAGTCATAAACATGATACTGGTAGTAGAAGTATACAGGGAGATGTATCTCCAGATGTTGATAAATTTGTTCAAAAATTAGACTCAGAACAATATAATCAATTAATGTCAATGTTGTCCACACATCTCAGCAATTCAACAGTGGTGGCTGAATCGAATTTGGAAGAAAATGATTATATCACAGGCACGTGTTTCTCACTGTTCCCAAACTTGGCACTCATCTAAACACTTATGGATAGTGGACTCTGGGGCGACACGACATATATGTTCCAGAGCAAACTTATTTTTGTCTTTACACAAAGTTAATCAGACTACAGTCACATTACCTGATTAGACACAGTTATTGGTACATTTGGCTGGTGATATTAAACTGAGCAGTGAAATTATTCTTAAGGATGTGTTGTGTGTACCCAATTCAACCTGAATCTCATATCTGTTAGTGCTCTTATTGCACGATCATCCTTGGCCATTATTTTTCTTTCTGATCACTTTGTTATTCAGGATTTGTCTGGCAAACGGATTATTAGCAAAGGAGATAAATCACAAAATCTTTGTCTTCTTAATTGTAAGAATGTACAGTCCACTGTCAGTTCTAATATTGTTTCTGTTAACCATGTTTCTGCAATGACCTGGTACAACATATTGGGCCATCCATATGCTAAGAAGTTACATGTCATTGGTAAACAGATAACTGATATTGGGCATATAGTCAAAGCTTGTCCTTGCTACATTTGTCCATTGGCTAAGCAATGATGATTGTCTTTTGAATCTCACAGTCACTTAGCTGCTTTGCCATTTGATCTTATACATTGTGATATTTGAATCTCCCAAAAGAAATAAAGATAGATTTTATTGTAGACTACTAACTTTCTAACATAATACTAAGTAGGGCACTGACATTAACTTCATCGGTGAAAATAATTTCTACCGATTTCAATTGATCTTTGGTCTCATTAAAGGAATTCAGATACTCTAACACTTCTATTTTTTTCGGCATTTTTAAATTAAATAATTTCTTAATTAAAAATACCTTATTGGCCACATAAGGTTGCTTGTACATATTTGAGAGAGCCTTTATGAGTCCAGTAGTTTTATCCTGATCTTTGACGTTGAAGGCCACAGACCTCGTTAAACTAAGACGAACCACCCCCAAGGCTTTACAGTCTAGCACCTTCCAATCATCGTTTTTTTATTTCTATCAGCTTTTCTCCTAACGACAAATACAAGTATTTCTGGTACAGATAGTTCTCTATCAGCATTAGCTAGAAACTAAAATTTATATTGTTGAATTTCTCGATCTTGTATGAATCCCTCTCGAACGCCATGGCTTCTTTTCGAACTCGAACCTACTATTTCACTATATGCATGAACAATATCGTATACGTGAGTGGTACGTATACACAAAACCGAAATGTTCAAGAATAAATCTTTTCTGATGTGATAGATGAAATATAGCTGCAACCACAGAGGATACTAAGATTTTTCAATAAAATTCAAACCCGAATATCTAATACCAATTGTTAGGAGAAAATATAAAAATATAAAATAAAAATCGGACACAGTAGAATTTTTACGTGATTCGAGAAATTCCCTATGTCCATGGAATTACTATAATATTTTCACTATGGGAGAAAAATAATATACTAAGTTTACAAATTCTTAATTCCAATACTCAATTACACCCAAGAATTTAGCAATAATTCTCTTTATTGCTCTCTCTCTCTTGAGATGCTTGGGATGGATTGGTATTCTTGTGATGATGCCTATTATAGACTTTGAGCAACTCGTCAAATTTGACAAAACCACCGGCCAATTGCCTTATTTGACAAAAAAAAGGCACCAACTGCCCTTCCATCTAAAAGCGTGAAGAAAAGAAAATAGATAGTTGCATTTTTTGACATACCAAGCCCAAAAAGAGGATGAGCTGGAGTATGAATTGGTATTTATTGGGTTCTGTGAATTGTTAACTTGTTTTTCACTTGCTTCAAATAGAAGATGAGGTGGAGTATGAATTAGACTTTGTCTAGTTTGATAATGTTGTACTTTCAAAAGAAGTTACTTTTAGCTATGCTCAGAAAAACTGTTATGAAAATAAACAGGTAATGTTTGATAAATTATAATTATAGAAGTATTATAATTCTAAAAGTATATAATAAGTGTTTAATAAATCAAAAATAAAATTGGTGTTGATGTTTAAAACAAAAAATATCCTTATTTTTTAAGTTTTAAACATATATTCATTTTCCTTATGATTTTTAAGTAAGGTTAATGTTGATATTTTAAAATTTTCAAAGTTGTTTGGTAAAATAACTTTGAAAAGTAACAACTAAAATGTTTATACCTTTTATCATTAGAAAGCAAAAGAATTTTATAAGTATTTTTTTCTTTGTTACCAAACAGATTTTGTTGCTTATACTTTTTCATGGAGTATGAATTAGACTTTCTTTATCGTGGGATTCGTTGAACAAGAAAGATAAAAAGAAAAAAATCAGGAGAGTTGAATTAGGTATACCCTGCAAAATAACTAAATTGTTATTTTTTTTGTCTTAACAAATAACCATACTAATATATACATGTAATTATAAATAAATAAATAACTCCATATTAGCATATGTATATTATCCTTTTTTTATACAGATCATTATATGTGCACATATTTGAATACTTTTTAGACATAGGTAAATATATTCTTGAATCTCAATTACTTCAATTTAAAAGTCTCTTATTTTTTAAAAATTAGGCACATTTTGTGGGAAGATTGTCCTAGAGAAATGAAGAAAGTAAGGCATTAATAAGCTAGAAGTAAGCTTAGGAATATACAATATATTTTAAAGCAGTTCAAATCGATGTGACGAACTCAAAACAGATAATATTGTTACATGCAAATGAATTGCGTTATAACCTGATCCTAACAAATGGTACAAGAATACACATTATATCAATCATTTATTCATTTTTTTATTTATCTGAAGAGGTAACAAAGTTTAGTGTAAAAGGCATAATACGACAAGAATGGGAATTGCTGCATCATTAGAAAATACACCAATGGGTTCCAATCCTTTATTATATTGGCACGGAATTGGCCAACAATGAAGCAATCGGATTTTTGAGCACAATTGCAGAATGAGTATACCCATCTTCATCCTTATAAATAAAATCAATAACACGTGCGAGGTTGACAACGATCATCAGTATGGGCTTGGGGATGTTATATGGCTTCATGCATTCTTCGTTGATATCCTTCCATGCATTTGTGACTTGCTTGTGGAATTCTTCAAACGTTGCTTCTTTGGAGACACCGTATTCATGCATGTAACATTCAACCGCCGAAGCCACGTGTTCCCTCTTTTGTTCAAACTGTACATTAATTATATTGATCAAATGTACATTTATGCACTTTTAAATTAGCTCAACACGGTTACACAAATGGATTTAATAAGGATATATAAACTTATTAAGAAAATATAAAGGATATAAGAGTACACTTTATTTTCATACGATTGATCCATGACCAATCCTAAAAAGGTTAGATTGATAATATATCTATATATATATTCAATTGGAAAGACATGATCCATACACTTGTGCATATGCTATCAAATGTTCTTCAGCTAGGTTTGATAGAATGATATTATTTTTTAAAATATTTTTTTTCAAAAATAATAACCCAGATAATTTAAAAGTATTTATGAGTGATGTAAATTCATTTAGAGGCTCATAGCTTTTAAAAATAATTCTATTTTAAAAAAATCTTGTTGAATCAAATAGGGCCTTCATGTCCTTTTATTATTTGAATTATAAAGTTTTCCCTAAATTTTATTTTTTGAATTATAAAGTTTGTGATTTTATATATACATGATATTTCCAATTAAGAAAATTTACCTTGTGAGACACCATGTCATCCATAAGTCGGCAAATGATGGTAGAAGCTTTGAGAATCTTTGGGGTTCCAAACATCCACTCAAAGGTGCTTTTGGTCGCAATGCTTCCCAATCCAAGCATGGCTGTGATTGCTAGCAAAGAGTAGGCAGATGACACTAATGCCACACGCATGTATTCTTCTATTGTCAGTAATTTATTTACTTTAAGCCACCTTGCTTCTTCCATATATGCTTTTGACTGTGTTTTTATCTGTAACATCATCCTTATGATTAATTTATCATTATTGTTGTTGTTATTGTTATATAGGTATTATTATAATAATTTATTTATATTAACACTTTTGTATAAAATGAAGGACCCATTATATATATATATATATATATATATATATATATATAAAAGATTGTGGAAGCAACTCACTTATAACTCAAACAAGATAAAAATTAAGCTTTAAGTCTGAGCTAAGCGCTAGTACTACACGAAAATCTACTATAGATAGTGTCTTAAACATTGGACGAACCCCTTCTTTTCTAGGCTGCCCCGGAACTAGTTGTTTTCCCCAAGCTCATTGGGTCTCGCAATAGTAATTGTTGCAACAATATGTTAATTAATAAACAAATTAACCCATATATAAAACTAATCAAAACAAAAAGCTCACTGCCTCTCTAGCATAGGGGAACATGTATGACGTCTCTTTCATGGTCATTTGCTCCTCAATTTCATCATAAATATCCAAGAATGCCCTATAGAATATTTTCATATAATCAGGCAACTGGTCTGTAGCATTGATATCCCACCTGTGAATTGGTAAGTAAGATTTCTTAGAAAAGGAGCTTAATTTAGAACATGTATATCATGGATTATAAATATATATATATATATATATATATATATATATATATATATATATATATAGGCGAGATATGTAACCTCTCAATGGCATTAGTGAGTAGCTCAAGTTCTTCAGGGGTGCCGTATACATCGTATATATCATCCATAACAGATGTTATTTTGATGACTTTTGTAAATATCATTCTGCCAAGGGCATGCTCAGGCCTAAAGAACACTCCCAAACTCCAAAAGTAGCATTCTACAATACGGTCCCTTGCAAAAGGCAACTTTTGTGCAAAATCCAATTCTTTCCACCACCTGATCGATGAAAAGTTATAAATTAACTAGTTTATTGTGCCCGCAAGCCAAAAGCTTTTAATAATTAAGTTATCATTTACCTTGTTATGGAAGTGAGCTCATCCTGGTGGACCTTTTGCACAAAGTTAAAATCTAACTTTGCAAACATTAAGAGAGGTTTGTGATGTGATTTGTTATCTTGTCGACTTTCGTAAACATCAATGTAATGTCTCGCCTCCAACCTCTGTAGCCCCTTGTGGATAGGCCTCTCTAAGGCACGCCTCACTTGTGCCGCAGTTTGGGAGCTTAGGTGAGGTATCAAATTTTCAAGGCAAGAGACAACAAAAACATGTCCATCAACTAGCATATCTTCTCCATGAATTTGGAGTTGTGTGGCTTCATAAAAACTCAGCAAAGCTTGAACGTTTTCAGCTTGCGATTCTTTGAGCACCCCGCCTTCGTCAATGAACCTCATAAATACATCTGCTTGATCCATATAAAAAATAAAAAGTTAACACAACACAGCATAAAGATAGAGAAACTTATAATATACAACTGTGTGTCAATCAATATATAACTTGTACATTACCGCAAGAGACATGATAGCCATGTTGCCTAAGCAACCGAAAGCGAAGGGAAACCGTATAAAGGTCATGGTCACTTGGGTCTGCTCGTGGATCATCTTTGAAGCTAGTATGGTATATTCGTTCTAGTGCCCGGTCAATCTCGTCCTCAAAATGGTAAGAAACACCTAGGCGTTGAATGTCATCAATCAAAGTCAACATCTGTATTTCCGAAAGCGGTTTATAATTAGAGATCAACCCTCTCACTTCTTCCTTGAGCTGTTGGAATTTTTTTGTTGTCTCCACATTCTCAATTCCCTACAATTAATTAATTTAACACTGCACTGCTTAAGCTGTACATATATATAGTCGTATTAGAGAAACATTCATCACACATATGATATTATATATATATATATATGTGTGTATATATAGACATACAAGAGAATCAGAAGCATGTGCCAGGAAACGATCGCCCCAAACTGTGGGATGATAATTTGCTGAGCGTCGTAAAGGCTCTCCCACCACCCCTGCAGCTGCAGGGACTTGGGGGACTGCTAAAGCACTTGGAACATGAGCGTCCATTTATGATATTTTTCGTGCATTTCGTCTCTCTTTATGAGGAAAAGACCCACACCCACTCCAATATATATACTTGCACGAGAGGCTACGATTACATTCCTACATCGATATTTTTGGTTTGGTCCCAACAAATTATCGGTTTGGTCCCCACGCACTAATTAATAGTGCGCTCCGCCCGTGATTAACAAATATGTGAATTTAGGTAAGATATTTTTAAAAAATTAAAAACCATAAAAGTTTATTTTTACAGTCTCAATAAATAAAAATAATTTTTTATTATTTTATTATTTTCTATATTCACAGTTATCATATTTTAAAAACTAAAATATAAAACAAACAAAACAAACAATTGCCCTTTACATTCTTCAAATGTTAATCTCTTATTATTAGATTACGCATTTGAATTAAATTTATATTTTTCAAATTATTCTCAGATTAAGATTTTTTAAACACTATTAATTTAATTAGAATTAGTCTAAATTTTAATAAATTTATTATTGTATTATTAATTTCAACTTTGACGTTTAATATTAATTTATTTTTACAGCATGATTGCTTGTAAATAACCACTTTGTGTAGTATATATATGCATGGTTGCTTAATTTAATATTATAAATCAAACTAATACTATAAAATTATTTATAATGAATCTAATGTTATATCAAATCACAAATTAATTCAACATTTCAATTTCTAATTTTCTCACCTCCATTTTAAAATTCCTTATTTGTTAATTACTTAGTAATATGACATTATTCCACAGATATATAAAATTCCACGTAAATAAAAACTATAAGATTAATGCTAATTTAAATATTTTGTTAAAATTGTTTTTTTATTGTCACGTTTTGTTTGTAAAAATATTTTGTTTATAATTTATTTAAATTTAATTTTTACTTTCCTATGGGTAAAAGTTATTCATGATGTTACGTGAAATTTGTTTAATTAATAATAAATAAATAAATAAAACAGTGTTAATTCTTTAAATAGAGAATGTGGAAATCAAATAAATCAAATAGTGTTTGTTAAATTCTATAATAGTGTTTAGTTTCCATTTAGTTAAGTTAAGGGTAAATAAATGAAAAAAAAAGAATTAAATAGTGTTTGTTGGAAATCTTGAGAGGGGAGGATGAATTTTAATTAAAAATAGGGTTGAAGATTTTATTATTTTCATCATAACTCTTTTTGAAGAACTCTAACCATCAAAAGTTTGTTTTTTGTGTTCTTTCTCATTTTGCGTCGATTCTAAACCGTTCTTGTAAGTTAATCCCCACCACGCAGTCCCCAAACTCCTTGCGGATCCAGGTTGTTGTCGGCGAGGTAGAGGTCGGCCTTGGAGTAGAAGCGGCGGCCATTGAGATTCTATCTCCTTGTTTGTTTTCCCTTCTCTCAACCACCCATCTCTTCTCTCGACAAAATCTCCAATAGTGTTCGCCTCCGCATCACCGCAACCTCCTCCGTCCCTCCCACACCCACTCGCCCTCGCCTCCACTCAACCCCAAAGAACTCCCACCGTGAAACACTCCACTAAATCCACCAAAACACGTTTGTCATCGCCAATCACAAACCCAACAACCACTTCTCTCCCCCGCAAAAAGGTTATCTCACCTTACACTTTTAAAAAGATGGTGTGGAAGCGGTAGCCATGGAGGTCAATGTTGCGGATGACGATCAGGGCCTCAACAAAGCAGTCGAGGAGATGACTACACTACACCGAGCATAATAGCGAGCATAAATTCTCACTACATTTAGCGAGCGTGATAGCGAGTTACTTGTTTTGGGGTGTCATTTAACGAGTTGATTAGAGCAACTATAGTATGTATATGACTCCCTACATTAGGATAAAGATCCTTATAAGTAGATGATTAAAAATGCTCACTTTTTGCCTTTTCATATACATTTTAAAGCGCAGACTTTTCGAGGTTCACTGGTGATACAATTATTTTTGGGAAAAATGGGAGAAAAAGAATAAGGACAAGATATGATTTATCAAATAATTTCCATACATTCTCTCTTTTAGCTACTACCTAAAATAGGCTTATTTACAACGAATCCGCAAACAATTAGCAAAAGAAAAATATCGTTTGTTACAACGAATTGCAAGAAAGCGCATTTTGTTACATTCACAAGGAGAACACATTATTGGATGACTATCAGAAAAAACAACACTCAATGACTACAGCAGAAAGAATATAGGACTTATTCAAGGCGGGAACAGGGCAAAGCCCATGTAGGCAGAGTCCATGTAAGAAACCCCAAATGCGTGTAGCTACTAATGTAGTGCACATTATGTGCCAATGCGAGTGTGCGTATCATTCCCTGCCGCTTTAAGAGCCTTGTTTACAAGGAGGAAATTGGGGTAAGCCTCGGAAAAGCATCGTTTCATTCTCCCACATCACATCTGCCTCAGGAGTGAAGTGCCTCGCCACTTGACTAAAACTTCCGATCGGGGCCGTTACGTCTCCTGCTAAACCACGCGACGACTGAGGATTGCCTTGGGCTGGGTAGGTTCAATCAAGGTGTCCACGGGAACAAATGGTGGAGTAAGTGGAGTGGACCCCAATGGAAGGTGGCCCAAATTCTTGCGGAGCTGGCTGACTGACAAGAAAAACGTCATGGATTTGAGTGCCAGGGGGCAAGGCTAATTCGTAGGCAACTGTCCCAATTCGATCTAAGATGTGATATGGCCCATGAAACTGTGGGGCTAGTTTAGTTGATCCTCGGCCAGAGACTGAAATTTGACGATAGGGTTGCAGATTTACGTACACATGGTCTCCGACAGCAAAGGAGATCTCTCGCCGGTGGTGGTCAGCATAGCACTTCATTTAGTTTTGCGGCAGCTGAAGGTTGTCACTAAGGGTGTAAAACGGACCGGTCTAGTCCAGTCCGTCGCTGGCCCATTTAGGCCCGCACTTTTAATGGACTGAAAAATAACCGGTCAGTCCAGTCTACAGACCGGTTCATATTTATTTATTTATTTTAAATAAATATTAAATATTTTTAAAATTTTAGTTTTAAAACATATTTAAGAGTATATATTTTTAAAATTTAATTTTAAAAATAATAGATTTAAGCTATTAGTATTAATATATTAAGTAGAATAGGTAATAATTTTAAAAAAATATTTTTTAAAATATAACAAGCTGGTCCACGGACCGGTCCGTGTCCGCATGGATTTGGTCTGCAATGTAGTAGTCTAAGTTCCCTGTAGCATGATATTGTCCGATTTAGGACCCAAGCCCAATCCAGTTTTGTTGTTGGTAGTGCCACATAGACACCCTAAAAGGTCTCATGCCAGGAGAGGTATCCACGCCCTCTTATGAGGCATGCTTCGTTCTCCTTCCCATCCGATGTGGGACTTGCAAAGTCCTCTGACTCTAGAATCCACCCCCCTTAGGAGGCCCACGTCCCTGTGGGACTATGGCACACCAACCCAGGCCCCAGCTCTGATACCATCTGTAACACTCCAAGTCCTAAGCCCAATCCCAGTTTTGTTCTTGGTAGTGCTACACAGACACCCTAAAAGGCCTCGTGCCAGGAGAGGTATCCACACCCTCTTATGAGGCACACTTTGTTTTCCTCCCCAGCCGATGTGGGACTTGTAAAGTCCTTGGACTCCACACGCACGGATCGGGCCTAAACGAATCGGCTCGTTTAGGCCCACGATTAAGTTGGACCAATAATTTTTTGCTCCAGTTCGTGTACCGATGGTCCATTTTACACCCCTAGTTATGACTCAGGATGCATAAAATATCATCGCGGTCACGGAGGTAGGCATCCACCTCTGGGATGCAAGCAGTACCCGGGATATAGGAGAGCAGACTAGGGGCGGAAATGTCGTATATGGCCTCGAAGGGCGACATTTTGGTGGAGGAGTGGAGGGAAGTGTTGTAACTGTACTCTGCACAGGGAAGCCGATCGCGCCATCGTTGTGGCTGGTTCCCAGCAAAGCAACACATGTACTGCTCCAGTGTGCGATTGACAACCTCTATTTGTCCATCAGTATGAGGGTGGTAGCTAGAACTCATGCATAACTGGGTACCGTGCAACTTAAACAACGTCAGCCAAAAAGAACCGATGAATACCTTATCTCGATCACTAACGATCGTTTTTGGGATGCCATGTAGCCGAACCACATCGAGGACAAAGGCCTTTGCCACCGTGACAACAGTATATGGGTGTTTTAGGGCCATAAAATGGGCATATTTCGATAGGCGGTCAACCACGACCATAATAACAGTGTGCCCATTGGAAAGTGGTTACCCATCAACAAAGTCCATTGACACCTCTATCTAAATGTGGGTAGGACTTAGAAGGGACTGGAGTAACCCTACTGGCTTCATACAACCTATTTTATATTGTTGACAAATAGCACAACGAAGTATGGAATCCTTCACGGTCCAACACATTTGTGGCCAAAAAAAACTTTGCTTGATGCATGCGAGAGTTTTATGAAATCCAAAGTGATCGCAAACTAGTGAGGAGTGACACTCCTTGACAATCTAAGGAATCAGGCAAGAGTTAGGACTTAAATAGACCTTATCACCCTTGAACCAGACTCCATCCCGTTAGAATAGGTGAGGACTCAACTCAGAGGTCCAAGGCAAGGGCAATTCTAAAACGAGTCCTGCGAAACCTCCTATTAGAGAATAGGGCAACACGTAGCATGTGGGGCAGAGATGGCTAAAACTTGGAATTCCATGATGCGTGATAAAGAATCAGCCCCCTGATTGTCCCTGCCTTGTTTATACTCAATCTCATAATCATAACTAAGGATTTTTGGTAGCCAACGGGTTTGTGGTGGCATGGTAATACACTATTCCAACAAATATTTGAAACTTTTTTGGTCGGTGCGCACTGTAAAAGGCCAACCAAGTAAATAAGGGCATCATTTCCTAATCAATTTGATAATAGCCAACATCTCCTTCTCGTAGGTGGATAAAGCCAACGCTAAACCTTTCAACAAGGGATGAGAATGGGCTATGACTGGGCCTATTGAGTACTGACTGTAGAAGCTCATGGACCAAGTTCTCAATCTCGGTCTTTTGATAGTAAGGGTACCGATAAGGCCTCACACTAACTGGTGCTACGTTTTGTGGCAACACAATCTGATGGTCGTGTGACCGTGGAGGTGGCAAGCCAGAAGGTTGTTTGAAAACTTCTGAGAATTTGGCAAGAAGGAGGGCCTGATCCGGCAGGTATTTGGGCGTCTACCTATATTTATTTGGAAGGAATGATATGAAAAAGAAAATCGTACCTTACAAAGTATTAAATTCTTTAATTGCTAGAGGCTCCATGCTTCCTCGTCTGACCCCTTTGAAAGTGTGATTGACCCCTCCAATATTGAAAACCATGCTTAATTGTTTGTAATCCGTTTCAATTGGCCCCAGAGTTTCAAGCCATTGGACACCCAGTACTAACTAACATGATGCCATTAGAAGGACATAAAAATCTGGAGTGATGTGACACCCTTGACAATGTCCAACACAGTCTATGCATTCTCGATTTGCTACCATGACTTGGAACTTCTCATCTTTATTCAATGGCAACCCAAACTGGGAGATAACAGATTGGTTGATGAAGTTGTGTATGTTGCCACCGTCAATCAATACAACAACATCACGATTCTTTAGCTTCCCAAAAACGTGTATTATCTGTGGACGGTGTGCCCCAACAATTGTATGAAAGGAGATCTCGGGAAAAGCTTCATGGGGTCTGTGGTCACCTTGGTCATGGGCAGCGTCCTCAAAGTCGACTTGCGGAAGGTCATCAATCATAAATAGTTGTGGTCACTCACAACGATGGCCTGGGATAAATCTTTCGTCACAATAATTAACATAGTCCCTTCTCTCAGCGCTCCCGTGCTTCCTGTGTATAGAGTCGTAGGTTGTTGTTTGTGGGACACTAGAGCCTTTGGTTATGGAAGGTATGGGAGGTGACCCAAACACCCCAGATGCAGAGTTAATAGGTGTTTTGGGGGTGTCGCCGTTCGGGAGTGAAATGGTTGGTTGGTCTTCTTGTGCACCTGATTACATTCTTCGATTAGCCTAACCACTCCTATGGCATCTTCTAGAGTCCGGGGCTGATTAATTTTGACATTGAGGTGGATGTCATCCTGGAGGCCAGCGATGAAACATCTTATCAAGAATCCTGAGTTGTCCACTTGGTGGGAGAGCCTCTCAAAGGCTTCCTGATAGGAGGCCACGGTGGAGGTATGCTTAAGGCGTGTCAGTGCCTCTAATGGGTCCTCATAATCCGTCGGACTGAAGCAGAGAAGGAAAGCTTTTGTGAATTTCAACCATGTGAGTGGCCCTCGAAACTTTGTTATCTAGCGGTGCAATTGTAAAGCGATACCTTCCAAATGAAAAGATGTCAGTTGTACTTGTTGAGGAGGTTTAATATTCTGAAAATTGAAGTACTGCTCAGCCTTGTAGATCCATCTATTTGGGTCATCACCATTGAATTTAAGGAAGTGTAGCTTGAGTCTGTGGTGTTATTGGCGGGCGCTAGAGTACCCGTTTTCATTGGGTGTCGTGCGCGAGGTTTCTCCTGCGGCGAAGGGATTAACATCCGTTTGGGAGCCTCGGCTGGTGCGTTAGGCCTATAACAACGTCAATACTGGCTGCATTGTGGCGTGGAGCTAATCAAAATTGGATTCGTGTCACTCCATGGCCTCATTAACTTCATTAAGAAATTCTACATTAGATTTATTGCGTGTGTCCATGATCGATAGCGCTTGATACCAAACGATATGGTTATTTTTGGGAAAGAGGGAAGAAAAAGAATGAAGAGAGATGATTTATCAAATAATTTTCATATATTCCCCCTTTTAGCTACTGCATAAAATAGGCTTATTTACAACGAATCCTCAAACAATAGTATTTGTTACAACGAACTGCAAGAAAGCAAGAAAACGGCATTTTGGAGAACGCATTATTGGATGACTATCAGGAACAACAACAATCACAAACAACTTATTCAAGGCGTGAACAGGACAGAGCCCGCGTAAGTAGAGTCCATGTAAGAAATCCCAGATGCATGCAGCTGCTATTATGTGCCAGCGCTAGTGTGCGTATCAACTGGCTTGCCCACTTGCTCTGCTTATTGCTTCTATGACATTCGCTTTTCCTGTACATCATTTGTTTGCAGCACTTCCTTTCCCTCCCTTGCCAGTTCCTTTCCCGAAACTATTGATGCATGTTAACGACCCAGGGAAGAGGACAAATTCCTCCATTGTTAGATGGTCTTTATTTGTATTTGTTCGTCATTACTTTTATGAAACTAACACATCAATAAATATTTTAAAATATATAAGATCTATGGTCAAATAATATTATTTATGTTATAATATTATTTATTTTTAATTTATTATTATAATTGCAATAATCAGAATGGGGGGAGCTTCCGAATCCCATCCCATCCAGGCCCGGCCCAAGGGGGAGGCCCAGTAGGCGGCTGCCTAGGGCACCCGGCCCCATGGTAAATTTTTTTTCTTCCCTTAGGGCACCACAGTCACGCAGCATGCATATCCTCCTCCCCCCCTCCCCCCGCCCGCATCGCAGCCGACGTAGTCACGCAACATAACTCAACGATGCACGGACGCAGATGACGCTGGACGCCCTTTCACCGTCTGACAGCCACGGCGACGCCGGACGCCCTCACCCTTTCACCGACCGAGGCCTCTGGAGTCTGGCCGCGTGACGGCCGACGGTAGATTCGTCGATCCGGGCCATTCGGCGGCCGGCGGGTGTTGACCACTCGACAAGCCAACGGGAGACGGCGACGGGCGATCCGATCCTCCACTCGTCTCCTCAGTCCTCGGCAGATAGCATTTGGCAGATCGACTGACGGCTCCCCCCTGTCCAGCAACGGCAACGGCGCAACCTGCGTAACGCAGAGTCTGCGACTGCTGACTGGATTGCGCGAGAGGTTTTTTTTTAATTAATAGATGATATTAATTTAATTACAAATTAATTATTATTGTATTGATAGATGATATTTTGATTTGATGACTGAGATTAATATACATGTTTGAATAATTTTATTTGAATTGAACTATGACATTTAAAATTATAGGACTCATTTGAATAATTTTAATTTGGTGTTATATTGTGTTGAATCATGTATGGATCAATTGATGCTTTTGTTTAAATTGTTTTAGTGATGTTTTTAGTTTTTAAATTTAATTATGTTTGATGAGAGACTAGGATATTAATATAATTTCATTGTATGAATTATTGAATACTGTAGGTCCCAAAGTAAGTCTAGAGGGGGGGAGGGGGGTGAATAGACTTTCTTCGTGTGTGGAAGCTAGACTGTTAGCTGGGTTTTAGATTCCTGCTACATATGACTATGATGGAAGTATTTATGGAGAAGATGACAGAAGTATTGTAGGGATAGGTGAGTGATAATGAACTATCAGACAAAACTGAGATAATTGTAAATGCTCTTTTCTCAACAGATCTCAGTTGTGAAAGAGATGGTTTATGATAGATCGAGATGTGGAAAACTAATAACACTGAGATCAAGACTTAATGAAAGTGCTAGATCTTTGATGAACAACAAGATTCATGAATAAAAGAATGGATTGTTCTTGTTCTAGATTCAACACGGTGCATAGCACTTGTCTAAATTCTCTCAGAGTCTCTCTCTCTCTCTCTCTCTCTCTCTCTCTCGTGTTGGAACACCCTTTTTCGGTCCTGCAAAGGATTCGTTTCTCTCTAAGTCCGTCAGAACTTTTTTCTTGTGTTCTGTGTGTTTCCTTCTTTTGAGAGAGAGATTAAACTCAAGATTTTGTCGTTAAGTGCGTGAGAGATATATTTTTTAAGATTAAAGTGCTCGTGCGCCAAGTTGTCCATCCCGACAGACTGACTTCCCGCCACTGAAAATGCGGAATGTCAGGGGATGGGTTGATCTGCTTTGATTTGCAGATCAGTTGCCCATACTGCGTATTTAGCATGCAGTCGATCTTGGCCGTTCATCCGTGGATGGTAGTTGGCAGCGATTAATGCGTCATTAATGCGCTCAACTGCTCGGGACGACGCCAACTTGCTGTACAAACCCTAGCTAACAATATCACTGAGTAGCTGTGTTTAGGGTTGTAATTTTGCCTCGGAGGTAGATGCCTCGTAGGTTCGGTGACTCGAAGATTTCAGTTACCACCTGAAGTAAGTTGCAAAGTTTTGCTTCAGGTGTTATGGTGTTTCTGCGAGTCTACGACTCTCATCTTCGAGTCTTCGAGGCTAGAGGTTGGATTAGCCTTTTATGTCACTCTGTTACCTAATGTGTATGACTCTACGTGTCTACGACTCTACGAGCCTGCGACTCTTTGAATAACGCTTAGAGTGACTTCTTCGAGTTCAGCTAATCTACCTGTTATTGTAGCTACGAGTCTACGACTCTAGTTCTGCGGGTCTACGACCTTCGGGTCTCTCAATTTACTATATTTGTCTAAGTGGTCTGAAAATCTTCGACTCTACGAGTCTTCAACTTCGCTTTTCTTCCTTAGTCTTTTTCAGAGGCTCATAAACTGAGTTCCTGTATAGCTACGACCCTTTAGCTACAACTCTCCGCCATCGATCTCCGAGTCTGGAAGTGTGGCAATTTCTCTATAGTGACTGTGTCCCTTGAGTCTATGAGTCTGCGACTCTACGACCCTTGAGTTACAGTTTCATTTGTTTGCCAGTCTTTATAGCATCGACTCTTCGTCCTTCAACCTATGAGTCTACGAGTCTAGTTTTCTTTACATTGTTCGAAGGCTTCGACTCTGCGACTTTCGATCTACGAGTCTACGAGTCCTATTTTCTTAACAGTGTTCGAAGGTTTTGACCCTACGACTCTACGAGTCTTCGAGTCTAGTGATAATTGAAGTTCTGTTAATTGATTTAAGTATTGATGGGTACTCTACGAGTCTATGAGTTATTTAGCTTTGGTTACTGTTCTTAACACTTCTTCGACTCTACGAGTCTCCGAGCTTATTGACACTTACAGTAACCCTCTCTTTTCAGTACTGTGACTCTACGACCTTCGACCCTGGATCTACGAGTCGTAATGTTCTATCACTGTTTCGCCTTGAGTCTCCAGACTCTACGAGTCTACGAGTCTCTTGCCAATACGTCCTATGACAGTTTCACTTTTACGAACTTCGACTCTTCGATCCTACGACCTTCGGTTCTTCGAGTCTCCAGACTTAGACTATATTTTGGCAGCTTCATCAAATCCTATATTTCCAACAATCTCTCCCTATTTAATGTAAGTTGTCAACATGTAATTGTATAAAGTCTGAGACTACAAGTTTTATGGGCAATTTTAGATGAATCAGAAGATGCCTTTGCCTGTAAAGAATTTTAGCTTGCTCCCCCTGAGATAAGCTCCCCCTGAGATAAACACTCCCCCTTTCTGGGGTGAGGAACAAGCACCAGAACATAAACCGAAGGGAGCAAGGAAATAAAGCGAGAACAACGAGCAAAGATAAAGCAAAGACATACAGAGAAGATAACTGATAAACAAGCATGACACAGAAGAGTGAAAAGCAAGAAATGCAGTGTACATGTAATTAGAGTACAGGACAGTTATGGGTTAAATTCAGAGTACAAGACACTCTGTGTGAATAGAAAAACAGCAGTTTGCTCACGCAGGAGTTGAGCAAGAGTCAAGTGTAATGCGGCCGCTCGACTGCTGACACGATCAAATTCAGGCACGAGAGCTGGGAACCCGTTAGTAGTCAGGATACGGATGTAATGGAAAACATACAAGCCACAGCTGTGTGCATCATCCTAACCAGGAACGCCTTGTTTGACTCGCGTGATTTCCATCGGTTTCGAGAGATGATAACCACCACACCCATGCGAGTAGCCCTGCATGACACGGGTGAGGGTGCGATTGAATTCACGCAGTTGTTCACGCCGATGGAGTAGTAAGGTACTGGGTTTGGAGTCGAAAATGACGATCCTTTGGTTCTGGAAGTCAATGTCGAGAAGAAACCAGTGCGGGGATGTTGACAAGTAGGGAATTAGCACATGGTCTACCTCATCCCAGGGACGGAAGGAATTCTCATATCTGCGACCTTGTATGATCTCGAGCATCACTGCATCATCAAACAGCTGAGCCTGCATGATCGGCAGACAGAGTTCTACCCTGGTGTCTCGGCGGATGTGAAGAGGTAGCTTCTCGAGAAAGGACTTCTGGGCAAAGATGAACTGAGTCATCTCAAGGTTATCCATTTCTTCACCGTCATGGAGTAGTCGATAAAGATCAGGTCCAGTGAAGAAGGCTTCATAGCCGCAGGTCCTCGCAGTGGTATCCCCAGCAATGTAGGTGTTGAATGCAGCTAGTTCAGCTGAGGTGCCTCTAGTAGTTACAATGCCAGGTGGGGCTAGATATTGGTCAGTAGTGGTAGCGGTTGGTTTGACAGGTGAAGCAGGCATAGTGTACTCATCCGTACTTGGATGGGAAGTTGAAGGGCCTGGATGAGTGGAAGATGATGGTTGGCAGGGAGCAGCAGTTTGCTTCCTCATGCGGGTTGCAATTGGAACATCATCATCATCATCAGAATCTGAGATGACCGTGGTCCTGTGGGCACGCTTTCTCCCCCACATGTAAGTAGCAGTAGGCTGTGGTTGTGAGTGACTCGGAGAAGGGGCAGCAGGCTGTGGACTAGCGACTGGTTCAAGTGCAGGTCGGTTGGATGGCTATGGGAGTGTGTTCTTGACTGTAAGCGATATTTCACCACTTGCAAGCCGATGACATTCTGACAAAATAGCTCCCAGAGTTGTACTGAGTCCTTTGTATTGTCTCTGGTAAGCCCCCTTGATGTTTTCACAGTGCTCCTCCAGATGTCTAAACCCATCAGTGGTTGCACTTGTGAGTGATGTCATTTCTTGCTGCACCTTGTCGAGGGTACGATCTGATGATTCAACTTGCATTCGTACCTCTTCCATGCTGGACTCCATAGTAGCCAGTCATTCTTCAAAGGCCTGAGTAACTGATGTTTTGAGGATGCCAGAGGAAATCAGTTTCTCAATGACCTTGCTGGCCAGAAGATCTACTTCTTCAGCCATCAGAGAATGCGAGTGAGATGCAGCTGGTACTGGAATAGCTATTAGGATATTGGCTGCGAACTCCTCACTCACCTGAGTGGCCACCTGATGAACGACATGTACAAATGGTGTGGCCATCTCAGTCCCTTCCACCGTTTCCCGAACTGGGCGGAGAGTAGTTGGGCGCCGAGGGCATCAACTTTGGCAGCGATGGCAGAAATTTGGGCGCTTTGAGCGTGGGCATGGCGGTCCAGCTGAGCGGAAAGCACAGCATCGGAGTGAACCGTGCCAAAAGAGGCACGCCCAAGTGCTAACTCCGGAGCTTTGGAGGACTCCCCCGCAGGAACAGTAGCAGGAGTGCGGTGGGCAGAGGAGTCCGCAGGAGTAGCAGCAGCAGCAGGAGCATCCGGAGCATCAGAGGCAGCCGGAGCTTCGGAGACATCCGGAGCAAGAGACCCGCTTTGACCAGACAGATCAACCACGGGAATCGCGGCGGCAGGAGAAGAGGGTCCAGCCTTAGCAGTAGAAGGACTTCGGGTAGCAGGGACTGGGCCGGAGGGTGTAGGGAACGACACATCGGGAATGGCAGCCGGCGTAAGAAAGCCGTGGTCCAGATTCCAGATGATCATGGTCTCCGGGGATTGGGTATTGCGTGTGTAAAACACCCGGAGATCGGTGTCGAGAATGGAGGAGGTGTGGGCTAGGCTGAAACGGAGCGGAGGTCCGTTAAGGTGACGGCGGAGAGATGGTCAAGGTAATCTCGGGGTTGAGGTAGAGGAGGCAAGGGGGCTTCCGGTGAAGCATCCGGGACATCAGCGGTGGCGACAAGAACAATGGTATCAACCGCGGCGGCGATAGCGGATGTGGAGGGAGTGGGGACATCGGCGCAGAGGGGGCGAGAGGAGACAGCTTTAGACGCACCGCGCCGAGAGAGCCCCGCAACCTCGGACGGTTCAGCACGGACGCTTGGCCGGGAGGCCCGTGAGTGGGAGGGTGCGACAACGGACCAAATCCGGGAGGATCGGTGTGCGAAACCGACCTCGTGGGCTTGGGCTGTCGGAGGGGTCACCAACGAGTTGCCTTGTTGTTCGGGGCAGGGAGAACGTGGAGAGCTACATTGGGTCGGCGAGCGGTCATGTTCCCGTCCGGCGTAAGGTGACGAAGGTAAAGAGCCGAGGGAAACGAGACAGCATCAACTAGGGCGAAATGGTCCGGACGAAGATGCCGGAAGACAATGCTGAGGATGCGCCCGAAGGAATGGTTTTTGGGACCATTTTGTAGCAAACGAAATAAGAACATCCCCCAATCCATTGGAAGACCTTCAAAGACGCCGTACATGGCCAGTAGAAGATCGTACGGAACAGAGTCCAGGGCTGATGTGCGAGCCAGTAGGCATCGACTTAGAATAGTCGCCATACATCGATAGCGGCCCTGGAAGGATTTCATCTTGTATTCCTTCCCTTTGATCGTGCACCTCATAGAAGCCGCCATCGGATCGGCATCCGGACGCTGTGGTTCACCAAGAGGAAGGTGGAGAGCAGCGCGGGGAACAGCCGGAGTGATGACGATGGATTCACCGCGGACATAGGAGGTTATGGAATCTGTGGTGCAGCGAATCCGTTGGTAATACTCAAGAATGTCATCGATAAGAAGATCGATGGGATTGGAGACCAGGTTGAGTATGTGCAAGGCTTCAAGAAGAGGGCGAAGTTGGTGAAACCAATCCGGAGGATCAGAAACAGCATTCCAATCAACTAGATGGCCGGGATTAACGCCGGAAAGAAAGATTCTGGGTGCCATGGCAGATTTGATGAGAAGAAAAAGAGGAAAGGTGAGGTCTTGAAGGTAGAAGGAGCAACGAGAGGTTTAGGGATTGGAAATGAGCAATACTCGTGCTTCGCAGGTATGATCAGAACATATAAGACCGAATCTGCAAATGACAGCGGGTCTAGGAATGTGTGAGTGAGGTAGGGACCCGCGCGACATGCTGATATCATTTGGCTGGATATCGAGGCGTCTCCGAATAAAACGATGTCGTGGAGACGATATGACCAATAGAGATTACAACTGGTTGCCATCCAGAGAAGTGTGGGTGCAACCCGAGATATGCATTTAATGAATCATCATTAGTCCTCCTCAAAAGCATGCGACATATGAGTATACGTGGATGGTCACAATTTAACAAAATCAGGAGTCCGGAGGAAAGAGCCGACACTCATCCGGAGTTAATAATATTCGTGAAAAAATATCCGGATGAATAATAGACCTTGTCCGTCGTAAACAGAGTGTGGTGAGAGAGTAGATTAAATTCCCTTGCAGTCAATAAGTCAAAGAGAAGAGAAGTACCACAACACTTCAAATCCAAGACTACGGACTGGATTCATCAATATGGTTGCAAAGAAATTCTGAGCCTGTAGCAAAAAAAATATACTGAAAATACAAAAGCTTAACAGGCAAAGATTAGTACGGATTAGAGAAGATAATCAGTGAAAAACAACATAATCCGAACTAATAAGAAACAGAACTCATGCATGGCTAAGAATGTAGTAGACGTATGCAACGTGAAAGTAATCAATATTACGGAATCAGGGCATATGTCAGATAGCAATACACAGGTTCATATAGGTCAACATAGCGAAACCGTCTTGCTGAACAGCGTAGCTAAGATTAATTAAAGATCATATGATTTGGCTTCATTAGGATTCATGAGTGAGTAATGATAAAGTGAACACATGACAAAAGAAGGCAGATGATTAGTCGATTAAAATGCATGGTTGAAGAAAGAAAATACATCCAAACATGCCACTTTTCCGATTTAAAACAAGATGTCCATCAGATCCCAAGTAACAGCTTAGAGGAGGGAGAATCCGAGACATATTAGGGGTTCATTGCTGCTCCCCCGTAGATCATTTAATCCTCTCAATGAAAAGCTCCCCCTCGGATAGACGATCAAGAAAAAGGTCATGAGACATATACGGGGGTATTCTTGAATAAAGTATAAAGCATTTTCTCCCCCGTAGATTGTGCAATCCTCTCGGTTGACCGTTCCAATTTGTAGTTCAGCACTGTCTATCTTATTAGAAAGCTATACTTCAGAAGCTGATCAGAATGCGTTTGTGTATTCATCCACCTGGCATTCCAAGCTAGCCCATTTCACTTCTTCAACTATGCATGTTAATAGAGTATTCTAAAAGAACATGCTTTGGTCATGTGGTGATTAATGGATGTGAAGATCATGAACCCGACTGAGGTAAATCATATAAACTGTAATTATGTTAGCTTTAAACGACTTGTCGGGAAACGCAAGCATCCTCCCACAATGAGGTTGAGATTAATATCGAAGCATGAAACCGTTGAACAAGTAAGTATGATCAGCAATACGGTCAGGTGAGTTTTTACTACTTTCAGTGAAACATACAATGCATGGTCTGTGAGTAAATATACTGTTGGGTAACTCAAATGAGAAACTATGCAGAGAAGTCGAGCATACCTAATCGGAAGAGTAGTTCAGAAAACCTCGCATCAGGTAGAGGCTTTGTAAATATGTCTGCTAATTGATCTTCAGTGGCAACATGTTCCAGTGAAATATGGTTTTTGAGAACATGATCGCGTATGAAGTGATACCTGACCTCAATGTGCTTCGTCTTAGGATGCATGACAAGGATTGTTGCTGATGGCAATTGCACTAGTGTTGTCACAGGAAAGTGGAATAGAGGACATGTCGAATCCGTAGTCGATAAGTTGACTTTGCATCCAAAGTAGGCTATGCGCGACAACTTCCAAAGAGCTATATATTCCGCCTCGCGAGTAGAGGTTGATACGGAATTCGCTTTTCTGAACCATGAGATCAATCTATTTCCAAGAAACTGACACGTACCGCTTGTGCTTTTCCTATCGATGCGATATCCAGCGAAGTCGGCATCAGAATACCCGGATAAGGTGAAGTTGGACTCCTTTGGGTACCAGAGGCCCAAATTCATCGTCCCTTTGAGATACCTTAATATCCGTTTTACATGAAGCATATGTGACTCCTTGGGATTTGCCTGATATCGTGCACAAATGCAAGTTGCAAACATAATGTCCGGGCGACTTGTTGTAAGATAGAGCAAGGATCCGATCATCCCTCTCGTAGTCAGTCACATTTACTGATATGCCGTCCACATCCGGATCTAACTTGGCACTGACAGGCATTGGAGTTTTGACGGGAGATGAACCTTCCATACCAAACTTTTTAATAAGATCGCGAGTGTACTTAGCCTGATTGATAAAGATTCCTTCCTTTAATTGTTTGACTTCAATTCCAAGGAAGTAGGACAGTTCTCCCATCATGCTCATTTCAAACTTGCCTGTCATCAACTTGGCAAACTCTTCACAAAGCTTCGGATTCGTTGACCCGAAAATAATATCGTCCACGTATATTTGTACGATCAGAGTGTGTCCTTTCTCTTGTCGTAGAAATAGGGTGGTGTCTATCTTCCCTTTTTGGAAGTTATGAGCAAGTAGGAATTCGACGATTGTGTCGTACCAGGCTCTTGGAGCTTGCTTTAAACCATATAGAGCTTTCGAAGTTTGTAGACAAGATGTCCTGCCTTAGGTTCAATGAAGCCGGGAGGTTGTTCAACATACACCTCCTCTTGAAGGTCTCCATTCAGGAATGCGCTCTTGACGTCCATTTGATAAACTATGAAGTTTTCATATGAAGCATATGCCAGAAACATTCGGATTGCCTCAAGTCTTGCGACCGGAGCAAAGGTTTCATCATAATCTATTCCTTCTTCTTGACGATATCCTTTGGCTACCAGTCGCTTTGTTCCGGATTACTATTCCATCCGTATCAAGCTTGTTCCGAACACCCATTTAACGCCAATGACTTGCCGAGACTTAGGCCTTGGTACTAAGGTCCACACATTATTTCTCTTAAATTGATTCAGCTCTTCTTGCATGGCCTCTATCCAGTTTGAATCTTGAAGAGCTTCATCTACCACCTTTGGTTCCATTTGAGATAGAAAGCATGAGTAAAGACTCATGTTTGAGGTGGCTGCTCTTGTTCTTACACCAACAGTAGGATCACCAATCACTTGATCTGAGGGATGGTTTCGGGTCCATCTATAATTCTGTGCATGTGTTGGTTGATCTTGAACAATTTGAAGCTCTTCCAGATTGGGTGGTTCAGTTGTATCGACTGGTTGAGCTTCGCCCGTAATTAGAGGTACGAATGAACTAGTTGGTTCTGCAACACTGTTTCTTCCAGTGTTAACTAGTCCGGACGAACTTGAAGGGGCCCCGGAATTTTGTGTATCCGTAGGAGTTTGTCCGGAGCTAAGTGGTAGTCCGGAGTCAGAGTCATCCGTAGCATCATCCATAAAATTTCGTTGTGTTTCGCTGATGCCACGTGGTTGGTCAGGATACCAGTCAGGATGTGTAACAGGAATATTCATAAACTTCGAGTAATCGACGTTGCTGTCCATGACCTGCATATTGGAATTTGAAGGACCGACTTTTGACCAAACAAGATTAGCTTCATCAAAGGTTACATGAATAGATTCTTCAACTTTAAAAAGTTTTCTATTGAAGACCCGATAAGCCTTGCTATGAAGTGAGTATCCGACAAAAATCCCATCATCGATTTTTGGTTCAAATTTATTCCGGGTCTCTTTGCCATTTATCGGTATATAGCAAGTACACCCAAAGGCTCGAAATGTGAAATTGAAGGTTTTCGTCCTCTCCACATCTCATAGGGTGTTTTCATGGTAGATTTATTTATTAGAGTTCCGTTCCGAACATAGCGGGCGATGGACACAGCCTTCACCCATGGCCGAGAGGAAGCGTTGCCCCTGCTAACATGGATCTACCACTTCAACTAAAGTTCGATTCTTGCGCTCGCCTACCCCATTTTGTTGTGGGGTTCGGGGAGCAGAGAAGTCATCTTGTATGCCCTGTTCGAACAATATGATCTCATTTGTGAAAAATCAAATTCGTACCATGATCACTCCTGATGCATTTAATGCTCAATCCTTGTGAGTTGCTTATCCAGTTGAAGAGATCTACAAGATGTTCAAAAGTTTGATCCTTTGATTTCAGGAACATCACCCATGTGTATCTGGTGAAATCATCGATAACCACAAGGGTATATCTCGCACCGACTAGTGATGAAACAGATATAGGACCACATAGGTCCATATGAAGAAGTTGCAGAGGAGCGATTATTGAGTTAACCGATTTGCTCTTAAAGCTATGTTTGGTCTGTTTACCAAGTTGGCATTCTCGACGAGAGAGTGTCTCTTGGAGAACTTGAGTTTGGGTAGACCAGGTGACAAGATCAAGTGACGCCAATTTAGACAATGTCTTAAAATTTAAATGTGCGCATCGCTTGTGCCATAACCAACTATCTTCATCTCTGTTGCTTTCGTGAGGAAGCATACAGGTCGAAGAATTATTTCTTAAGACCACCTGAATATATGTCCCCATCTCTTGATCCGGATAACTTAACATCTCCTGGATAAGTTTTCTCTTACTATACAGGTGTTGGACAAAAAGGAAACAGAAAATCCTTTGTCGTATAGTTTATCGACACTTAGTAAATTATGCTTTAAACCTTCGACTAGTGCAACTTTAGTGATTGATACACAGTAGTTAGTTAAAGTGCCATACCCGACATCTTACCTTTGTTGTTGTCGCCATATGAAACGGATGGACCTTGTTTATCATTAACTTCTACAAGCGAGTCGGTCACCCGTCATATGTCCGGAGCATCCACTATCAAGGATCCACTTGCTTTGATTGATCTTTAACTTCAAGTGATCCGGCAATTCATTCCAGAGATGCTCCTGAAAGACAACAGTTTACACTTTTGGTGCCCAAACTTGTTTCAGGCGGTTAGAGTGAGCAAAGATATTGTCAACATTTACGGATTTGATTTTGTTAGGACTCTTAGCTTTCCACGTTGACATTAACTTGTTAGTTTCAATGCTTCTTTTATTTGGGTTTTCTTGGAAGAGACACTCCTTTTAGATTTAGATTTTGTTTTGCTCGAAGAACCCCTTTTATAAAACTGATCTTTATTTGATTGAAATTGATTACAAAGCCAGTATCAGATAGACTCCAACATTCATAGTGATAATGACCCATTTCCCTACGGATGGAACAGACACTATAATGTGAAGTACAAACAGGGGATACGGTTCTTTAGATTTTACTGATTTTCTACTCGTTTCCCTGTGGCCTAATCCATTACGTTTGGGTGACGCGCTCTTGGCCCTAAATGCGTCGGCCTTAGCCTTGTCTTTCTTTTTGGGTGCTACGGTTTTGGCTTTAACTGCAGCAGCCTTCCCATCATCTTTAGTTATGGGTGCTATCGCTTCGGGAAGTGCGATGTGACCTCGGCTCCACGATCATATACTATGGTGCCACCTGAAATGAAACCATCCAACGGTTTAGATGTACTAACAGGATATAAGTTGGTTAGTTTAGGAGTGAAATCCGGAGGACACTCGGTAGCTTGAGCTATGGAAGTTGATGGTTCGAACCTAGGCCAGGTTTGACTCGAATGTCGTCGGGTCGGTCCTAAAGGTAGAGGCTATTTCCCCGGATTTTAGCCACTTACGATTTATTTCCTTTTCTGTTCCAGTTCATTTTCGAGTCTTTTCACTATAACTTTTAGGCCTGAGAGATTGGTATTTAACAAATGATTTTCAGCTCTTAGATCATGATACCAAGCTTCCTTTCCTCCGAAGTCGGTGACGTCCTTTTCGAGTCTATTAATAGTAAATTCAAGACGTTTATTCGACTTTCCATATCTTTGTACATTTGAGTAATTATTAGTCTCTCATTCTTTTCATGATCACATGCGGTAGTAAGAGATTCTAATTTACTCAGGGAGCTCGAGATAGAAGGTACCTCGGCATTTGCCATGAGGCGGACGTTCGGCTTAGTGGTCGGCTCATCATCCGAGGATTCCTCCTCTTCTTCCGAGCCACTCATGTATTTTGTCACGAGCGCCTTTCTCTTGCTCTTGCCGTTATCCGAGGTGGAGCGGCGAGGAGTTACCTTGTCACTTTTCTCGGCCACCTTTGCTTTGGACCTGCATTCCTTGGCCCAGTGACCGGTTTTCCCACGATTGAAACATTCCTGGGAACCGGACTCCGGTCGCTCCTTCCGTTGGAACGATGATGATGAGCGTCTTCGATCCCTTTTCGCTTTTCCGTAGGAATCGCTCAAAGGATTTGACAAGAAGGGCTATCTCCTCCTCCTCGTCGAATCAGAATTGTCGGATACGTCCGTATCATCATTCCTCAGGTATGTTTAGACATTCTGTAGCTTTGAGAGCTACCCCCTTTTCTTTCCGAGCTATTTTCTCATCTCTCGTTAGAGTACTTAAACCTGACTTCGTGAGTCCGCAGCTCTCCATACGCTTCTTCAAGGGGAACATACCTGCGCTTTTTGTCTGATTGCATCCGGAGTTGTTTGGAGTAGTAGCGATCCGGCAAGGAGCGAAAGAACTTGTCATTGATCTGGGATTGAGAGTAATGCTCATTGACGGCCTTCGGTTCAAGAATGAGCTTGCCGAATCTCCGATAGATGCTTTCAAGTGATTCGCCCGGTTTATGATTAAAACTCTCAAAGTTCCGTCTCGAGAGTACGGATCACATTCCGCATCCGGGACCGACTCCCCTCATAGAGGATTGTCAATTTGTCCCAAACGGCTTTTGCTGTTGTGCAGCCCTGGACGTCCGTGAAAGCCTCGGAATCCAAAGACGATGTAACATAAGCCAGGAGCCTTTTCGCTAGCGCACCGCCAGGCTCTTTCATCGTTGGTAAGTTCAAGATCCTGTCTTTGGCCTCCTTACTCCATGTTCTCCGATAGTCATCGGAATTGGAATCTCCTGATGAAGACATGGCCACATAAGATGATCATGGCAAACCATAAACATCTTCATGCGAGCTTTCCACTGGGAGAAAAGCTCAGGTGTGAATTTGGGCGGTTTCGTTAAAGTAAAACCAGAACTCCGTGGTTGAGAAGCGGCGGCAGCAGCAGGTTGAGGTGGGTCGACATTTTCACTGCTGCTTCGATTCGGGATGGGCTCCTGTGCACCTCCGGAGTTAAGGCGAGTGTTGAATAGCATACTGCTTTCTTCGGCCATTTCTGAGATTAAAAGAGTGGGATCTCTACTTAGAATGAAGTAGAACTTGCTCTGATACCACTTGATGGTCCCTTGGAGCCTAAAGGGGGGGGGGGTGAATAGGCTCTTGTTTGAATTCTTTTCTTTTCTCTCAAGACACAAAGACTTATCTAGTTTAAGTGATAGAATCACTGCGGAAGATAACCAGATAGTGGAAGTATTTTGTTTTATTATCACAAGGTGATTACAACAAAATAGAAGCAAACACTTTCTTACACTCTGTTTACAAAAATGAACTCACACACTAGCCAAGTTCTTTTCTTTTCAAGATAATAGCGCTCCTATTTTCTTTTCTATTTTTATCCGCCTGAACACACACATTACATAAAGTATAAGTATGAATATTTATACAGAACATTCCTAGGACACAATCTTGGAACTTGAAGTTCCGGAATGCATTCCGCATTAATTATCCCTCGGTAATCTGTCTGCCTTGACTGCTGCGGATTGTGGAGCTCAAGATCTTGGATTTGAAGAGTATAAGTGTCTTTGTGAGTTCCGAGATACAATTAAGGTTGTGTCCACATATCCGGATGATCCACGTGTAAGATTCTTCAGGTTCTCAATATATTCGTCTTACATCGGGACAGCACAAGCTGATAACTTTAAATGCGGTTTAGTTGGAGCAGTGTCTTCTTGGTCCGGTGTAATTTTCCTTACTCCGTAGTTAATGAAGCTCGGAACCTTACTCCGTGTCAGTGGTTGCTTACTCCGTATCTATTCAGTACTGGAATCCTTAGTCCGTGGCAGCGCTTCCTTACTCCGCATGTAAGTTCCTTACTCCGCATGTAAGTTCCTTATTCCGCATGTAAGTTCCTTACTCCGCAAGTAAGTTCCTTATTCCGTATCTAAGTTCCTTACTCCGCATGTAAGTTCCTTAAGCCGGGCGAGTAATAAATCCGGATTCCTTACTCCGCATCTAGTTTCCTTACTCCGCATCTATTTTCCTTACTCCACACTTATTTTCCTTACTCCGCACTTATTTTCCTTTAAGTTCTTAGTCCGTAGGATTGTTCCTTATTCCGTATGTATTTGTTACTTGGTTATTTACCAAGTGTTTGACGACACTCACTCTTTGTCCGGATCAGGATTATGTATCCTGTCCTTAGCTTTGCTCTCACGAGTGCATCTCTGGATTAGTAACATATCTTCTGCAATGATCAAATAAGCACAAAAGATCTCAGATCAAATTACATAAGGCTTTATCAGCATTGTCCAAATTCTGGGTTTGATCCAACAACAACAAATGCAACTAGTTCCCTAATGCCAATGAACGCAAATCCTACCTCAGGTCTGGACTACCCCAAGTACACCTTAGAGGCTCAAAGAGGGCCGTGTTGATCAGGCACGTCCCTCCAGGCTCCTCCAAGGACTCAAGATAACTAGAGCCGCCCACTACCCTAGGGCAACTAGACCATGCTCTGATACCATATTGTCACGCCCCGAATTTCCCACCCAAAGAAACCAGTTCATGACTCCCCTTTACCCACAATGTGGACAAGGGGTTGAAGTGAAATAACTCCACAGAGGGTCACAACCCACATCAGAAATTCACCAAAGCAAAACAAATGACTTTATTAGATTTGAAACACAGTTTCAACAAAGCAAGCATGCCTTTATTACAATTAAGTCTCCTTTACAATATCTCCCCACTGGGGTTTCATCATTTTCCCACTGGCTTACAAAGGTTCCACAAAACATCATAACACAAATTACATTTAAACAAAGCCACATGGAAGACTGTCTTCCACCTTGGTATTTCCACCTAATGCCTGTAGATCCCTGAAAAGCAAGGAAACATAGTAGAAGGGGTGAGCAACCACAGCTCAGTAACGATCATGTCTCTCCAACCCATCCCAGCTCCTAGCATCTACATGAGGGCGTGCACAAGTGCAGTGTCATGGAAATACTATTTGAACAGGTATAATCACATTTAAAAACATGTCAACACAGCCACACAGGCTCCATTTTCACAGCCACACAGGCTCACAATCTGCCACGGGCTTCCATAGCCACCGGGCTTCACATAACCAGCCACGGGCTTCCATAGCCACCGGGCTTCACATAACCAACCATGGGCTTCCACAGCCATCGGGCATAAAACCAAACACATAACATACATCAATCACACAGGCATAATATCATACACTTAACTTGCATGGCCACACAGGCATAAAACTAAACACATAACATGCCTCAGTCACACAGGGATAATATCAAACACTTAACTTGCATAGCCACACAGGCATAATATCAAACAATATGCCATTAAAGGCCAACATCCATATAGGAGATCAAACCTATATGGATTTACGTATAAATACATATATCCAAATAACCACAGATCACCTACCACAAGGCCTAAACCCTGGGATAGGTTCAAGGAACAGGACAAAACCCCTACCTCTGGAAGATCCTCTACGCTCTTGCTTCCACGCCTAACGCCGACCAACCACGGAAATGACAACGGCAGCCACGGTTTGGAGCTCTCTCTCTCTCTCTCTCTCAACCTCCCTCTCTCTCTCTCTCTCTGCGACAGCTGCGGCGGAAGAACCCTAAAACCACAACACAAAGGGGCTCCTCCTCCTTATATAGACACCTTAACACCAAAATGACGTAGTTTTGATTAAGTGAACCCTAGCATCAAAGTAACATAGTTTTGATGGAACATGCTACAACCTTCTCGCATCCACACAAAACAAAATACTCATAATTCCAACATGCCTCTTTGGGAAAAGATTACTAGAATAACAAAACCAAGCTGATGATGTAAAAACATGGTTGCACGCCATAATGCACGTGATATCCCCATATCACATGCAGCTCCAATTAATGTGAAATTCTTTCCCGAGGTTCCTTGTATCATGTAGAAGGCAGGCATACAATAATCTTCTTGCACGTGATATCCCCATATCACGTGTAGCTCTAAATACCCTAGGATTTTTCCCCAAGCCTTATAACGTCTGGAAGGCTCAAATACAAAAACATTCCTGCCCGTGACAAGCCATTGTCATGTGCATTGTCACGTGCACCTCCCAAAGGTTCCCTCTTGGGCTTATCTCTTACCTCAAACTTGCCCATCAACAAACAAGGTGTTTTAGCTAAAGTGTGTGGGAAGAAAACTCCCTAAAACCCTACAATTTCTCCCCCAAAAGGCAAAACTGTGACTAACTCCTCACATCCCAAAACTCAGGTCATTACACTCCCAATTTCTACTATAAATTAAGATGTCATCTAAAAACACCATGATAAATTTACGTAGATATGGGCGAAAAATATTGTTCATCAAACTTTGAAAAGTGGAAGGTGCATTGGTTAAACCAAATGGCATCACAACAAATTCATAATGGCCCTTGGGAGTACGAAAAGCGGTTTAGGGATATCCGGAGTACTTACTCGAATTTGATGATAGTCAGAGCGTAAATCCATTTTGGAGAAGAATATGGCTCCATGTAATTCATCTAAAAATTCGTCAATAACTGGAATGGGAAATTTATCCTTAATTGTGATGCGTTTGAGAGCTTTGTAATCCACACAAAACCGCCACGATCCATCTTTCTTTTTTACCAGCAACACCGGTGAAGAAAAGGGGCTACAACTATGGCGAATCAACCCAGAATCTAAGAATTGTTTCACCATGTTTTTGATTTCTGATTTTTAATAATACAAATATCGATAAGGGCGCACATTAACTGGGTTACTTCCGGGCAGTAATGGAATGTGATGTTCGTGATCACGGGATGGCGGTAATTCTTTTGGTTCTTGGAACACCTCTGCAAATTGATGGAGCAATTCTTGCACAGCTTCACTGTGATTCGAATTACTGTTATCTTCCTCAATATCATTAATTTGTAAAAAGAGTCCTTTTCCATCCAATTGCAATAATTCTTTGTGAGAAAGAAATTCCAGACCCGATCTTCTAATTCCTTGAAATTAATAATGATTTCCATTTAACTTGAAAGTCATCAATAACCTTTGATAATCCATTTCAATGGGACCAAGCGTCTATAACCATTGTACTCCAAGTACAGCCCGACAAGCAGCTACAGGAAGAACATAAAAATCGGTGATGATAGAATGTCCTTGAACCACCAATGAAATAGATAAACATCTGCCTGAACACTCCATTTTTTCACAATTCGCCACCATTACTTGGAATGTTTTATCACTTTCGACGGGCAGATTGAACCGGGTAACTATTGATTAATCAATAAAATTATGGGTACTTCCACTATCAATAAGTATTGTAATATCTTTATTCCTCAATTTTCCCAATACCTGGAACGTTTCAGGATGATTAACTCCAGTCATAGCATGAAAAGAAATTTCTAGTACTAGTTCATCCATAATTTCCATATCTATCTCATTAATTGGAATATTGCCTTTTTCATCTTCTTTTATAACATCTTCAATCATTAAAATTTGCTTGTGTCGGCATCGATGACCAGGTGTGAATTTATCATCACAATAAAAACATAAACCTTTTTCCCTTCTCTCACGCGCCTCTTGCGTAGAAATGCGTTGCACAGTAGGAACATTCTGAGGTGATGCCTTAATGATCGGTGGTCCAGGAGGTGGACCTAACACTCCTGTAGACTGATGAATTGATGGTTTTGCAGTAAATCCGAGAGATAGAGAACGCGAATAATTAACCTTTCGAGTCAGGGAATTATGCCCTTCCACTAATCGAGCCACTCCAATTGCTTCAAACAAAGAAGTAGGTTTTTTAATTTTCACATCCAAACGAATATCATCCTTGAGTCCACCAATAAAACAACCAACTGAAAATCGTTCTGGCAACCCATCGATTTGTTGGGATAATTTTTCAAACCGTTCTTGATATGCTTCAATAGAAGTATTCTGTCTCAAACAACTAAGTGCTTCAGACGGATCATCATAATTTGTGGGACCAAAACGATGCAGAACTGCTTTAGTGAATTCTTCCCAAGTAATGATTCCGTGAAATCTGGTAAGCCATCTATGTCATTGAAGAGCCACCCCTTCAAGATGAAACGATGCCAATTGTACCCAATTTTGACTGTTTACACCTTTAAATGAGAAATATTGTTCTGCCTTGTATATCCAGCCGTTCGCATCTTCTCCATTGAATTTAGGAAAAAACAATTTCAAATCATTTTGAAATCGTTCGGTGTGTAAAGGATTGTGGGTACCATCAGAGGACAAGGGACTATGGCTAGAGGAGGCCATATTGGGTTGCAGAGGCTTGGTATTTTGGATGGAATTAAAATATTGTTGAATTCTAAGATTCTGTAATTTAGATATAATTTGATTGAAACGGGATTCATTGTTAGCGACTTGAGTGGAATGGAGAGCGAGAATCTGATCCAATCGAGAATCGTGACTCACAAGGATTTCATGAATCTGTTGACGAAATTCAGCATTGGTTTTTCACCTCCTTATATGGGCACCCACATCACATTCAATATCATAAGAAAGAGCACTGACACTATTAGAGTCACTGAAGTAGACTAAAATGCATATCAGACCAAATTTAAGTTGGGATTAAGGATTTAATTTAAGACACCCATATGATGGGGCCAAAACCCAAAAATCCTACAATAAATGATCGCAAAAGTCAGAGCACGGTATTACAGTCACTAGATTTAACTTAAATACATATCAGATCAAACCCAAGTCGGGATTAAGCATTTATCAAACATTGGGTGATAATAGGAGCCAAAACCCAGAATTCCAACAAGAAATGGTCACAAAACTCACAAAAGCCCGAAAAATTACCTGGAATATGGAGGCTTGGATTTAAAGTATAAAGAAGAAGGTCAAGGCTTATCTGCCTAGAGGTTGATGAAGAGAGCGGTGGTTGTCGTCGACGGCGAGGACAAAGACAGCATCAGGGGAGGCTTTGAGGCGGGCGATGTTAGTGGAGGACTGGCAGGGGGAGGTGGTGGTGGTTGAGGAGTGGAGGTTGGTGATGGAGATTCAACGCGTCGACCCATCCCCCCACTCCTCGGTGACAGCCTATCTCCCGGCCCGGCGACGTGGATCCATCCCCCACCCCCGGCGATGGCCCATCTCTCTCCTCCCTCCTTCCCAGGGCGGCTTTAGAAATATTTTTCACACTACAAAATAACAGTCCTATGCCAGCGTTTTCTTGGCGGCATTTTTGTAAACCGCCAGTACAGTACATATATACCGGCGATATATAAAAATGCCGCAAAGTAGTTATCAATACTGCCATTTTATACTGGAATGCCGGGATAGTATTACAACTTTACCGGCGTTCAAAAAAAACGCCACGATAAATTTATTTATAGTGGCTTACCACGAACGCCGTTGTAGGTGTTATTATCTTTAAAAAAGAAACGTGTCGCGCCACGTGGTGCTATGCCTACCTTACGAAAAAAGAAAAAAGAAAAAAATGCAAACACTTATTCAACGCAAACGAAAATGCGCAAACACTTTCCCATTTCGACAATACACACAGCCGTGTCTGCCCTAGATCTACCTTCTCACCGCCTCCACTCCGGGCTTTACGACTTCTTCTACCGCCGATCTCTGCGACTTTGTCTCCTGCCGATCTCGGGTCTCGGCAACTTCATCTCCCGCCTCTACTTTCTTGTTTCTTCGTATGTTTTTCTTTCTTTGTGATGAATTGTGATGATATATTATCTCTTTATCTCTTCATATGGGTCTTCGCATCATCCCACAAACACTAATATGTTTTTCTCCTGCCGATCTCGGGTTGGATGGGATGATACGAAGACCCTGGGAAATTATTCTTTGTGCCTTCTTCCAACAAGGTTTCTATGTCAATGGTTAGAACCTCTAGTATGAACGTTACTGTAATAGATTGATCAGCATTTAGGCTAAAATAAATAAATAATAATAATAAACAATAAATAAAATACAAGCTTATTTTATTGAAATAACAAAAATAAACATCTAGTCTATTCAAATAACAAAACTATCAATACTGTTGACGATTAAGTGCATACCCAGTTATTTTTGGTTTACCTAACAAAAACTACCGTGTCAACATATTTCACTGGAAGTCACACACTTTCTGCATCAAAACCCAAGAGCGTCAAGTTCAAAAAAGCATTAATAGGAAAAAAAAAAGAAACAACAGATATTGAATTAAAATTATGTATGCAATGGAAATCATTATCTATGGGTAGAAACGTAAAATTAGCTTGACAATGACATTAAATTAAATTATATAACAAAGCTTCTATCATCAAATAAGTTTTCTAACAAATTATGAGCTTCATTTATTCTCATATTATTTGTTTGTGAAATTGTTTTTTCAGATTTGAAAAACTATTACATACCAAATGTATATATTGAATGCACAGAGCTTTGTTTGTGAAAATGCAGCTTTTTAATACACCAATATCGGTATGGAAAAAACATATTCTGTTTGTTTGATAATGTGAAAAGCATATCCTATTTGTTTGATAATGTGGAAAACATAGAAATTTTTAATTGAAAAAACATGCAATGTATTTGATTAATAAATGAATAAATGAATTAACAACTAATGTTGATGTTGATTGAAAAAATTCTCTTATATGTTCATTCATTTTGCCGATTGAAGTGACAATACACATTTGTTTGAATAGTACTTGTGTTTTCAGATGTTTTCCGTTCTTGTTGCAATGCTATTCCATGTGTCTTTTGGGTAATATAGTTTGATATTAATACATTGATTTTTTTTCTATAATAATCTTTGTTTGTGCAATATAATTTGATGTTAATGTTAAGTCATTTTTGTTATGAATGTACTTCATAATTGGACGGAGAATTATGGATAAGAGTTGGATGCAAAAACCTAGATTGAGTGTTGAATATCAGCAAGGAGTGTACAACCTTTTAGAGTTCGCTTCAAAACGCGCACGTGTTTGTGGGACACTAGCTTGTCCTTGTGTAAAGTGCGTAAACTCATATGTGTTGAGTACACAGGAGGTATTTGATCATATGACGGTATATGGTTTTAGTCCAGGTTATGACCACTGGTTTCATCATGGTGAAACTTTTTATGAAGCGACCAGTAATGAAAATAGGAATACATATGATTATTATGAGGATCAAGGTGGTTTGGATTTCATGTTACATGAAGTGTACCAAGCAGGTGGAATTAGACAAACTAAACAACCAGTCGAAGAGTTAAATGAAGAAAACAATAAGTTCTTCAAGATGGTGAGAGATTTGCAAATGCCTTTGTACGAAGGATGTAAACTAAGCAAACTAGAGACAGTTGTTCGTTTGAATCATTTGAAATGCTTAAATGGATGGAGCAATAATTCAGTGGATTAGTTGTTAACATTTCTCAAATGTTTACTTCCGGAGGATACTAAATTGCCTAAACATTATCATGAAGGGAAAACTATTATCAAAGACTTAGGCCTTGGCTATGAAAAAATTCATGCTTGCCCGAATAATTGCATGTTATTTTGGGAAGAGAAGGAAAATGATGAGGTTTGCTTTGATTGTGGTGCATCAAGGTGGATTCAGGAGGATGGTGAAAAAAAAAAGGCAACAAAAGTATTGCAATGGTTTCCTTTAAAGAAACAGTTACAAAGATTATTTATGTCTTCAAAAACAGCCTCTCAAATGGTTTGGCATGCTAAAGAGCAAACTGACGATGGTATTTTAAGGCACCCGACAGATTCACCTGCATGGAAAAAATTTGACAATCGATTGAAAGATTTTTCTGCAGATCCTCAAAATGTCAGACTTGGGTTATCTTGTGATGGTTTCAACCCTTTCAGAAATATGAGCAACAGTTACAGTATTTGGCCTGTAATACTTGTTCCATATAATCTCCCTCCTTGAAGCGGTCGTCAATGATGTTGTCCCTCCCTATTCCTAGCCCAAACTCTCCAACAACAAAAATAGATGTGTTTTTACAACCATTAGTGAAGGAGTTAAAGGAATTATGGGACACCAGTATACATACATATGATGCTTGCACTAAGAAAGTGTTTCAATTGCATGCAGCATTGATGTGGATGATTAATGATTTCCCTACGTATGGTGATTTATCAGGATGGAATACCAAATGTGCCTTTGCATGCCCTTCTTGCAATCATGACACAAAATTTTATCGACTTCAAAACGGTGGAAAGTACTGTTACATGGGTCATAGACGGTTTTTGGATATTAATCATGCATTTCGAAAAGATAAAGATTCATTTGATGGCACTGAAGAATTTGCTCTAGCTCCTAAGATTTTATCCGGGGATGATGTGTTAGCCCAAACTGAAGGTACTCCTGCCAATCCGTGGAAGAAAAGAAGCATTTTTTTTAATTTGCCATATTGGTGGTATCATCAATTTCGTCATCAAATTGATTTTATGCATACAGAGCATAATGTTGCAAACAATATTATTGGTACATTACTCAATCTTGAAAACACAAAGGATAACTTGAAAGCACGCTTAGACCTTCAAGTAATGGGCATAAGGAGTGAACTTCGTCCTATTCAGCGTGACAATAGATTATATATTTCACCTGCTTGCTTTACCTTGAGTACGAACGAGAAAAGTAACATGTTGGCAGTATTAAAGCATGTGAAAGTGCCAGATGGATATGCCTCAAATATTTCTCGTGCTGTCAAATTGAAGCAACGTAAAATTATTGGTTTGAAAAGTCATGACACACATGTTTTGATGCAACAATTGCTTCCAATAGCATTGAGAGGTTCTTTACGAAATGATGTGATAGCCCCATTGATTGAATTGTGTGCTTATTTGAGAGGTGTATGTTCTAAGGCTCTAGTGGTCAAAGAAGTGGAGCAATTTGAATCCCAAATTGCCGAGATTTTGTGCAAGATGGAAAAAATATTTCCTCCATCATTTTTCACAATAATGATTCACCTTATTATTCACTTAGCTACAGAGGCTAAGACTTGTGGACCAATACATTATCGATGGATGTATCCTATAAAAAGGTGTTACTAAATTACTAGTTTACTCTTAAGTTATTATGATATTGTGTTTGGTGTTTAATATTACGCTGTCATATTTTGCATATCATAGGTGTCTTTTTCGTCTAAAATCATATGTACGTAATAAAGCTTATCCTGAAGGCTTAATTACGGAGGGCTACATAGCAGAAGAGAGCCTCACATTTTGTTCACGTTACTTGGACTCTGTTGAGACTGTGTTTACTCGCCCGCTAGGAAATATTGATGATGCAAAGGGGACAATCATGAACATCAGTCTTGATCCTATTTCTCGAATGCAAGCACATCGATATGTGTTATTTAACAATGACGAAGTTAGACCAATGTTGGAGTACGTTTTCATTCTCTATGCTCATTTTAAATCCAATATATTCTTAAATAATACTAATGGTCTGATCATATTACTAGGATGCATAAAGATTTTTTGAAGAGGAAAAATTGGCATAGACGTTTAAGCGATTCTCATATACAAAAACTCCATATGGAGACATTTTCTGAATGGTTTCGTGAATATGTAAGCAGTTTTTGCTATCCCATTAGTTATCTAATTCACCAATATTTTGTTACATAATATAGTTTTTGATTTGCGTTTCTCGTTTGTAGGTTCTAATAGGAAATGGCAAAGATCAGAATTTGAGTGATGAAGTAAAAGCCCTAGCATATGGGCCAAACACAGAGGCAGGAAGAATGAATACTTATGTAGTGAATGGTTTTAAGTTTCGCACAAAGGCATATGAAAAATACAAAAAAAAAACTCAGAATAGTGGAGTGTGAGTTGTTGTTCAAGGAGGCCCAACATATTATGGCACTTTAGTAGACATTATTGGGTTATATTACTCTGAGGATGTGAGACACATCTTATTCAAATGTGATTGGGCAGATGTTAACTCTACCAGAGGCTACAAAAAGGATATATTTGGGTTTGAGTTAGTAAATTTTTCTCATTTGATACATACAGGTTCTCGATTGTATGATGAGCCCTATGTGTTGTCCACCCAAGCAAATCCTACATTTTATGTCAAAGATCAAAGACAAGGAGATTGGGTCACTGTTGTGAATATAAAGCCAAGAGATGTCTTTGATGTTGGTAATGGAGTAGAGAGCGATGATGACAACGAAAACTATCAAGAGACTGAGTGCTTTGATATACAAAGAGATATAATGCATGGAAGAATTGGTTGTGCTAGGGATGATATTGAAGGGGAGTTTTATTAGTGCTATGCACTATATAAAATATTCGAATGATTTTCATTTTTGAATACCTGTTCTACTTTTGAGGTGTGTTTTTGTATTACGTATGCAGTATTGATCTATTTGCAGTTCTTTTGGAATGAGTGATTGGTGTGCTTTAAATCAAAACACAGGAAATTCAAGATTCTGTAATTCCTATGTTGCTTGAGTTTGATGCTTTTTCATGTACCAATACTGTTAAAAAAAAATTTCCCTGTAAATTAATGAATATTTTTATGGTTTTCTTCGGTTTATTAATCAGGTGTCCTCTTCTTAATGTTTCTATAAATTCATTGTTCTAGAAGTTCTAATCATGTTGTTGTTAATGTTAATTACTGTCTAAATAACCTGTCTCAATTAATGTTTTGTTAATGAGGCTGTCATAAATATCCATAACATGGAACTGTTCGGGTTATTGAAAATTTACATGTACAAGAAAACCTTGAATTAAAGAGGGTGCCCAGAACACACGTAAATTCTAGTTCTGGTTGCTGGATGCTGCTACTGGTGGAAGCTGGACTGGTTCTATTGGATGTTGGAACTGCTAGTGGAACTGGACTGCTAGATGCTGGAACTGCTGGTGGAAGTGGACTACTGGATGCTAGAATCTGGGTGCTGGAATTGGATTGGATGTTGGAACTGCTAGTGGAAGTGGACTGCTGGATGCTAGAATCTAGATGCCGGAACTGCTGGTGGAAGTGGACTGCTGGATGCTGGAACCTGGACTGGTTCTGCTGGAAACTAGAACTGGATGTTGAAACTCTGCTGGAATGACTACTTGAATGAGACTTCCTTGCTGGAAATAACTACAACTTCAATGCTGACCCATAAATTTGTGTAGCTTATGGCCAAGTTTATTCAAATTTTACAAGCTTGCTTCCCTTATTCAACATTCATAAGCTTGCCGTCCTTATTCAAATTATTTATTTTTATTACAACCATTTGAATTTATTTAACTGTATTTTTGCTTTGATGTTGACAACCTAGTACGGTTCAAAAATGTCATCAAAGAAGTTGAAGACGATTTCAATAAATCAACATGGCAAACAAACAGTCCGGCCACCTACACATTATGGTCATCATGCTACTTCATTAATTACTCAGCCTGGACCTAGAAACAATAGGATTCCTACATCTTCCTTTCCAAATGATATCCTTCCCACCAAGCGGAATCATTACGAGGATGATAATGATGATGACGATATAGATTATGATGCAAATGATAGTGAAGATGATGATAGTGATAGTGACGATGGTGGGATGGGATGTGATCAACATAATGATCTTGCTTTTGATGATGAGCTTGGCCATGAAGCACAACTAGATGTAATCAGTAATTATTTATTTATTTTGTAAGTGCAATTATAATTTTTTAAAACAATCTTATAACTTTTATATACTTAACTTTTGTTATTGTTGCATTTATGAAGATGCATTTGGATGTCGTCGAAAGAGAGGAATAACACGCTTGGGGAACATTTGGAACTTGCCGAAGTGGCAACGTATTACAGTTGAGTTTAATAGAAATTTTCAGATAGTAGGAGAGAATAGTACCGTGTTTCTCACTTACTTGGTACAATGGCTCGAAAAGGAGATTATTGTCCGTTAAATTATCTGACTTGGCCGAAAGTTCCCAAAGAATATAAAAAACATTGTTTAAGTACTATTGAGGTAAAAATTTTAATTTTAGAACTTATTAAAATAAGTTTTCAAATTATGTTGATATAATATTGTTACTTACTTATTGAAATATTTTGTAGTCTAAATTCATTCTCAAATATCATAATAATGATGATATGGTCCGAAAATGTTGGACTCGATATGCCTTAAGTTGCCTAGGAAGGAAGTGGAGAGACTTCAGAAATGAATTAAAGGACAAGTTCTTTGACATCTCTAAAACTCCAGAGCAAATGGTTGTTGGAATTCCGAGCTCTATTAATCCTACTCAAATGAAATGCCTGATTGAGTATTGGTTATCTCTCGAAGGATTGGTATGCATCAATAGATTATTTGTGTAACTACTCGCAATTGATTTTCTGCCTCTTTATATTGCTGCTTATGTATATATTGTGCTTTGGATTGTGAAGTTAGTAAGGCTGTCTTCTTGTTAATAGTTATTATTTAAGTCTCTCCTACCTTTGTAAAAGCAAATAGGAAAAATATGGTTTCTAATAAATTTTCTTTTACTTTCTTGCAGGCTAGGAGTGCCAAAAATAAGTTGCCACGGAGTTTACAAAAAGATGCACACACCTTAGGAGGAAAAACATTTGCACAATTGGCTCATGAACTACTACTACATGTTTTTATGATGTGTTTTCATAGATTAAGTATGGTACTATTTGTAAACATCTACATATACAACATAAATTTTCTTATACAATGGAAAATATGTTTTTTTCAAGTACATGGTTAAATATTGTTTTTCATAGATTTTTTTCTTATGCGGTCTAGGTTTTTGTTTTTACGTTACCTTCTTATTTTTATTTTTGTTATTGTGTGTTTGTATTGATGTTGCATTGCCATATACATATTTGATCATCCGGTTAAGCTTCTTTACCAAAAGGAAGCAGGCCCGGAGGTAACTGTGATGACACCTATTATCAATCGACCCACCATTCAATCTCCTTTTGGAACTGTAAATAGATTATTTGGATTGCTTTTGGTTAGGAAATCGTAGCATTTTTTGCTTTTGGTTAGCCTTCTTATTTCCATCTGCCGTTTTGTTATCAAAAAGCATAACTCAATCCCCATAGAGAAATAAACTTCTGCAAAAATTAAAACAAGAATGGGATGGACTTTTAAAAAAAATAAGAAACAGGTGACCGGAATAACATAATTTTACATGAGAAGAGTTTAGATCAAAGCCTAGAGTAGTGACCTTTAATTTGTCAGGGCAGCCATTCTCCAGGTAATCAGGTAAAGATGGAATGTCATCCCCTCATATAAAAACCTCAATCATATAATTAGAAATCTCAGCCCCAAACAAATTCTGCACCCTGCGAATTGTCACATCCTCCTTAGATGAAAAATGAGTGCTAGTAGACAAAAGCACAAGGACTGCATGGATGCCATCCTTGGCCAAATCAATACATTTGACAATTTCCTTGGGGATGCTAATGTTTGATTCCATAGTCGAATCAAACAACCTTGCAAAGTTGAGGTTGTCGTTTTCATGGTTTTATGATATGACTTGCAGCTGTTGATTGAATTCACTCATGGGAAGTCTATTTTTGTTGTAAATTACGTGATTATATATTGTATTATGTTTACAATTTTAATTGCATAATCTGACCTTCACAACTACATAGCTGCAGTATGTGGTATACAATACTTTTGGTTTCCTGTGATGTCTTTGTTTATTATATAGTGGGCTATAATGATGATTTTAAGCTCCTTGTTGTTGAACAAGGTGAGGAAATTGCTGGCAGAATGTTATTTGTGTACGGTCTTTGATTTTTGCATTCGATTTTGCTTCAGTTTACGTAGGAATCCCTCTAGAACTGTTACACTTGTGTTTTCTCTTCTAGCAGATGTAGTGATGAAATGTGAAAATGTTAGGACACCTTCCTACGTCTTAGCTGCACTGCACCACACTGTTGCATCTGCTCCTATGCTGTCTTTCCAGCAGCTCTTGTTTCTTTTATCACTGTAGGAGGCCCATAAATTAAAGAAAAAGGGAGGGAGGGGAATTAAAAAGAGAGATCACAAGAAATGATAATTATATTTTCTGGGTCTAGTTAGGCGTGGGGGTAAGTGGCTGGAGCCGATGTATTGAGACTGCCTCAGTAGCCAGTAGTCTGTAGTTTTTAGCGGACATTGGGAAATCGAAAACTTGAACCATATGTTCACAGCAAGAAAGTACTCTCATTATAGTGAATTTTTAGCACACAGTGAATTTTTTTCTCCCTTAGCAGTCCTAACTTGTTTGTCATAACCAAACTTCATTAAAATACGGGTTTGAATTTAGCACTAATCCCTGAAGTGAAACAAGAACTTGAAGAATGCTAGAGGACAATGGATCCCAAACTTCATTTCCTCTTTCAGTCCAAGGATGTTCTTTTCTATTTTTAAAATTATCATGTTTCCTCTTAATTATTTATAGGAGAAAAAGTACGGTCGTGCACAAACAAGATCTGATTTGTATATTAAAAGTAGAAAAAGGAAGACAGGAGAAGCTATTACAGAAATTGCAGCAAAAAATATTGTAAGTGAGTGATTGTAAAGTTTGATTATATGTGTTGTACCGAAAGTCTAACTTATAATTTTCCTATTTCTTGATTTCTATATGTGCAGGAAGAGATGGAAAGGTTAATTCTTCAACAAGATGTTGACCCATCTCATGGGATTCATGATCAAATTATATATGGAGAGAGGGTGACATATATAGTCAAGTCATCTCAAAAGAAGAACGGCGTGGGAGGATTCGTGGCCTTGGATTTAGTCCTATAGTTGGTTGTACTAGTGGTTCATCATCGAAATCTACTTATTCGGACTTAATGGAACAACATATGAATGATGCAAATACTATCAAGTCTTTACAAGAAAAGATATTGCAACATGAGAAAGAGAGGACAGAAGAAACAAAAGCGATGGAAGAAGAACGAAAAGAGATTTTTGCTCGACTTAGAATGATCAAACAATTTTTTCCTCAAGCGGTAAATTTAAGTAGTTTTTTTATTAAATTATTTAATGCTCATTTTGAATGTATTCTTATGTATTTTTTTTTTTGCAGAATTTTAATCATGGCTCAAGAGATGAGACTTCTCCGGGTATACAAACAAAATCATCATGTGCAAGCCACCATGAAGGAGAACTAGGAAATTAGTGACTTACTTTTTCTATGTTATCACTGTAAAACTAAAACTATGCTTGACAGTTATTTTCTTTTGGATATTTTGGTGTAAACTCTTATTTGATTAGGTGACTCGAACTTAAGTGTTATGAATTTCATGAAATGGAACTTTTTTTAATATTGTTGTTTTTACTGTGATTTTGAAAATTATATACTGGCATATTTTGGTACGCATTCCAGCGTACTAGAATAGTCGCCTTATATGCTGGTGATATGAATTTGATGCAATGGAATTTATGCCGGCATATTATTTACTTATACCAGCGTTCAAAAATAGCCACCTTAAATGCTATTTATACTAGCATTTCAGAACAGCCGCCATAAAGGTGTTCTATGCCGGCATTACTGACGCGCCAGCATAAAGTACCTCTACCCCAGCGTTTTATATTCGCCACCATATCTGTAAATGTCGGCGTTTTATATTCGCCACCATAAATATTTTCTATGCCGGCGTTTTATGAGTGTCGGCGAAAATTAACCAATGCCTGCATTCTTCGAACGCCGGCATAGTTTCCACCTTATACCGGCGAACTGTGAAAACGTCGCCATATATCTATGGCGACGCCACTATGGTGTCGTTCATGAAAAATGCCAGGAATGATCTATGCCGGCATATTTGTACGCTATAGCGGCGATTTCCGAACGCCGGCATAGTCCTGATATTCTGTAGTGTCAGGTGTTTAACTTTTATTATCAAATTATAAAAAAAATTCTAAATATTCATACATTTTAAAATTTCTTAAATTAAAAAATTTATAATTTAAATTCTAATTAAACTTATTGACGTATCAAATTATCAAAAGTCCAAAAGAAATAACTAAAAAAAGGAAAAGTACAGAGGCAGAGTGGCAGATCTAACACCATCCAAGGGAAGGCGGCAGGCAAACAGCAGAGTGCAGAGGCAGAGGAGCGAATCTAGCACCGGCCAAGGGCAGTCCATAGGTGGGTGGGTGGCAGAGGTAGAGCAGTAGATCTGGCACCAGCCAAGGGTAGGCTATAGGCGGGAGGCAATGGTGGCATTTAGCCCTCTAGGTTTAGTGTCGGGATATAAGAGACACTAGCAGTTAGGTGGGAGTCAAACTGGGATTAGGTAGATGTCGGACTGAGTGTGATATTCCCAGGTTCCAAGCACAGTTATCTTTAAATAAGGGTTTGTATACAGAGAGGGGGGTGAATCTGTATACTATAAAACTTTCCTTAAGTTTTATGAGTAGGATACTTAGGAGAGTTCTTTCACAGATGCGGTCTTCGTTTGGGTGATGTATTAGTGTCTCTTGCAAAATCAATCACAAGCAGGCATGTATAGGAAAGAAAGACAGAGACACACAATATACGTGCTTCAATCAATGTGATCTACTCCACGGTGGTGAGGGTGTACCTACACCAAGTCCAATCCACTATATATCTTGTAGTACAGTAGGGTCTAGCCCTTTTTACAAATAGGATCAACTCTCTCTTCTTTTTAATGCAAATACAAAAATAGTATTGCTCTAGACTTTACTCACTGTAAAAATTTGTCTGTGCAATCTGCTCCTTCGTTGATGACCGTTTGCTATGCTCGACCTTCAATCACTCCTTTGCCGGACTCACGATCTGTTCACCAAATGTACGAGGAAGAAAGATGGATGAACTCACTGTTATCTTTCTTTCAATCTCCCTCTCTCTCTTTTTTTGGATGAACTACTCTACGTCGCCTCTTGTATCTCTGCAGATACGTTCCTTCACTACACAAAGAATATTATTCGGCATTGTTTTACGTCAGGCACATTCCTTGCTTTTTATAGGCCGGACGAAGTCCAAAACCCTCCAGTTAGGGTTAAGCATGTTTCAGCCTGTGATCTTCACCGTAGAAACAAGTTAAACCCCTCTCGGATGACGTCCACGTGTTTTGAAGTACTCAGTGTACTTAAAACCACTGCTCGGGTAACAACTTACTAAAACGATGAGTGTCCGCGCGTTTCACTCCTTCGTAGCGTGCTCCGTTCCTTTCACAAGCCACAGCCTCGGAGATATTGCCTCGTAGCCTTTCTACGAGTCTACAAGTCTTCCTCTTCGAGTCTCTATGAGTCTAAGTCTTCGAACCAAGGGCATTCATCTTCCAATACTTCTGCTCTCTGGCTTCGAAGCTTGGTCAGAATCAGTGCTACGAGCTTTTAAGCTCTACGAGTCTTTGAATAGGACAACTGCATTCTGCCTTGGCTAGTAGCTACTTCTGGGTCTGTGCAACAGGTCCTACGACCCTGCGAGCTTTAGTCCACGACCCTACGAGCTACGACTTTACGAGTCTTAACTTCAAATCTGCGAGACGTGGCTCTGCATCTGTCTGCACCTTGAGTCTACGACCTTACGATCCTGTGTCCCTTCGAGGCTTCGACCCTGTGGTCCTTTGAGGGTGTTACAAGCCTCATTGTCTGTCAGTCTACATCCTGCGAGTCTTCGACCTTCGAGTCTTTTGATCTACGACCTTCGAGTCTTCTGATCTACGACCTGCGGGTCTACAACCTTCGACTTATGACGTACATAGGTAGACTCCCTCTATGAGCTCACTCTAAGAGATCACTCTACGAAGTTGTCTGACCAAGTACGGCGGATCTTCGACCCAGACCATTGAGCCTGCACGTTCCGTTTCCTGCAATATGTTGACAACAATGACAACGTAACCTTGCAGGAACAACAATCTCCCCCTTCGGAATTGTTGGCAACATAACGGTATAACACTGCTCCCCCTGAACGCCTCCACTGTGTGCTCCCCCTGAACACCTCCACTGTGTGCTCCCCCTGAACACAGTACTCTCTTTCTTCTTTCTTCTCCCCCTTTGCCAACCACTTGCAAAGAACGAGAAGGGGGAAAATAGCCGACGCCCTATGCGTGAGGAGGTAGCTGTACAAACGGCCCGCTGCGGTGTCTGTCAAACAGCTCCATGGAGAAAGGTTTGGTGAGGATATCTGCTGTTTGTTCCTGCGTAGGAACATACACCAATTGCACAGTTCCCTCTTCCACCTGTTCCTTGATATAGTGGTAGCGATAGTCAATATGCTTGGTCTTTGAATGCTAAATGGGATTTCTGCTAATATTAACTGCACTCTGGTTGTCACACCAGATGTTAACAGGTAACTCCACATCCACTCCCAAGTCTGACAGTTGCGTATGCATCCATACCACTTGAGTACATGCTGCATGGGCAGCCATATACTCTGCTTTTGCTGTGCTACAAGCAACATTGTTCTGTTTGCGGCTCAGCCATGCAACACATTTAGAGCCCAAATAAAAACTACAGCCACTTATACATCATCTGTCATCTATGTTCCCAGCCCAGTCTGCATCAGTGTAAGCCTGTAATTCATTAGAATCCTTAGAGGGATACCATAACCTCATTTCTAGTGTACCAGTTAGGTATCTAAGAATTATCTTGACTGCCAGCAAGTGAGACTCCTTCGGATCCACTTGATATCTACTTGCCTGGCACACAGCTTGCATGAGATCAAGTCGGGAGGCTGTAATGTATAGGAGGCTTCTAATCATGCCTCGATACTCTTTTTGATTTACACTCTTGCCTTCCTGATCTTTGTGTAATTTGCAGCCTGTAGGCATTGGTGTTCCAACAGGCCTGCTATCATTCATCCCATACTTCTATAACAATTCTCTGGCATACTTGTGCTGTGATAAAAAGATTCCTTCAGTAGTCTGTCTGATCTGTAATCCCAAGAAGTATGTTAACTCACCTATGAGAGACATTTCAAATTCATCACTCATTTTCTTAGCAAATTCCTCACATAGCCCTGAGTGACTGCCTCCGAATATGATGTCATCTACATAGACTATAATAGCTAGCTGACCTCTATCTGAATTCAGTATATATAAATTATAATCCACTATTCCTCTACTGAAGTTCATTTTCTGTAGATACCCATCCAGTCGGCTGTACCATGCCCTAAGAGCCTGCTTCAAGCCATATAAGGCTTTCTTTAACCTACATACATGTGTCTCATCATCAGCAATTTGTACTCCATCTGGTTGCTCAACATAAATTTCCTCTTTTAGCAATTCATTTAGAAATACAGACTTCACATCCATTTGATAAACTTTGAACCTCTTGTGTGCTGGCAATGCAAGAAACATTTTAATCGTTTCTAACCTTGCTACTGGTGCAAATGTCTCATCAACATCTATACCCTCAATCTGAGAGTATCCTTTGCACACCAGTCTAGCCTTGTTCCTAATAACCTTGCCATCTTCATTCAGTTTATTTCTGAACACCCACTTTGTTCCGATGACATTTTTACTCTTTGGTCTAGGAACCAGCTCCCATGTTTTGTTCTTTTCAATTTGGTCCAGCTCATCATTCATTGCTGTGACCCAAGCTTCATCCTCTACTGCTTCTCCAACTGTTTTGGGCTCTATCTGAGAGAGCAGGGTAGTAGCCCGTGTAAACTTTCTTCTGGTAGTTACACCTGCTTGGGGATCACCAAGGATCTGATCCTTGTCATGTACACTCGACCATGTCCTCTTGGTCTTTTTGGTTGAATCCTCTCCAGGGTTGGACTCTTCCTTCTCTTCTTCATCAGACTTCTCTGAGTCTGTGTCCTAATCTTTCTTTTCCTTTTCATGCTCAGTCTCTTCTTCCATCTGAGGTACTGCTTCTTCAAAATCTGGATTCACATCCTCGGTTATATCCTTCTTCCAATTTTCATCCACTTTAACTTCACTTGAAGTTATAACTTTTCCAAGTCTTGGAATAAAGACTCTATATCCCTTTGTCTGATATGAGTATCCAACGAATGTTCCTTCCTCAGATCTAGCATGAAACTTTCCTCTTCCTTGCTCCTTTATCTTCACGAAGCAAGGACTTCCAAATATTCTGAAGTATTTGGCTGTTAACTTCTTCCCACACCATAATTCATAGGGTGTGCAGTCTGTTCTTGGTCTTAATGTTACTCTGTTCAGAAGGTGTACTGTTGTTCTTGTTGCCTCTGTCCAAAACCTTGCATGTAGATTAGCTTCCAGCAATAAGGTTCTGGCCATTTCAATGACAACCCTATTTTTCCTTTCAACAACTCCATTTTGCTGTGGAGTCCTTGCTACTGATAATTGATGCTGAATCCCATGTTTATTCAGATATCTTTCAAAAGCTTCATTTGTAAACTCAGTACCCTGATCAGATCTCATTATCTTAATCTTTCGACCACAGTCATTTTCAGCCATTCTTCTATACTTCTTGAAGCACTCCAAAGCTTCTGTTTTGTGCTTTAGATACATAATACAAGTTCTTCTGGTGAAGTCATCCACAAACAAGATGAAATATCTTTCACCATTGAGTCCCTTGTTTATCATTGGTCCACATAGGTCAGTATGCACAATGTCTAGAGCTGCTTCAGAACTATACTCTTTTACTTTATAATGAAATCTGGCTTGTTTTCCATGTAGGCATACTGAGCAGACATGCTCTCTTTCTCTTTTGATGTCTAGATATCCTTAATGGCCTTGCAGTTCACAAGTCTTCTCATGTTCTTCTGATTCAAATGTCCCAGCCTTCTATGCCAAAGTTCATTTTCTTCTACTTTCGTCATATGACAGCTATGGGTCTTGCTCTCATCAATTACATACAAGTCCCCATCTGTCCTTCTTCCAGATGCTACTGTGTTGCCATTTTCTCTCTTTACTTGACAACCAGTTTTAGTAAAGGTCACTTCATGACCTGCATCACATAGCTGACTAACGGATGTGAGATTATACTTCAATCCTTCAACATGCAACACATCCTTCAGTTTGTCCTTACCCTATTTGGAAGATCCTAGCCCCTTGATCTTCAGAGAGCTATCATTACCAAATCTCACTTTGCCAGATTTGTCTTTGTTTACATCTGACAGTTTCTTCAGGTCACCAATCATGTGACCTGAGCAGCCACTATCAAGGATCCACTGTCTGTCCTTGATTTCTGCTTTCAATGCAATCTCAGCAATGTGAGCCACTTCTTTCCCTTTAGCCATATAGACTTGTTTTACTTTAGACTTGAAGCACTCCCCCTGAGATGTAGGCTTCATAGTCTTCTGAGATGCTATCACTTTCCTTTTCTCTTGAACTTTCACAGTATCCTTTTTCTTATTCTGCTCAGGAATAAGTACTCTTCTTGCGCTGTGTCGTTCACTCCCGCAATTATCACAAACATCCAAGTCCGAAAGTACAGCAAACTTGTTGCCTATGGTAATCGGCCTTGGCTTCCACCAGCATGAAGTTTCTTCATGACCTTGTTTCGACAAGAAGTGCGAAACTTCTAACCGATTTCTTTCTTTCCTTCGATGCAAGTTCCTTGTGGATGTCTTCATCACAGTTCTAGGACTTTGCACTGGATACCTCCACCAACAGTGTCTGGCCATGTGTCCCCACACTGTACAGTAGTAACAGTGACCCTGAAAGCTGGTGTTGTTCACCCTCTGGACAACTGGGATCTTCTTCAAAATAGGCCTGGCCTTGACGGTTGATTTCACAGGTTTACCTTCTTTCTTGAGGGGCACCCGAACACTTGAAGAAAAGACATTTGCATTAGATTTTTTCACATTCTTGGAATGCTCATATATCTAAACACATTTGGTCACTCCATTGAGCTTGGACTCTTTCGGATGTCTCTTCATTTTCTCATCATTTGCGCCACCCTTCCCTTTCATGTTGCTCAAGATCACGTCACTCACTCTCTCCATTTCATCCAGTGGATTGTCATGGAAAAAAGGATTAACTACCTTCGTAGGATTATCTGAATTGACAGCTGATCGGGGGGATTTATACCCCCTTTTTAGGGCCATTTTGGGTACATTTTCATACTCTTTTACTTTATTTATTGCCCAAAAGAGTTACAATATCACATTTTCATGCCCTAACCTGGAAAAGAGGATTTCTTGTAGTTTTTGTGGTATTTTTGCTATGTTTTGATAGGAATCCAAAAATCAAGGAAGAATTCACCAGATCAACATAAGGAAAAAAGAATCTCAAAGACCTAAAGATCATGACGACCAAATTTCAAGTTGGTCGGGTGAAGGTCCTTCACCCGACCAGGTCGGGTGAAGCCCATATTTCAAGGATAGCTTTCTAAAGCCTCAATGATGATAATTTCCTTCTGGTCGAGTGAAATCTGAGATCGTTTGGAAGTAGTCGGGTGAAGGACCTTTTACCCGACCAGGTTAGGTGAAGCTTATTTTGCATATTCAGACTCTCTAAGCATCATGGAACATTACTTCCTTCTGGTCGGGTGAAGTTTGAAGACCCTACATGGTGGTCAGGTGAAGATTTCTTCACCCGACCAAGCTCAGATTTTGGCGATTAACCCCTTATTTTTGTAGCATACTTATTCCCTTCTGGACCAAAGTCATTTGATCAAAAGATGAGCACCAAACACTCCAATCAAAGAGGAATTAATTGAAGAAATTCAAATTCAAATGGGTGCTTTGTATTTAGATTGAGGTCTTTATGGGGTTTAAGAGAGGAGTTTATCTCATTTTTTCAAATTCAAAAATAAGGGGAGTTACAAAAGATTTAAGAGGGGCTAATTATTTGGAGGAATTATGAGGAATAATGGGATATTCAAATTCAAAAATACAAATTTCTCTTAGGAGGCTATAAAAGGGGAGCTGATCTTTCATTAGAAATCATCAATCAACTCATCATCCAATATTCAACAATTCTCTTCCATTTCATTCCTCACCTAGAGTAGAAAGAGAGAAAGAAGAAGGTTTGGGGCATCTCTTGGAGCTTGAAGGCAACCTGCTGGAAAAAGAAGATCAACCTTGGAATTCTTGTTCTAAATAGGCAAGCTATCCTTTTTGGTTTTTCTAATCCATGTTCTGTAATTTTGTTGTTTTCAATTTAACTATGGAAGCTTAAAAACCCCTGATTGGGGTTAGGATGGAGTTTGATGTAATAAATTAAATTACGATGTTTTAGTTTAATCTCTTTCACCTTGTGAGTATTTATTGAGTATCTTGGGTTGAAATATAAAATGGATTCTGGCCATTTCATTTTATCATATTAGGTATTTATGTGAAGGATTGGAAAATGAAGCATAAGTACTAAAAAAATTAGGATATTCAAACTTGGGATTACATGACATGCGGCAGCGAGTGTAAACCTAGGATACCAAGTTAAGAGTGGGTGCGATGCTTGCTCTAAACTAAACAACTCAATTCTTAAAGGGTTACCTGTCCCCATGCTAGGGTGTACACAGAATTACTGCACTTGAAAAAGGTTAATTCATGCATTAGAGGTTGGGTATTAAATGTTATCACAAGGAAAGAATTAGATTGAACTAAGACATAATCTTGAGAAAAATACATCAAATGAAATCTTAACTCCAATCACTTTTATCAATTGAACTTATCTCTACTCAAAACAACATTTTTATCTCTCACATATTTTCAAAAATCAACTTATTTAAATTCAGTTCTGTTTTTAATATATTTTCACTCAAAAATCCCTTTATAAGCTAGTTAAAAATTTTCAATTCTACATCCTTCCCTTGGGTACGATATTCGGACTTAAAATCCACTTTATTACTTGTCACGATTTGTACACTTGCAAATTGCCGATCAATAGCCATTCCCCGTAACATGCGGTGTCGCCCCATTCTTCTGAGCGTTTGGTGCTTTGATGAGTGATCTGATCTGGGAGCTTCCAGAGGTTGAGGCTTGACTGGCTCCATCTTTTGAGATCTTCTGTTGAAGGCCTACCGGTTCTTCTTCAAGCAATTGGATTGTGGTGTCTCTAGTAGTAAGTTCTGTGGTGATGTCATCACAAATCTTGATCTGCTCCTCTAACTTGAGCTTTAGATTGACAATCTCCTCGCAAAATGCCTTGGAGTCCACCAACACCCTATCCTTCTCACCTATAATTTCACAAAGCTCTCCCTTGGTTAGCTTGAGCTCTCCCTTGAGCTGCTTTATCCTGCAACCTCTCTTGCGGATCTCCTCAGTAGCAAGCTCTAGCTCCTCCTCCAGATCTACTTCTTCTTCTACTGCCTCATCCTCCTCGGAGGCAGTGCTGCCATTGTCTACCTCTATCTTGGCGACAAAGGCACAATCTGATGAACATACCACTTCATCATCAGATTCAGTAATCCAGCTCATGTAGTTCTTGTGTGAGCCCTTCTTCTTCTGTGGAGCTGCTGGTCTTCTTGTGGAATAGCTTCTTCAGTATGATGACTTCTTTCACTTTGTATCCTCTTCATCTGAGGCTTCATCATCCGAGTCATTAGCTTTCACTTTGCATTGAGATGCAAAATGCCCCCGCTTTCCACATTTAAAACATTTGAGGGAAACCCTCCTTTCCCTTTTCCTCCAGCTTGCTTTCCTGCTCCATTCTTTCTAAATTTTCTGGTGAAGTAGGCTACCACCTCATCTTCACCATCTTCACTGTCACTGTCCTCTTGTTCGTCTGAGGACTCAGCTTCCTTCTTTAATTTTAATTTTCTCATAGCCTTAAAGGCTACTTCTTTTGATTCCTTGACTGTGGGCTGGGATGTAGATGTAGATGGCTCTTCATAAGAGCACAGTTTCATCTCGAATGCAGTCAGACTGCACTAAAGCTCCTGCAATGACATTGTCTCTAGGTCTCTGCTATTCTCCAAAGCTTCCACCTTTGGAATGATACTTTTGGGTAGAACTCTTAACACCTTCTTTACTATTGAAAAGTTCTTTTTATTTTTGCCATGACTTCTCATGTCATTGACAATTTCAGTTAATCGCACAAAGAACTCCTATATATTTTCTTGCTCCTCCATTTTAAGAGCTTCGAACCATTGTGTATACAATTGCAACCTGGTTTCTTTTAATCTACCATCTCCTTGATAGACACTTTCCAGTCTATCCCATAAATCCTTCGCAACCCTGCTGTCCATCACCTTTGCATATTCAGAGTCTATGAGTGCTGATGTAATGACACTCAGAGCTCTGACGTTTAGCTCATAGGTTCTTCGTTCAGCTTCTGTGGGTTCTGTGCCATTGGCTGGTTCTATATATCTGTCTCTGATTACCCGCTCAACGTCCATACCCATGGACATAAACAAGGTCTCCATCCTCGCTCTCCACATCTTACAATTCGTGTCATCAAAGCTAGGCACTCTCTTAGTGTAGTTGGAGCTGGTACTCGGTCCGCTGATTGGAATCTCCATTTAAAGACTCTTTCTTGGTCACTAAGCTGTTAAGCCACAGATCTCGAACAACACTAACTTATCAAGTTGTGTGATCACTTCTCCACAGAGTGATAGATCTGCCTCCAGTGAGAACGTAGCTTTGATACCAATTAATATTCTCAGGTTCCAAGCACAGTTATCTTTAAATAAGGGTTTGTATATAGAGAGGGGGGTGAATCTGTATACTATAAAACTTTCCTTAAGTTTTATGAGTAGGATACTTAGGAGAGTTCTTTCACAGATGCGGTCTTCATTTGGGTGATGTATTAGTGTCTCATGCAAAATCAGTCACAAGCAGGCATGTATGGGAAAGAAAGACAGAGACACACAATATACGTGGTTCAATCAATGTGATCTACTCCACGGTGGTGAGGGTGTACCTACACCAAGTCCAATCCACTATATATCTTATAGTACAGTAGGGTCTAGCCCTTTTTACAAATAGGATCAACTCTCTTTTCTTTTCAATGCAAATACAAAAATAGTATTGCTCTAGACTTTACTCACTGTAAAAATCTGTCTGTGCAATCTGCTCCTTCGTTGATGACCGTTTGCTATGCTCGACCTTCAATCACTCCTTTGCCGGACTCACGATCTGTTCACCAAATGTATGAGAAAGAAAGATGGATGAACTCACTGTTATCTTTCTTTCAATCTCCCTCTCTCTCTTTTTTGGTATGAACTACTCTATGTTACCTCTTGTATCTCTGCAGATACGTTTCTTCACTGCACAAAGAATATTATTCGGCGTTGTTTTACATCAGGCACATTCCTTGCTTTTTTATAGGCCGACCGAAGTCTGAAACCCTCCAGCTAGGGTTAAGCATGTTTCAGCCTGTGATCTTCACCGTAGAAACAAGTTAAACCCCTCTCGGATGACGTCCACGTGTTTTGCAGTACTCAGTGTACTTAAAACCACTGCTCGGGTAACAACTTACTGAAACGATGAGTGTCCACGCGTTTCACTCCTTCGTAGCACGCTCCGTTCCTTTCACAAGCCACAGTCTCGGAGATATTGTCTCATAGCCTTTCTACGAGTCTACAAGTCTTCCTCTTCGATTCTCTACGAGTCTGAGTCTTCGAACCAAGGGCATTCATCTTCCAATACTTCTGCTCTCTAGCTTCGAAGCTAGGTCAGAATCAGTGCTACGAGCTTTTAAGCTCTATGAGTCTTCGAGTCGGACAACTGCATTCTGCCTTGGCTAGTAGCTACTTCCGGGTCTGTGCAACAGGTTCTACGACCCTGCGAGCTTTAGTCCACGACCCTACGAGCTACGACTCTACGGGTCTTAGCTTCAAATCTGCGAGACGCGGCTCTGCATCTGTCTGCACCTTGAGTCTAGGACCCTACGACCCTGTGTCCCTTCGAGGCTTCGACCCTCTGGTCCTTTGAGGGTGCTACGAGCCTCATTGTCTGTCAGTCTACGTCCTGCGAGTCTTTGACCTTCGAGTCTTTTGATCTACGACCTTCGAGTCTACGACCTTCGAGTCTTCTGATCTACGACCTGCGGGTCTATGACCTTCGAGTTATGACGTACATAGGTAGACTCCCTCTACGAGCTCACTCTAAGAGATCACTCTACGAAGTTGTCCAACCAAGTACGGCGGATCTTCGACCCAAACCGTTGAGCCTGCGCGTTCCGTTTCCTGCAACATGTTGACAACAATGACAACGTAACCTTGCGGGAACAACAGAGTGTGCCTCAGCATGGATGCGAGTAACGCATAAATTAGATTATTAATTGATTGAGTAGGCGAGAAGACGGATGAATCAGAGTGTGCAACAATGAAGTCAGGGTGAACACATCTATTTTTTTCCAATATTTAATTTATTTTAAAAAAATAGGGTGCGGCTAGGGTGTGTAGCTGCACACTATCAGCCTAACGTAGCGCCGCCCCTGCTCCCTCCGCACGGACGAAAACGACATCGATAGCGAACACGAGCGTTGATAAGACTATAGTACCTCGCCAAATTTGACGAAAAAGATAAAATTACTATAGATCAAAGTTAAGAATTTGGTATTTGATGATACCAATGCCTGTGTCTTTTTTTTATATTTATCAAATATTTGATGTTTGATGTATCAGATGTCAATGCTCTTATCGGATAAGGGATTTGGGTGCCACGAGAGCATCTTACAATATTAGACTAAAATTTGGGGCATCCCAGTAAGTGGGATCCAAGTATCAAAAATGGGTTAGAGGCCTCCCTAGACTTGTTTGCCCATTTGGCCAAATATCAAAGGCGAAAAGTAGGAAAAAGAGGCAAATTGTTTTTTTAAATGTTTAACATCTCTGGTGCTCCGCAATACTTACTGGAAGACGAAATGCAGAAAGAGGCACAGAAAAAATTTGGAACAAAAGATAAGAGTTTTGGCGCACAACGGCAGTATGGGTGTCTCAATGTGTTTTGATCCATGTTCTCCATATCCTGCTATCCTCTCTTTTCTCTTTCTTAATGATGTTTTGTAAAAAAAAATAAAGCTTAGATTCTTCTTTGCAAAAACAATTAATCAAAAGTATAATTCTTGTCTTGCTCAAAATAAATGATCTAATAAAAAATTTCCTCACAGAATAAAACAATGATTATTTAAATTTATTTAATACGTGATTATTATAATTATGTTTATAGGTTGTTTTAGATTGAGTTTAACTAGGAAAAATACTTATAATTAAAATTTATTAATTTCAAGAAATAAATTGTTTTTGGCAATAAACAAAAATAAATTTTAAATTCTCACGACGCGAGCGGCAACATATATCAGAGCCTAAATGTAATATTCCATAGTTAATTTGATTATACTTTTCATGTTTTAGTATAATTATTCCCCTCTCTTTAAAATTAATTTCAATTGTTAAGTATTCTCAAAATAGGAATATTTCTTATTTAATAGTTCTGCTCTCGTTTGACAGTTATGTTGTTTTTCTATTTTAAGTTACTTCATTATTATTAATTGCTTGACGTCCGTCCTCTCGCCGTCTGGCCGCGTCGTAATCGTCTGATCTTTCCAAGTCCGTCACTCAGTCACGTACCCCGATCTTCTTCACCTTTCTGTAAGACTGTAATCGTGAGTTTCTAGTACGACGTGTTCAGCACGGCATAGTACGTGGGGAAGTGTTGCTTATTGTCGCCGGGCACAGTGGAGGAGACGTGGCTGCGGGGGGACGAAGAAGGGCTCGACTCCGAGATGATGTGGGGGACCCTGATGGACTTGTAGAGGCTTGTCGGAGACGCAACTGAGGCGGGGACGACCGGGGGAAGGTTGAGAGCGTGGAGGAGCAGTTTTGTTTTTGTTATCCGTTATTTAAGAAAAAAAATAGCCTAGCCCCCGCAGGCCAGCTCGCCTGTGAGTTGAGCCAAGCTAAAAAGTTCTGGCCTGTTTAAAAGTGTCCGCGTGGGTTAGGTCTAGCCGTTTAACACCCTTAGCTATAGCTAGCCACTAAATGTAGGTAGATCTCATGAGGACGTACAAGAGAGAAATCTTTCAGGTTCTATCAAACTAATTGTCTAAATTTAATCAACTGTTGTGAAGTGTAAAATTAAAATTTAAGTAATTAAAACAATTAAGCAAAGATAATGAATATTGATAAGATTAAAATGGGATAACGTGAGATCACTGTTAATTAAGCGTTTTCACCCAGCTAATTGTCTTGCACGATTTGTTCCACTACCCATTCCAACACCTTACACGCATAATCTAAGCATCATAATGCCAAAACATGATAGGAACCTCAAAAATTCGGGTCTATAAGGTCCAAACTCCATATTTGAATCTTATTATACCATGAATTTAACGTTTAGGGAAAAACTTTGATTTACCTCTCATGTCCTGAATTTTTAACTCGAGTAAAACGGTTCATAACTCCTCCTACCCACACCCGGTGGGACAAGAGGTTGAATTAAAACTCTACAACGAGGGAATTACAACACAATATAGTGCTGCCCCCATCTGCTTGATAGCCCAAGCACCATATATAGAACATGCCCACACAATATACATAACTCAAAATACAATATTTATTAAACTCAAAATCTCATTTAAAACTCTCCCCTTTAAGGGTTAAATCAGCTCAAATGGAACTGTAAAGACCCGTATTTAAGTAGTGTTTAGAGATAGCTATTTTATGAGCATGCAACTATCGGGACAATAATGTGATCGTCGATGTGAGCATTATAACGATAGGTTCATTTTATTAAACAGAACTTGGGCCTGATTTCGGGTCGAGGCCCCAAAAGGTTCATTTTTTGGGATTTGTTAATTAGCCTTGTGTTTAAGTGGTCAATTGGGTTGGAAAACATCTTGATAGTAATGTGCTCGTCATTTCGAGCGTTTTGGTAGTATTTGAACTCAATTTGGAGTTCGTAACCTCAAGAGATCAATTGTTTGGGAGGTTAATTATTGATAGCAATATAAACGAATAGGAAGAGATCAATCTCCTAGTTTCACATTTTAGTTAGTAGATAATTCATTAATATTTGTATGGTTTTATAATTATATTTAAATATTTTACTTATTTATTTAATAACTTTTTTGTTAAATTTTTGTTTCACTTCAATTTTATTTTGTTTAAAGTTACAATGCATAATATGAAATTTCCAGAACTTATGGAAAAAAATATGTATTTGTGAATGAAATTGGTGTACCAGGAGGCTTATTAGTGCAATTGTACATGCTCTTAAGGCTTTTTTTAAGTTTTCTCAAATAAGTAATAATAATAATAATAGGTGGGCTTGGGCTTGGGATAGTTTTTTTGGGGTTTTCTTCCTCCTCTTTTCTCTTCTTTTTATTTTATTTTATTTTTTGTGTTGGAAGCCAATTTTTATTCTTTTTTTCTCTATTTTTGTTTTTTTTAATTTTGTTTTCTGTCTATCTATCTATCTATTCGTTTTTGCTATAATAATAATAGCTGGGCAAAACTTGTTCATTTTAAATTCAATCATGAACCTAAAACAACCTTAGTTGTTATTCAATCCTAGTAGAAGAGATGAAGAAAGAATCACTTACGAAATTACATTATCGCAGGGTCGATATCGACCAAAAATACCGCGGGATCGACCACATCGATCACCTTTCTCGTGTCTACCAACTACCCACCTCAACTAATTTCCACATCGCACATGGTTGGTCTGCAGCTAGGTCGACCATGTCGACCTCATGTTGACCACACATCGACCATACTCCACGTTGACCAACACACATAGAAAAACTCTCAGAAAACTGCTCTGGTAGACCTCGACCACGTCAACCACACATCGAAATTCATCTCATATCGACCAAACTCTATGGAATCTCCTCTAGTTAGAGAAACTCCCGCTGAGGCGCTGCGCCCTCAGACTCCCACTAACCACTGGTCAAAGAGTTCCCGCCCAAACACACAAATGACTAACTCCTCACATCTCTAAACACGGATCGTTATAGTGACAAATGCTCTATTTCAAATTGCCACCGTTGTCGGGGAGGCTATGATTTTAATTTAATTTGTTTATTTATTCTTGTTTATATTTTTGTATGTTTCTAGTTTTAATAGTTTCCTATGTTTATCTTCTCTCCCTCTCTTTTTTAACAATTTCTATTTATTGTAGGTTTCCTCTTTTATTTTTCTAAATTTTCTAATACGTTTTTGCTAGTTTCTTGTTTTGTTTTGCAAGTTTATTATTTTATTTTCCTTTTCTAATAATTTCCTACTTTGCAGGCTAATTTCTTTTTAACAAATTTTTTTATTTTCTTTCTTTTTATTTTTTATATATAATAGTGTCCTATTTTGTAGGTTTTCTTTTTCTAACATCTACCTGTTTATTTTTCTTTTCTTTTTCTAATTTCCTATTTTATTTTTTTTCTTTTTTATAATAGTTTCCTATTTTATAGTTTTTCTTTTTCTAACATTTTTTTGGTTTAATTTCCTTTTTTAAAGAGTATTATTTTTTTTTTAAGTTCCCTTTTTCAAAAAAAATAAAGTTTTTTTCTTTTAAATTTCTTTTTTTCTTTTGTAGGTTTCTAAAGGAGGCAAGATAAACTTTTAAGGATTTGGCGAATAAAGTATACCTACTCCATGGTGGGAATAACAGATAGAGTTACCTCAATCTTAGTAGTCCTTTCTTCACAAACTCGATGAAGTATCTACAATGCAACAACAACTCAACCGATACCAAAGGGAGTTTATTCATACCAACCATACCATCAGCAAGCTCCCTTTGCACCAACTTATTACCAAAAGTAGGAAGATCATCCAAATTTCACTTATCCACAAGAGCCTCTATATTGGCATGAAGAGTGGTCATATCAGCAACAACAGATAACCCCTTCTATTGATGACCTTATCTAGCAACTGTAAGAGCAACAAGAACTTTTTACTATTCAATGCCAATTGGAGAGGCAAAGTAAAGAGATGCACGAGATACAAACTTAGATACACCAAATGACAACCACCTTCCTTGAGCTCAAAATTTAGAATAAAGAGGAGGGTGTGTTTGCCCAAGCTACCACAATGGAGCATCATGAGGATGAGATGAAGCCACCACTTGAGTATCTTCCTTATACTTTGGGGGAAAGTGGCCACATTCTAGTTCCCACTGTCACATTCATATTATTTGAAGAAAAAGAAGCATATTTTGAATTTTCTGAAAAAGAGAGGCCGCAACCAATCACTCCAAAATTCGAGAACACAACTGAGTCTCTTTCCTATGAATTCTTCGAGGACAATTGCTGATCTCATATTCTTATTGCCACCTCTTCATCACACACAGAAGATGACACACTATTTCCTTGGTTATAAGAGCATGAAGGCACCCTCTTTACCGAGCAAGACATGGCTAAGGCAAATTCTGACTTTTTCAGAGACAAAGAGTTGCCTCCAACTATACCTCAAGAACATGAAACACCACTAGCACATCAACATGACGAGTACTTAGAGGATGACATCTATAAAGATAAACACTTGGTGCCTTGGCCACAAGAATCACATGAAAACTTGAATTAGCACATTGACAACAATTCAAGTGTGGAGGAGTTGCTTAAGGATGTTGTCACTGTTGTGCACCATACTATTATAGGTGCCTTGCTTGGTGAGCCTGTGGAGTTTGTACTACCTTGTCATTGTCATTTATTTGTAGGGGAGGACACCATATTTATGAAGATGCCCTCAAGTGTGCACTTTGAAGACTTCAGGTGGCTACCATCATCAATTCTTCATCCTGATGTGGCTTATGAATGTGCTAAAGTGTATACTACAAGATGAAAGCTTATCATTCAATGGTTGAGCCTTGGTTGAAGAATGTCTCGCTATAAACTTTAAATAGAAGCGTTTTCGAGAGGCAACCCGATTTGGTATTTGTTTTTGTTTTTGCTGTGTTTTGTTTTTCTTGTTTTTCAGTGTGTAGGGCAGTGCAAGACATCGTCTCAATTTTCTTTTTTATTTTCTCTTTATGAAGCCTAAATGAATAAGGAACTATGTGTATTACTGCGAGTTGAAATTGGTTCTTTTTTAAATCCCTTTATATTATTCTCCCCTTGTGGGTTTAGTATTGAATACATTGCAGACACTACATGTTTTAAGTGTGGGAAAGAGATTATATTATGAAAAAAAATTACACTTGTTTTACACTTGAACAATTTATACTTATGTTAGTTTGAATCTAAGTTTATTTGATTATGTATTATTTGAATAATAACTGAGAATCTTGAGTAGTTAGAGCTAAGTTGTCTATTATGGATACTCATATTTTGCACAACTAAAATTTTTAACTCCTATACTTGATTGATTTAGCTTGAATTTATGCCTTATTTGAGAAGTACAAATTGTAGAAATCGTGATATTACCTATTTTTGAGCTATACTTGATCATTAATGTTATATATTTTGATATACTTTAGATTTCATTACATGTTATTCATACCTCTACTTAAGGTTTTTCTTGCAAATTGAGACTATCTTGAACTAAACTTGTATGCTTAAAAGAAAAAAAAAAGAGAAAAGTATGAATTATGAGGATGCATAACTCATCAAAGGAGAAAAAAGCATAAAATGTACATTTTGTAAAGCATTACAGTACACCCACACTATTATCAATTATATGAAAAAAAAAAAGAATGAGAAGAAAAAAAGTCTACAGAATGTGAAAAAAAAAAAAGTGAGAAATAGCAATTCATTTATCTTATATCTTGTTTAGTTCCTCATACGTATCACCGATGTGTTTTATCTTTAAATATTAGTATGATATATAACATAATATTTCAAGTATAAAGAAATTATGATATTAATTTTTAAGCATGCTTTTTCAAGTCGATTGATTGAGGACTACATATTTGTACAACTTGATTAAGTGTCATGAATGAAGGTTAAATTAAGAAGGTGTGGACACACACATCCATACAAGAACTTGATTCATTATATTTGAATTGTTCTCTTTATATATTTAAATTTGCATGATTAGATAATCTTTGTTTGGTGCTTAATCTTGGTATTTGTTCAATGACAAACAAAGTTCAAGTGTGGGAGAATTTAATCCCTACAAACTTTGTTATTAAGATTATATTTAATTTATAGGCTTTAATTTCATATTTTATTAAATTAATGTATTTTTATAATTTGTTTTCCCTATTTTAGTTATTTAAGCTTTCTAATTACTTTTATAGATTTAGTATTAATTTTGTTGATTTGTATTGTCAAGTTAATTATTTCAAATTGAATATTAATTCTCATTGGTAACTTTTTGTATGTCAAGAGCAATTACGTGGAATACTTGTCAAGTGGAGAGATTTAGAGCGTTGACAAAATACAGAAAACTAATTCATAGAAAATAAAATGTAGAGACAGTCCCGCAATGTCGTGCTTATAGTGCCTGGAGTCCTCAATTCTCTCTGTCATGAGAAGGGATGACGTTGGGGTGGAATGGTGCAAGGTTGAACGTGAATGTTAATGGAGCATGTGGTATCGATGGTTGTGGAGAGAGCTCTCCCCCGGTGTGATCCTCCATGTAATTAAATAGGCCTAACAAAACTATAAAAGGAAACAATGCTCTTTCCCTTTTTTTTCATTATATTAATACATGGCCAGCGCCATTTTATTCTTTCTCTCCTTTTAAATCTTCTTTCCATGTAACATGCACTCTTTCCATTTAATTCTTTTCCCCTTTATTTTCAGCTCACTTGACCACCTAATTTGGCCACTTAATGGGATTGTAGTTGTCTCTTCAATTCATGCATGCAATTAATCCGATCTCATCAATTGTTAAGCTCTCCCATTCTCACGTAAAGAAAGAAAGAGATTATTTCTTTTGTTGCATTTAATGTATGTGAGCTCCACCAAATTTAAACTAAATCTCTTCACTTCACAAGTATTCCATGTAATTGCTCTTGACATATAAAAAGTTACCAATGAGAATTAATATTAAATTTGGAATAATTAACTTAATAATAAAAATCACCAAAATTAATACTAAATCTATAAAAGTAATTAAAAACCTTAAATTATTAAAATAGGAAAAAAATATTATAAAAATATATTAATTCAATAAAATATGAAATTAAAGCCCATAAATTGAATCCAATCTTAATGACAAATTTTGTGGTGATCATTCATCAGACAAAAGTCATAAGTATTTAAAACATTTAAACGTTGGAAAGCGATGATTGAGAATGAAATCGATTTGATGGTCAAAAAGCTGTATTCAGATAATGGTGGAGAATATGAAGACACCAGGTTTAAACGGTTCTGTTATGAGAGTGAGATCAAACTCGAGAGAACTGTGCCAGGGACACCACAATAGATTGTCATAGCAGAACGGATGAATAGGACGTTGACTGAGAGAGCTAGAAGTATGCGTATACATATAAGGTTGCCTAAATAGTTTTGGGCAGATGCAGTCAACACGGCAGCATACCTAATCGACCATGGACTATCAACACCTCTAGAGTTCAAAATAACAGAAGAAGTTTGGATGAGAAAAGATGTTAGACTTTCACATTTGAAAGTATTTAGTTATGTCTCTTATGTGCATATTAGTGATAATGCTAGAAACAAACTTAATGCTAAATCACTTAAATGCACATTTATTGGTTATAGTGGTGATGAATTTGGTTATAGATGACGGGATAACCAAAATAATAAAATCATTAAAAGTATAGATGTTATGTTTAATGAAAAAGTCCTATATAAATGTAGAGACACGATCGAATCCACTAGTCAAGTGGATCTTGAACCTGTTTACTTTGAGCCTGATGATGTCCCAGATAGTGAAGTTATCAAAACAGGTCAGAAACCTCAAGTGGAGCAAGTTACAGGACAAACAAGTGAAGAGTCACATGATCAAGTTCCTACATTGAGAAGATCCAATCGACCACATGTACCAAATAGGAAGTACTTAATTATTTGTTGCTAACAGATGGAGAAGAACCTGAATACTATCATGAAGTATGTCAGGTAGAGGAAGCGAGCAAGTGGGAGGTTGCAATGGAAGATGAAATAGAGTCTCTTATATCGAACTAGACTTGAGAATTAGCAAAGCTACCAGTCGGTGTTAGGGGATTCATTAAACCTCATTTTGATATCAAATGATGGGAGATTATGAGAGAAATTGATGAATATGTTTTAATCCCTATTTTGATACATTCTGATTGATTATTGAACTAACCCCCTAACATAGCAATTATAGAACCTTTTATGTTGTTTGTGGTGCTTTTGGATGAAGAATACGTCATACACAAGGTTCAAAAAAAGAAGAAAAGAATGGACAACAAACTATAGAAGATGATCGATTAAAAATGCAGAGGTCGACCAAGAAGAATTTGAATGACCAATTTAATCGACCACACTCTCGGGAAATAATGGTCAATTGAAAAGTTGAAGGCGGTCAACCAAAATTTCAGTCGACCAATTTCATCGACCATAGTATGATTTCTACACGAACCAACTTCTGCTCAATGGATATCTTCTACTTGCCACCTATACGACTCTCACCTCTTCAAAGATGGATCAAATGACCCTTATTGATGTATTATGAGAAGAAAATATAATTTAAATATTAGTGATAACGGTTATTGGGTGGTTGTGATAGTTTAGGTCATTTTCTTTGACGAGAACAAAAGAGGGAGCCAAGAGGACTTTGGGGGGTATCAAGAGAGAGAGAGAGAGAGCGCGTTTGGGATATCAATTGCAAGAATGTTTGTACTCTTTTGTACAATGATCGCTTAAACCTCCAAGGGAGGAGGATGGATATTAATGTATATTTATGATTTCCATTTTATGGTATGTTAATTTAAATTCCCTACTTTATTTATCAGTTCTCTTGAATTTGTATGTTTAGAATTAGGATTGGCAACCTTAATTCTTATTTAAGGTTTATCAATCATGGATCAAAAGATACAGTTGATAGCCAGATAGTTAAGAGAATTGACTTAAGAAAAATATAATTTGCGAAAGCCAGTATTACTCTCTTGTAACCTAGTTAAGATTGGTGTTATGGTAATCTACATTCAAACAACTTAAGCATTTAATAGGTTGCCCGTCTCCCAAGCTAAGGTTTAGACACGGCTAGATCAACTAGGTTGGGAGAATTAGGAATTCGGATTTTAATTAATGCAATTCATTTATTTCAATTTCTAAACTTATATTGTTAACTCAAATTTTCCTTTTAGGGTTTACATAAGATCATCCAACGTAGTTTTGTTAATTACATTTAAAATCCAAACTTCAACTTTACAAATTTAAACTTCAAACCAAACTAATGAATTGCAAAATGAATTCTTTCCTTTATCACGTTCCCTTGGGTTCGATATCCAGATTTTAAGTCAATTTCATTAATTGTCACGATCCGTGTGCTTGCAAAAATCCTAACAGCCGACAAGAAAGCTTTGCAAAACAAATGGGTATACCGAATCAAAGAGGAGCATGATGAATCCTAGTGATATAAAGCAAGATTGATAGTTAAAAGCCTCTAATGGAAAAAAGGTATTGACTACACTAAAATATTCTCTCCAATTGTTAAACTAACTACAGTCAATTTTGAGCATCTCCATCCCTATTTTTCATCCCTAAAATAGAAATGGAAATGTCAAACCAAATATAGATGCTCTTAAGGAACCTAACATAGATAATTTTTTTGACAAATTTCTATATTTTTTTTTAAATTATAGAAAAATTTTAATTATACCAAATTTACCGATGCTTTAAGAAACAGCTTTACATTTTGAATTCTATTCTCAAAAATCAATAGAAAAAAGAAAATTTTAAAAAAACAGAAAATAAATATCAACCTCCAAATCCACCCAGGAGTAAGCCCCGATCAAATAGAGTGCAAAACTTTAAACCCTAATTACATTTCCTATTTTCCTTTCCTTAACCCTAACCTAATTAATAAACAAATTGTAACGCAGACGCAGACGCAAGGCAGCGCTGCAGTGATGGCACAGTCCGCCCCTCCCAACCGACCGGCGCCGCAGTTGGTTTAAGGTCTCAGCCCATCGTCGTCGGCTCTGACGGGTTGTACTCGTTGTGTGTCTTCTCCAGTTCTCCTCCCTTCCAGTCTGGTAGCTTCGACACAGTCGTCTCCCTCCCCGACGTCTAGCCGGAATTCATTCGGCCCGTCCCCGTCGTCCCCTCCACGATGCCCAGCCGACAACCGTGCGGGACATCATTTTTAGCCGTGCGGTCACGTTCTTGAATGAAAACCCCATTTTCCACGTGTAGTACTTCCATGCTTTTCCACGTCAATGTTTCTTCTTCAAGCTCATAGCCACGGGGACCAAAAACAATAGCACCCAGAAATCGGAGTTGAGGTGGGTCACAGGTCAACTTGTTGGTTGCTTGCTGGGGGACCAAAAACAGTAGCACCCGTGAGCATGATATTCTATATTATTAGGTTTTTTGAATTTTTTTTAAATGGGCCAATCTGAAGTCAAGGCCGGCCCTGCCTTATTCCGTTACATTTCTAGAGGAATTACTATTTGTTAGAAATAAGCTAGTTGGGTGTCTATTTCCATCCTGCAAGATCTTAATTTGCTGTAAGAGTTTATTTCGTTTTTTGATTGCTGTTTATTTCCTTTTTTCGATGTCTTGTTGAGCAATTTCATATGTTTAGTAGGTTAGTTGATGGCACAATTTATGGTTCTAATGATGGAAACCATATCAGTCGTATATTTTAGCAATCAATGTCTGTACCATATTTATTTATTCTGGGCTATAAGAAGGAAAATTAGAAAGGGTGTCATCATTGTGAACACCAAAAAAACGCTATTTTCTCTGGTGGTTTTTCTATGTTGTTTTTTTTACACTATTCGTCCTTCACATTTTATCTTATTATGTTTTAAAACATTTTCTCTCCTTTTTTTCCCATCCGCCGCTCTCTCCCGACTGATCGTGTAATTCTCGCCCCGCGTGAAAGCAGCCGTCGAGTAAAATGCAGCCTCCATTGTTGGGGTAGCACTGGGGGAGGAGCGTGCGGGCTTGGGCGTAGCAGAGGAGGCAGTCCACCTGGGAATGGTCTCCGTGGAACTGGGCTAAGCCGTTCCTGGCGTCGAGCCCCGACCCAGTGACCGCCTTGCCCGACTGCGAGCTCTGCATTTGGTTGCTGATGCTTTCCATGGTGACCACAAAGTTAGGAACATAGATCGATTCCTTGTTCTCCTTCTACTTCCCGCATTTTATTTTCACGACTTGGGCTCTCGAGTCTGCTGTTACTACCACTACAACGGACGTCGTGGCCGCCATTGTCTACCACGCCGGACCATCTCCAGATCCGAACCTCTTCAGCCACAACGAAGCCAACTCAATATTTTAAAATAATATTTTTAACAAAAATAAAAGTAAATTAAAAATAATATTAGAATTGCGTATGTAATATATTTTAAAAAGAAATAGTAATCTTGTTTATGATAAAAACTGTTGTATGTACTACCTGCTTCTGTTCAGAAATTTTTTGAAAGCCCAGCATTTAATCTATTTAATCTGATGCACCATGATCGTTAACCAAACAACCCCTTAACTACTTACTGTATTTAGGATGCGACGAAATTTAATTTGTTGGGATGTATATATAAACTTAATTTAATGATCACATATACTTAAATACAATTGCTAATAATAATATTATAAAGTATTATCATAAACAATATTTTATATTAATTTCATTAAATTTAATTAATAATTTGTACATATATATACTTTGTATTATATTTAGTAATTAAGCTTAAGAAATAATCAATAAATAATTATTGTTTTATTATCTTATTTAAAAATAAAATATATCCTTTTTCTGTTGCAGTGAGGAATTGATTGTTTGGTCCGATGACCAATCGCAAAGTTGATCTCTCCAAGCCAGTGGCTTCAAGTTCAACAAAACTAATTGGAGGCTACTTGCGTAAGAGGTGGAGAGCTTCACAGGAGCTAAAGAGGTTGGACTTTGATGTCTCTAGTTATGTGAAGACACTCGAGGAGCTCATCAACTTAATGGAGGCTAACAATTCTTTCACGGAGGAGTTCTTCAACTCTCTAAATGAGCTACTGACAATGATGCGGGAGCATCTCCGGTTCGAGATGAAGATGCTGGACAAAAAAATTAAGAAAATTCATGGACGGAGAAAGACTTGGAAAGTAATATGGATAGCTGGCATTGTCACCCTCTTGATCGGTTCAGTCATTGTGGCGGCCGTAGTGCCGACAACACCCATTGCGGCAGGGCATGGGGCAGCAACTTCTTCAATCCCATCGTCCTATGTGGGGAAGTGGATTGACAGGAAATGGAAGAAGTGTTATCCCACATGAAAAGATTTAGGGAAGGCCAAAGACTTAATAAGTTAGAGCAAGCCTGAAAAATAATACATTTTAAAGTCGTGCGGGCTAATGTGGCAAGCCCAAAGCGGGCAATATTGTGACATGCGGGTGGGTCTACACCTTGGCCCGATCCTAACAAGTGTTATCAGAGCCTAGTTGGCCCCAGAAAAGGTATTTCATGATATCAAAAGTCTTCTCGGCATGGTGTAGTCGAGCGGCGTGTCCCGTGGTGTGCGACAGTATTTGATTGAAATACAAACCCCTGTCACCAGATGATCGACCAGTAAAAGATCTCAATCGAGATGTGGATTGAGTGGGAGCTATAAGGAAAATTCCATGACGATCCTACATGGTGGCAGCTCAGATCCATAGGTGTGTCCTATGATGTGGTTCGATGTGTGACAAAGAGAGAGGTTGTTGGAAAGTGTTATCCCACATGGAAAGATTTGGGGAAGGCCAAGGGCTTAATAAAGTAGAGCAAGCCTGGAAAACAATGCGTTTTAAAGCCGTGCGGGCCGATGTGGCGAGCCCAAAGCAAACAAGTCTTCTCGGCATAGTGTGATCAAGCGACGTGTTCCATGGTATGCGACGGTATATAAAACCTCTGTCACCAAGTGATCGAATCAGTATGATCTTAATCAGGGTGTGGATTAAGGGGGAGCTACAAGAAAAATTCCATGACGGTCCCACATGGTAGCAGCTCAGATCCATAGGTGTGTTCTGCTATTAAAGAATAGATTGAATTTAAGTTGGTTACTTGGAATATTGAAACAAACATATTTACTGTCTTCCATGGTCGGTTGGGGCCAAAAATAAATGTTTGTTGTGTACATTTTGTTTATGTGAGGCATTGGATTTACTTTGTACTTGTATACACTCATTTTACTTTTTATTTTGTATTTTGAAATAAAGATTTCATTCACATTTTTATTCTTTTTATCTTACTCCTACTACCAAAAGGAATACTTTAAATTTACTTTGTAAAAGCCACACATTTATGGTTTATGATATGAAAGCAAACTTTTCATATATACAGCATTCTTCCAAATAAGGTTTCATCTAGGCATGCATTGAAAATTATACAAATAAAATTAGAGTTAAATATTACATTTTTCTTGTTATTTTTAAAGTATTTGTCTTTTGTAGTCTTTATTTTGTTAAAATTTATTTTTTATTTTATTTTTTATTGATAAAATGGTTTATTATCTCACACACACATATATATATGTGTGTGTGTGTGTGTGTGTTAGTCTTGTGCTTATTTCTTTGAGTTATTGTTTGTAGTTTGATTTAGAAATGAATTCTTTTGTGATACAAGTTAGATTATATTTTTGTCTTCTTCACAAATTCTATATTATCTTTTTCCTATATTATCCTGTTATTGCCGAGTTTAGAACATCTTTAACCATGCTCTCTCTGTATTTTTTTCTATTTTAGCTAAAAGTTATTTTAACTATTTTTATATTACATATTTCAATTATGCTTTCCTACGTAGAGGATTTATTTAAAAAAAAAAATGTGCACGAGGCTGTTCTAATTGAAAGAGGTAGGTTTTTTATTTCACAGCCAAAAACCTACAATAGTCCTATTAAAGTGCATGCCTGTATCTTGAAAATAGATGCAACATTTGTGTATAGTTAAACTTTATAATTTAATTAATGTGCACTACACATGAGAAAGGCGAATAACGGCACGTCCAAAAAATTTGTCTAAATTAAGTAAAATAAGCATGCATACAAACCTTATTTCAGTGATTAAAAATCAGCAAACCACAAAAAAAAAAAAAAACAAAGAACAAAGACAAAGCAGTTACCAATGATGAGTGATTAAATAATGTTATTATATTTTAATAACATTATTTTCTATTTCTTCGAATAATTAGTGGTTATATGCAAAATATATATTTTAGGTCATATTTTGTAAATTTCACATCAAACACATAAAGTTTAGTTTTGTGAAATAAAACATGAATTTGTCCATAATAAATAAATAAATCTAAGACTAAGCTATGACTTTTACTAAATTTGATTTTCAATCATAATTTAGTTTATAAATTAGATATGCCTAAGTGTACAGTGTATTGTAAAACACTTTTTGTCCTACTCAACTATTTTGAATTCTTTTTTTTCCCTATTTTAATTCCCTTGTGATCAGTCGTAGTTATTTTTAATTATTTGATGGTCAAATTTACATTTTAACTAAAAGAACAAAAACATATTTCATTTTGTAGTCCAATAACTCTAGTTTTTATCATAATTAATTATTATTTATATACCATTTTTTAAAAAAAAGAATCCCAAATGATTGTTTAAAAACAAAAACAAAAGAGAGCGGACACATTTGGTAAATGATTTTATTTGTTTTTTTGTTTCGTGATTTGAAATTTAATTTTTAATTTTTAATTTTGAAAAAAAAAAGCTATTTAATAAAAGATAAAACGTGTTTTTATTAAAAGTTTCATAAAACAATTTATGAATAAAATAAATATAGTGAAGACCAGTCTAAGAGAAGAGCTGGAAAGCGCTCGTTCTTATCCATTCTCGTCCCCAACACAACCAGTGCCACCGACACAAACCCACCCAAGAGTAAACCGACCAAATACACTTGAAGACCAGTCTACCACATGAGCCAGGAGTAAACCGACCAAATACACACTTTACGAGATTAAGACCAAGATTAAGACCAGTCTAAGAGATCCATAGTTATCGGAACCGGATCGGACCGGTGAACCTGACCTAGGCTCTTAACCGGTCTGGTTTTTTAATTGGACCGTTTCTGCAAAAAAATCGGAAAAACCCGGCTGACCCAGCTGGTTTTTTGTGACCCAGTTGACCCGGCCGGATTTTACAGAACCAGTCAGTTTTTTTAAAAAATATAAAATATTATTTAATTTATTTTATAATACAATTTAAAATTAAAATTAATGACTAATATTTATATTTCCTTTCAATATCCTTCTAAATTTATTTTTTTTTCTTATTAATGTATGTTATTAAAATTTTAAATTTATTAAGAATTTATGTTAAAAATATATATTAAAAATAAACTGTGTTATATTAGAAACATAATTTTAATGTGTTAGTTTAAAATATTTATTTTTTATTAATATATATTTATATATAATTATTAATTATATGACCAGTTCGACCATTGACCCGACGGTTGAACCAGTGATCCGATTACCCAGTGCCTTAACTGAATCGATATCTGGTCCGATTCTGATAACTACTATGAAGAGATCAGCTGGAAAACCAAAATTCTATTTCTTCTCGCCACCACCACCACCCCCCAAACTGCATACGTTCTCGAAGATTCTAGAACGTTTGGTACGTATGTTCCATCTGCATATTAGTTAATATAATATACTAATACGCCAATGGAAGAAATTAAGAGATCGAGGAAAGTACCCCGTGTTAAAATTTGTTTTTATTTTCGTCGTTATTGATAAAATGGTTTGTTGTCGCATTTATTTATTAATTAATTTCTGCATTTGTTTGTGTGTTAATCCAAAATTAATTAATTAACTAATAAGATTGTCCGATTTATATATGTAACCAAGTCTAACGAATTAGCTCAGCTGATGAGGTTAATTTGGGTAACCCATTTAGTCGCCTCTTTTGAATATCGATGGGCCATTGGAGTCTTAAACTGCTTACTGAATTTAGGATGCGATGAAATTTAATTTGTTGAAATGTATATAAATTAGCTAGGACTTTCTCAGTATAGTTCTTAATTTATATTTATAATGATAACTGTAAATTTATTATATTGACAATTTTTAACATATAATAGTATTTTTTTATTATGTTATAATTTATTTATTTATTTTAAATTATTATTAACTCCAAAATGATCACATATATTTAAATACAATTGCTAATAATAATATTTATAAAATATAGCATAAACAATATTTTATTTATATTATTTTGTGTGTGTGTGTATATATATATATACACTTTGTATTGTATTGTATGTAATAATTATTTTTTTATCATATTCACACATAGGGGTGGGCAACGGATACCCGCCCCCGCTATCCGCTCCGCCCCCGCATATAGGGCGGGTTATCCCGCCCAAGCAAGAGCGGAGTGCAGTTTTTAAACTTGACACCCCGCCCCAGGCTGGGACGGAGAGCGGTAATAGGTAGCGGGGTACTCCGCCCCGCTCCCGTCCCGCCTAATTTTAATAATATTTATTTATAATTTTATAATATTTTAAATATTATTATTTAACTATTATTTATGATTTTTGATATTTTTGAATGATATTTATTATTGTAAAATTAAATTATTTTTAATAATTTTTTGGTTAAAAATGATATAGAAATTTGATTTAAGTCAAAATTATTGATATAGACAGATTCAATAAAAAACGATAACGGCAAATCAAACCTCATTCGCAGACACATTAAAGAACGGTATATCCTATCACGTCTATATATGGAACGAGATACAATCTTAAAATTTAATCTACTGCCTAAGCGAGGACAGGATGCGGTAATAGGTTGATTCCGCCTCCGATAGGACCCGAATTCCTCCCCCGCTTATCCCGCCATAGGACGGGGTACCCCGCCCCGCCTACACATGGGGCGGGATAGAATTTTAAAAAACTTTTACCCGCCTAGGTGGGAGCGAGATACGGTAATAGATAGATTCCGCCCCCCGTTATGGCGGATAGCACCCCTAACACATATAACACATATAGTAAACCGACCAAATACACACTTTACGAGATTAAGACCAGTCTAAGAGATCAGCTGGAAAACCAAAATTCTATTTCTTCTCACCACCACCAAAACTGCGTATGTTGTCGAAGATTCTAGAACATAATTTTAGACCAGAACCGTTTTACCAGACTCATGCATCTTCATTCGCCTACTTCTTTCTCCTATACATAAATAGTCCAGCGACCCATCGCCTCACCAATACCTCCTCCATCGTCTCTGAAATAAAATAAAATAAAATAACAAATGGTGAGATGTGTGTGATATCCCATTTATGTAGGAAAAGGTTTTTTGAAACCTAATTAATCTTATTTAATTGATTATTATTTTAGCATCAAATGGTGAGATTACTGAGATGTGTGGATAGATCAGGGATTAATTAAGGATGATCTCATTTGTACTCAAATATCGTAATCTATCTAGTATTTGATATTTTTTTGATTAATAATTTTAATAAAATAAAATATATTAAATTTAACAATAATAACATTTTAACATAAAATTACATTAATATTAAGTACTTACAATTTACAGTATATATATAATAAAATTTATTTAATTATTTATTTTATAGTAGAGTATAAATTGGGTAATGGATAAAGTTTTTGTATGCATATACCCAATTTGTATTTAAAAACGTAATTTATGAGTGAAATTAAATCGATCATTATCTGCCCCAATATTGTCTCTCCAACAGATATATACTATTTAGCAAATTTAGATCAAGTCTTAATTTAATACCCTCAATTCACTTTTTGTGTCTCTTCGGGGGTGAGATAAAATTTAAACGATTTGAAGACTAGCCCCGCACAAAATTGAGAAATGCTGCACTGTTTTTTTTTTTTTTTGTTTAAATACCACTTTTTATGAGTTGATGTCATGAGTTTGTGTGTATATATATATAAAAATTATGGAATCTTTCATTGTGTTTTTTCCTTGTTAGTTTTAAATATTTGTCCTTTTGAGGGTTAATTTTGTTAAAATTTATTATTTATTTTCATTTTTATCGATAAAATGATTTATTATCACGCGCGCGCACATATATATATATATTGCTTATTTCGTTGAGTTATTGTTTTTAATTTGATTTAGAAATTGATTCTTTCATGATCTTCTCATACAAGTTAGATTTTTGTTTTCTTTAAAAATTCAAATTCTGTATTATCATTTTCTTATATTATCTTTATCATAATGTTAATTAAGAAAATAGCACAATTAGGGTAAGTGTGTAACTATGATCTCAACCGTTCAATTTTCGATCTACAGTTCAGATTACATATTTAATTGTTCATCTGTTATAATTATAGTTATTAGAACCGGATCGGTGGTTCTATCGGTAAACCCATAATTTAGACATTTAACCGGTTTAATTTTCTGATTGGACCGTTTCTAAAAAAAAATCAAAAAAAACCCAATTAATCCGGCCGTTTTTTTGTGACCTGGCTGATCCTGTCGGATTTTACAAAATTGGTCGGTTTTTAAAAATAATAAAATAATATTAAATTTATTTTATAATATAATTTTTAATTTAAAATTAATGGCTAATATTGATATTTTACTTTAATATCTTTTATCTGATTTTTCTTTTATTATGAATTTATGTTACTAAACTTTTAAATTTATCAAGAATTTATGTTAGAAATACACATTAAAAATAAATAGTATTATATTAGAAATATAATTTTAATGTGTTAGTTTAAAATATTTATTTTATATTAATATATACTTACATATAATTGTTAATTATATGACCGATTCGACCACTAATCCGACGGTTGAAACAATGACCCAACCATTTGGTACTTTGGCCGGGTCAATGTCTGTTCCAGTTCTGATAACTATGGTTATAACATTCTTACTACAATTAAATAAATTTATAACTTCAACTGTAACTCAAAAATCAAATGATCCATGTTACATAGTAAACACCATGCATGGAATAGCTGAACCAGCCGTTTTGATTAGCTTGTTTCGAGTAGTCAACATTTCATGCAATTGTTAGAAGAGTATTTCGAACAGTTGTGGATTCGAGCAATTTGTGATTCGAGCATAGCATAGTCTAGCATTCTCTATTCGACAGTTATTAGGGTTATTTGACTTTATATAATGTATTTACTAATTTATTTAAATTATAATAGAGTGAAGGGTCATTAGTGTTATGATAGCAAATATAAAGACCATTAAGCCACTTATTTAGGGATTTTGTTTTTGGGGAGTTCAATAAACTTGACCCAATTAGGGTTTTCTTTATCAACTATCTTTTTTAATTAATTACCTAAAATCACTTAGGTTAGAGTTTGATAAATTTCATCATTCAACTCTAGATAATTATTAGGTCAATTTGACAATGCTTATGTAAAGTTATTTCTACTTATTTTATAAGAAAAATTACTAAAACTTATTTAGTAAACTAAAAAAATACTTATAAAAACTTTTTTTATTGATCAAAAGCACAAAGTATTATATGTTGTTGAAAAAAACCTAAACATGGGGGGATGGGGGAGGACAGCACGGAGGGGGCATGAGAGGGCAGCGTTGGTAAGGTTTATGTTGGTAAGGATGCAGAGAGAGAGGCACATGTGTGAAGTAGGGTTTATGTTGGTAAGCACTGACGGATTTAGGGGGGCGGCAGCCGCCCCCCCCCAATTTTTAAATTTTATTTTATATATATTTATATTAAAATTTAAAAATTTAATTATAGTAAAATATATATTGTTATATTTATATTTATATGTGTATATTTATAAAAATATAATTTTAAATTATATATATATATATATATTAATTAATAATAATATATATATATATGAAAATTTTAGATGGATTTAATTCATTAATTTTAAAATTTTTAAAAGTTAAAATAATATAAAATAAAAAAAATACTATGTGTGCACATTAATACTAATATATATTGAATTTATAATTTTAAAAGTCTTAAAATCAGATAACATAGTTCACAAACATAACACATCATAGTATTAGGTAACAGATGTAGATTATACATTTTATATTTCGGCCCCCCTAATCAAACTTTCTGGATCCGTCCCTGGTAAGAGTATTATAGATTAGTATCTTAACTAAAAATTATAAATTTAACTTAAAAATATTACTGTAGATAAATTTAACCGAAGATATAAACATATTTTTGGCAATATTAATCAAATTTAATGATAACTTTTACTAATGGAGATGTTCTTACCAATAAATTAAAAAACAAAAAGAAATAAACGATAACTTTATACCATTGATCAAAACATAAAACTTTTCAAACCGCATTAAGAAATAAAGATTCTAGAAGATTCTCGAATAGTAATAAAACACATTATTATTATTATTATCGTTCTAGCCTTTACTTTTTAAGAAAAAATATAATAACGTTTTGAAAACGTGTCATAAGAGGAAGTGTTAAATTTCCACCAGGAAGCAATACACAAGCAATGATGGACTTATTCCTGGGAAAGTAATTAATGTAGGTTAGAAAAACAAAAATTAAATATGGGTGAAAACTATTACATTGATCTTGATTATGTGACAAAAAATATTTTCTACAAAAATAAGTAAGCAAAAGATCAGGTTAGGCTATTTATGGTGGCGGTGGGCAACAGGTATACCGGCGAGATATAATTTTAAAACTTAATTTTGCGCCTAAACAGGAGTGAAAAATGATAATAGATTGACATCACCAGTTATATAAAATATAATTTACAAATATATATATATATATATATATATATATATATAATTATATTAACGAGCTGAGCTGAATTTAAAATGAGTCAAAACAAATAAAGTAAAGGCTAAAACCAGCAGTGACAGACGAAGCTTCTGCGAGCTCAAAAAATCGAAGCTTCTACTGATTATCCAGGGTCGGTTTTGCAGGGTCTCCCCCTATCGAGTTTAATTAGTAACAAACGAAGCTTCTGCGAACGAGTGTCGGCAGCCTTACCGGCTCACCCCGAACATGCACTAGCTAGTGAGGGCATTTCAGTCCAATCGAAAAGGACAGCACGGCACAGTACTTCCCTATAAAAATGAGCATGAGCCTGCCTCCAAAGGCCAAACTCAATCAGTAGTTTGCGTTCTTCGTGTTGGCCTATCGCTCGCAGCTGCCTGGGTTTTCCTCCAGGTTAGTTTCGATTCCTGGATCGATTCGTTGTATGTATTGATGTTTGTTTTTCGTCTGTTTGGGGGTAAAGATCTGTTGAGCAGTTCCTGAATATGTTGTGTTTAAGTATACAAACATGAAACATGGGTCTGGTTGGGGCCTGGGGGACTGTGATTTTGTTTGTACTTATTTTGTGTTTTAGTTTTAATTTTTTTTATGGGTTTATGGCTTTGTTGTTTGTTGTTAGACTTAGATCTATTTGTTGTTTTTAATGTTTTGTTGTTTGTAGCAGATCAGTTATAGTCGCCTGCCCTCGATCCCCGCTCTCAACGTCTCCATAACAAAGCCCCTGCGGTTGCTTATTTATTATATAAGCAAATCCAACAAGAGATAGAGGTACTTAATTTTATCTCTTTCTTCACCATGTATGTTATAGTATATATTAATTAAAAACTGAAAATTTAAAAAGAAATACAAAAATAAAAGAGATGGGGCGTCTTTATTTTTGACTGCTGCTTTTTAGTTTCCTCCAGATCGATTTTCTAATTTTTAATTTTTATTTTTGTAGGAACGTCACATTATTCAATTAAGGGTACAAAAATATGTGGATTTACTCATGGAACTAAAAACGAAACGGCTGTGTTCGCACACCACCACCAGCAGCAGCACCGGCACCACTGCCGCCCGGCCGCCACTACTCTATTTATTAATAAATATATATATATATATATATATATATATATATATATATATATTTATCATCAATCATCTTATTTACTATTCATTTCTGATATATACTCTGGCAGAATTTTTATTGCTTTTATCAATTTCATGATATAATCTGCTTGCTATGGATTAAGTTGAATTTAGAATTTTTATTACTTTTTAACACATTCCTTCAATCTCGGAGTATGTAGGCATATATATGGGTCTATTTTTGTCACTCTTAACCTTAAACCATATATAAGGTTTTAAGCAAAAAACAGAAACGCTATCTAAGCTAAAATTCATCACCTTAAGAGGGAGAGAGATAGGAGTCGATACGTGACTTTTTATGCTTAGGTGATAGTGGTCGCCTAAACTCTTTCTTTTTCTTTTTCTTTTTTGTTAGTTTTTCCAGTATATTACTTATTTTTCTGAGTTATTGTTTTTATTTTGATTTAGAAATGGCATCTTTCGTGATCTTTTCACGCAAGTTAGATTTTTCTCTTCAAAAATTTTGTATTATATATCCTTTCCCTAGATTTTCTGCGTATTTTTTAAAAAAAGGTATATGATATACGGAAAATATTAAAATTCTTATCTGTAATAAGTTTAATTTAAATTATTACATATGATATTATAAGTAAGTTCAGATTAAATTTCTATTTAAATATATATATTATGATTTTAAAAAACTATTTTTATTATTTTAATTTTGTAATAATCATTTTACGGACTAAATACTTTTCCCCTCAAAGATTAGTAATAGAAAAGCGTTCAAAACCAAATACCCATAATTAAATAATTAATTAATAAAAAAATCTGATTTATATATGTAATAACGTCTAATGAATTAGCTCACCTGATGAGGTTGGCTAGCTATTCAGGGCTCTATTGAATTTTTATTAAAATATTGAGTTAAATATTAAAAATTACCTTCATTTCCCTCAATAAATTATTAAAGAGCTATAGTAGCATTCCATAAATAAAAATATTAATAAAAAATTAGATGTTTGTGTTAAAATGAGTAAGGTCATATTAATATTTAAATAAATACAAAGTTAAAATGCTATGTGTGTCGTGTGAGATTTTAAAAGGAAAGCAGTTAAAATAGATAAATATAATTTTTTTTAATTAAACTATCAAATATTAACAAAATGTTCCTAGTCTTAGTCTCAAATAATGATAAGCTAATAGTCTTTTAACTTTAGGATCTCATGAAATTAGTCGAAATGTATTCAAATTGAGTCCAAATCTTCTACAATGATTGTATGATACGATACATTAAAACTGTATCATTTTGATGATTTTTTAAAAAACTGCATATCAAAACAGCGTAGTTTTAATTTAAAAAATATTAAAACGGTACAGTTTTAATGGACTGTACCGTACAATCACTGTAAAAGATGCTCATTCATACAAATTAGCTCATGAAACGTATAAAAGTTAATTAACTTTAGGATCTCATGAAACGTATACAAATTAGCTCGGACATCCACATTTTTTTTAAATTACCTAAAATAACATGCTATAGAAATAGTATTTATATTTATAATAATAATTTTAAATTTATTATAAAGATGATTTTTAAAATATATAATAGTATATATTTTTATATTGTTATGTTATAATTTACTCGTCTTCTATTATCATATATCTATAAAATTATTAAATATATTTAAATACTATTATTATTAATAATATTTATAAATAATATCATAAAACACATCATAAACAATATTTTTTATTTATCTCGATCATGAATGTTTGTTAATAATTATTTTTAACACATGAATGTTTATTTATCTCATGAATGTTTGTTAACACATCATAAACATGTATATATATTACTTCGTATTATATGTAATGATTATTTTTTTATTATACATATATATAATATAACTATGAATTTATTATTTTAGGATGACTGGAGTATTAAGCTTAAGAAATAAACAATAAATAAAGATTATGTTTATTATCTTATTAAAAAATAAATTGTATTCTTTTTGTGGTGCAGTGAGTAACGAGGAATTGATTGTTCAGTTCGATGACTAACGGCAAAGTTCACCTCTCTAAGCTGGTGGCTTCAAAATCAACAAAACTAAGGATGGGAGGCTACTTGCGTAAGAGGTGGAGAGCTTCACCGGAGCTCAAGAGGTTCGGCTTTGACTTTTCTAGTTATGCGAGGACACTTGAGGAGCTCGTCAACATAATGGAGGCTAACAATTCTTTTACGGCGGAGCTCTTCCTTACCTTCAACTCTCTGAATGAGCAACTGACTACGATGTTGGAGAGTCTTGGCCTCCAGAAGAAGAAGCTGGACAAAAGAATTAAGAAAATTTATAGACAGAGAAAGGCTTGGAAAGTGATATGGATAGCAGGCATTGTCACCCTCTTGATTGGTTCAGTCATTGCGGCGGCCATAGTAGTGCCAACAGCACCCATTGCGGCAGGGCTTGGGGCAGCAACTTCTTCAACCCCATGGTCCTCTGTGGGGAAGTGGATTGACAGGAAATGGAAGAAGCACTATGATTTCGCAAAGGAGCAGAAGGAGCTATTAATCTCAATGGAGGCACGGGCTCTGGCCGCAATCTGGGACCTAGACACAATCCAAGGCCTTGTTGCTCGTGTGGAGATCAATAGGGCGCAGATTCCAATGGAGGCAGTCGAGTCTGCCATTAAAGAAATGGCTGGATTGTTCGTTGAAGCTTTTGGCGCCGGACCCTAGCCCCACCCATCCTCCAATTTAAGTTTTTTACTTTGAATATTGAAACAAACACAATTACTGTCTTCCATGGTCGGTTGGGGGAAACTATCCTAAAAGTAAATATTTGCTTTGTACGTATGTATGTATTCATGTGAGACATTGGATTTACTTTGTATTTGGACACCGAATTTACTTTTTATTTTGTATATTGAAATAAGTCTGAATTTCGTTTTCAATTCTTATTATTTTTATCTAAATCTGTTGGTTCCTAAAAGCTTAGAGGGAAATGAATATGTATTCCTAAAAATTCTTCTCTCACTTTGCAAAGAAGCTACCGATTATAATTGAGTAAACAATGCAAAAGATAATCAGAATTAGTAAGTATGATATTTTATTATCTAATGATAATTATAACAATAGAGAAATAAATTTTTGCTGATTACACACGTTTCGATTATTCTCATGTTGTTTAATTCAAAATTCTTGGGTGAATCAAGCGCTTATAATTATATTAGATATAATTTATTGTAAATCCTAATTCATGATTGGATCATGAATAGGTCACCCATTGGGGAATTAATGGAAACACATAGACAAAGATATAATTAGAGAGGTTGAACGAAATCTATTGATACCTGTCTCTAATTATAAATATCATAGTGGAGGATCATATCACATGGCAATCAGTTATATCGATGGATAAATCATTTGTTGTGGATTCTTGTAATTATATCTACTTAATCTTAAAGTGCAGTTTTAGTCCCTGATCGTGACTCGGACTAAAACTAACAAATAATAATTTAATTGACTAATGAGATTAATTAATTAAATATTATTTATTGGAGCTTCGATTAAGTGGGTCCATTTGGTCCTTCTAGCTAGTACCGTTTAGTCTTTATAGAGTACTGGATTATTGTAAGATAATTTTCTGTTATATTTAAGAGCTAATTAATTAACGTGTGTCAATATATATTTAAAAGTTATATATATTACATGGTTATTTATTTAATTAGATTAAATAAATAATAATAAATATTTTATCCATTTAATGTGATTAAATGAATAAATATATTATTTATTTATTTGATGAATAAATAATATTAGATATTTATTTAATTAGCTTTGTTGCATAATAATTATATTATTTAAAGAGTTTAAATCATATGTATTATTATTATTTAATTAAAGGGGCGTATGCATAATAGCATAGGGGTAACCCTAAATCTATAAATAGATGCATAGTCTCGTAGGTTAAAACGTATGCATGTGCAATTATTGAATGCCGAGAGAGAGAGAGAGAGAGATAGGTGACGACTAACCCTAGCAGAGGTTGCGTTCTTGTTCCTTGATCCAAAGGTGTTACAGCCCTGTGTTCCTTGAAAAGGTGAATATCAGAGAAGACTGCTTGGTGATTGAATCCATGAGGCTACAAGGATGATCAAAGGCTAATCGTGAGTTCGTTCTTGGAGGGAAAAGAAGAGGATTCTAGGTTTACCGTTCTTTAGGTTAGTTTTTTCTTTTTGCTCTTCGCTAAATTAAATCAATTGATTCATATTTAAATCTTGGTGTTTGTTTACTGGAATAAAATTTTAAAATCTGTTTCCACTATGGTTAATCGTTAACCCTATTCCAGTATTCCAACTAATATAGCTTGCCCACCCCACTTAGTACCAAACCCAATTATCTCTTTAGTGAGAGTATCCTGAAGAAGACAAAATGTAGAATATGTTAATACCATACAATTAAGGTCAGTGGTCAATTGGCTCACAAACATTAACTTATTTGACAGAGATGGAATAAGCAGAGTATGGGATAAAGACAAAGACAGGGAGAGTGGCACATTTCCAACTCATGTAACTAGATACACTAATCTAGATATCTGTGTAACTTGAAGCAATTATTACATGTATGTTTTGTATTGCCGCAGTGAGCATATTTCAAGCCATCAGATTAAGCTTTTAATTTGGAGGGTATACCTGGCTTTCCATACTCCAGTGTTACACCCTGAGAATTGGGATGTCACTCAATGGTACTTGCCAAATTAGAAGAAATGTTACATGTAGGAGAGGTGCTGGTTGAAGCGTAAATGATGTGCAGCGAAATGCTCCAGACAGTTCGTGTCAAGGAATAGATGGAGTCCCTTCGGAGTTCAAACATGCCAACCTGCTTGAGTGTGGAGAGCATGCCACTAGTCAAGGACTTGATGTTGAAGAAAGGATTTGACCATCCTTACACAAACTGGTCGAGAACTGGAGCTGTTCTCCCGATGAGCCCAAGGTAAGGCAAAACCAGTCTACATGCACTTTAACCCTCAAAGGCTGAACTTAGTGGACCGAGTAAAAACAAGCTAAGTGTCGCAACAAATTAAAAGGTGTAAGAAATCTGGCCCCGTGACACCAGGAACAAAGTTCCTATTTTCAGTGAGGTATAATAAGGGCCCACCCTAATCCCTTTAGATGCCATAATAACACTACAGGAATTATTTATACCGCTGATAAAGCATTTTGTCACACTTATGCTACCAAAATAAATTTATAAAACAAAATAAACCTATAACAAGGATAAGCCGGGGTCAATCCCACAGTGACAGCTAGAAAACTCTAACCTAATTATAATTATATTGTCTAAGTAACCAAATATAATTTTTGAAATAAATAAATAAAATAAAGACAAATAAAATAAGGGGAATAAATAAAATCATAGAAAAATTAAGGTAATAAAGGTATAAGGATTGATATTTACTACAATTCTAATTCCTAATTGTAAATTAAATTGATTATTGTTATTAATTCTCTACTTATCTAAAGATGATTGATTCTATGATAATTGTTAACCACTTTTGCGTGAATAACAACGTGTCTAACCCTAAAAAGAGGTGATCAACCATAATTTCTCCTAGTTAGGATCAAGGACTATTCTTGTGACTCGTGTTTTTAGGTCTCATTCCATAAACTTTGATAATTAAACTTCATCCAAGGCATGCAATAGGTTCATGACTCCTGAAACATGGTATCATTCAATAGAACAAAATTATTCATGGTTGAAGTAAGAAATAATCAAAGCAAACACATACAATCAAAATATTGGGATTAAGTTACTGTCAATCCCAAGGAAAAATATATTATTCTATGAAATATTGAACAAATATATATATATATATATATATATATATGAATTATAGATATGAATTATAAGAGAGAGAAAGAGATAAACCAATATGTCACAATGGCTTACAAACATGCCTCCACCCAAAACCAAGGTGTTCCTATTAAAATTATAAAGAGATCACCTAAAACAAAATAGAAAACCTAGCTAAGAGAGTTCTTGGCTCAAGGAGATGGCCAAAGAACAATCCCTAAGACTTAGAAGAGTCTATAAAGAACCCTAAAATCGTCCCCAGGAAGTCCTATATATAACCATTCTCAAAAATTGGAAAAAAGAAACAAAATGAAAGAAGCAACCAAATTTTGTGTCAGCGGCTGCAGCGGCCAACCACGGCCATCGTGGTCAACAAATATCTTCAAAATTAGGTGGCTGCGACTCGCTACGGTCATAGCTCCTTCACTATATTCAATTTCCTCTAGTTTGTCTGTGATGCTTTATTTTTGTTCCGGTTTATTCTGTAATGCTTTGATTTGTTTCAATTTCCTACAAAATGCAACAAAATACCACAAAATTGTACAAAATACTAAAAGAACATGAAACCACACATAAACATAATTAAAACATACAACACACTAAGAAAAATACAAAGCAGAGGATAAGCACATGCAAATATTCTATATAAAATAGGCTCATCAATCGCCTATTATTACCATCTTCTCGACATCTTCCCATCGAACATAGGTAAATGCCTGCTCAACCGTAGGGAACAGTTTTAGCTAGAGCACATCGCTCGAGTTTTATCCAGCCGATCATCTAATCCATCAAGAAAAGTATATACCCAATCTTCAGGCAAAATCAAATTGTATTTCTAAATGTCACACGGACATTTCATTGGGTTAGTACGATAAAAATCAATTTCACGTCACATGCCCTATAGATCGTTATAGCTTTTTTTAAAGGATCCACCAAATTGTTTCAAACGATTCTGTGCTGTCAGAGGTCATACACTTGATATGTATTTGTCCCATCAAAATAAGCTTCGATTAATGTGTGCCTCACATATGGGAAGTATATGCTACTACATAACAGTAAAGCACTGACCTTTATATTCCCACTTTATATTAGTTAGGGTTTTTTTTTACCAAAATTATCTTCTGAACTTTAAATCCTAAATTATAGAAACCGTGATTGGAGCACTGATAGGAAGTACAAGTGCTACTGCCAACATGCGCAGGAGGACAACTAGTGGTGAGGTTACTGGAGGGGTTAGTGCGACCAAATGTAGGAGCAGTCTAGTGCAGCAGTTGAGAGAACATCAGCTGATTTTACTTTATATTATTACTATTGGCGTGAGCTATTAGATTAAATTTAGTATAATAATATTTGTAATGTAAAATACCTGATTTTAAGGGTCAACTCTAATTTTAACCATCGATAGAGTATTGCCTAGAATAACTCTTCTCTGCATCTATATATTCTTACACAAGGTTCTGGGAAATATATACAAAAGAAAGAGAAACTTATAGCGTTGACATAGTATTAGAGCCCAGCTCTTAGGGCCTTTCACCTTTTCTTGCATCTTACCTCAACTCACCTCGACACTCCATGGCAGAATCCACTAATTTGACATAAACTCTCAACCCTCAATCGGAACCATTATCTCAAACTTGGCAACCAAGATGGTTGAATCCCAGACATTACCAACCCCATTGTCCTTCATTTCTACAATTGCTTTGACATTGGATGGCTCCAATTATGCCTTATGATCACAAGTTATTGAGATGTATACCTTCGACAAAAACAAGTTGGAATACATCAATGGAGATTTTTCTCAGCTCCTAGAAATCGATCCTTGTGTTAGAAAACGGCGGATCAAGAATTGTTGGGTCCCTAATCTATGGCGGGGAGTCCCAAAGAACAATCACACATCAATTAAGGCGAACATTGAGGTCGTCCTAATGAGGAGGCACATGTGCACTTTATCACAACGCATTTTAATGGGCCGCGACCTGTTAGAAACAAATCCGTGTGGGCTATGGACCTTGGGTGGGTGTGTGAGTGCCAAAGCGGACAATATTATGATAGTGAGTTCTCTGGCCGAGGTCCAACAAGTAATATCAAAGCCAAGTCCTCTAGACCAGTGGTGGTATTGGAGGAGAGACTATTTGGTTTCTAACTTCCTACAAGAAGTGTCAAAGAACAATCTCACATCGGTTAGGACAAACATTGAGGTCGTCCTAATGAGGAGGCTCATGTGCACCTTGTCACAACGCGTTTTAACAGATCGTGACCCGTTAGAAACAAATCCATGCAGGCAATGGCTCATGGGTCGATGCGCAAGTACCAAAGCAGATAATATTATGATAATGAATACCCTAACCGAAATTCAACAAGAATGTTATTATCTAGGGATGTTTAATTAATTCAATGGACTCATCTCTTATCATGAGTTTCATTCACTCCAAAACCTCAAAACAGGTATGAGAGAGCAAAACAGGGATGTTCAAGGGATTAGGACAAAATCTCGAGCAAAAAGTCAAATACGCGAAGAGATGTACATATGTATAATTTGCGAGAGTAATTTTAAGAAAATGGATACTTATATTTCGAAGCGTCTGTATGTAACTTTTGGGGAAGCTTCTAAAAGGTATAAATATTTCATCCCAACAAAAAATACATCTAACATTATTTTAGTATTTTTAATATATGAGAAAAGTAATGCGATTCCAAAATTATTTTTAACATTATTCTAATATTAAAATTTTTAAATAATTTCTTTCAAACCAAACAAAAACATTAATTCACTGCAAATAAGTGACTTAAATGACCTATCCTGTCAAACGTTTTGTTAGAGATTTGCCAAAATGTGAATAAATACACAACTAATAAATTGGCTAGAGCCCCAAATAATCAGTTACTCTTCTGTGAAATGCACTAGCTCCAACGAGCAGCAGCGCGCCACGAATTCTGTACAGACGGTTGCAAAATGTACATTTTGTACACGTGAAAGAATTACAAACCTCCCCAAGAAACAGTTCAAACCGACCCAGCAATAAAACCTTTACTCAAATCTCTTAAATATGGTAGCAGCGGACCACTGAATGATGGCTCCTTAGCAACTGAAGTTGGTGATCTTTACAATCTCAAAACAAAATGATCCATTTGTGCATCACGGTAAGAGGAACCTTGCTAGCTGCTCTTGGAGGTAGTTTGAAAGGAAGAAGCATTACTACAACAGTTCAACCACCTATAAATGAGCACGCGTCTTCTTATGAACATCAATTAAGAGCTCCCGTAACTCAGGGAAAACAGAAATCAGTGCCAGTTCAAGTATTCCGTATGCAAGTTGCTTGACACAGACAGTTGACTGCAATTACAAATCATCAGTCCAAAATGCAATCAAACTAATAAGTAAAATCAGAGAGCATGTGCAGAGGAAATTTTGAAACAGAATTTACCTGGAGAAAATAATAAATGTCATTTGCACAGCGCTTGTACTGCTTACTCCCAATCAAGCTGACTAAGGTTGTTGGAGCACCATCTGCCGAAAAAGAGGGGGGCTGGTTAAGGGTATGTTTGGTGAGCATGACAAAATCAAGGTAAAACTAAATTATGGCATCAAATCTATGTTTCCTTTAAAAACAATGTTGTGTTCGATTTGAATGTTCCAAACCACTGGTTCAATAAAAATAAAAATGTTGCAAAATTTAAAAGAAATCACACATTGTAGATTCGTAGGCAGTACAAACCGGCAACTTTTCTTTCTTTCTTGCTAATAATAATGACTTCTTTAATAAAATGTTAAATGAATACAGTTAGCAACTAATAATGATAATAATAAAATGGCTTCTTTGGTAAAATGTTACATAGAAAATAGTTAGGAGGTAATAATAATGAACTTTGGAAATTAATGTTACAATATAAATGCTTATTAATGTTTGATTTTTTTATTATTTAAACATATTCACACCAGGTAAATGTTGAAATTATTTAAACTTCAGTAATTAATTTTAATTAAAATTGACTTAAAATTGTTAAAACTTGATTTTGCATATATATATATATATATATATATATATATATATATATATATTGAAAGCATACTCACTTGGCAAGTGCTTTTAAAATTATTTTTAAATATTAAATAAAAACTTTTGAAAACAAAACATGAAAACATGTTTAAGATATTTTAATATTTTTTTACATTTAAAAGTAATTTTAGAAAACTGTAAAAAAAAATAATAATAATAAAAATAAGAAAGTATTCTTGAAAACAAAACCAAATAAACCTTCGTTTTGCGACGCAAAGTATTAAAGCCTAACAGCAAAAAATTGCAAATCAAATTTTGTTTCAATTATGAAAGTAAACCACGCAAGCACTAAGTGGTGGACAACGCCTAATCACTAGACCAAACTCAGCAAAGACATTGACCTAGAGTGCAACTTGGCCATTAGGCAAAAAACAATAAACAAGGTTTCCTTTAAAAGACATTAAGTGGATACAGAGCAAAAAAAAAAAAAAAAGAGTGGAAAACCATCAATGAACAAAAGTATTTCATTCCTTGTTTTGAACAGCCTGAATGCCTGATAAACCGTTAAAATTTTCAATGTTATCATTTCATAGGTTGCCCAAATAAAAAGAAAAGAATCACTTTCAGTTAAGCATGATTAGTACTTCTTGTGTCATCTCCGCCTGATGGCTAAAGTTAGACTGCAAGTCTACATCAAAAGAAGCACTATAATAAGAAAAAGAAAACATACCTGCTGCATAAAGCTTCTACGAGTAATGGAATCCGAAAAGAAATCAGACCACAATGGCCAATGTAGACGCAACCTCCCCCACAACTAAGGGTTTGTTTAGTTCACATATTCAAAACTTGCTTCTATTTTTAAAAATAAAATTCGATCAACAAAATATATTTAATATACTTATTTTTCAAATAAAGTATTACTTTATTTAAATTCTAATTTAAATAAAATAACTATTTTTGAAACAAGTTTCAGCTACTTTCTGCTTTGAAATACAATTTCAATTTTTTGTGGAACTCAAATTAAAATTCTAATATATATATATATATATATATATATATATATATATATATATATATATATTTCTCTACTTTATTGACCAACCCACCATATTCGATTTTTTACCCATTTTGGTAAAAAATAATTTTTAAAAATACCATTTTTAATATATATTCTCTCGCTTACCAAATAAAAATTATTCTTAAAATTTAAAATTTAAACTCTAATTCTAATAAAAAATTCAAATTATGAAATTAAAACATAAAAATGAAAAACAAATCAAATATTCCCTAATTTAATTTAAGAAGCTTGTCCATGATTCAAACTCGTTTTTTAAAATTTATTTTGTTTGTCTCCCCTCATTGGGCCTCTCTTTCATTTGGGTCCTTTAGTGATCACTGAGAGGGCTCTCTTGCCTCCTTTTGGGATCAAGGTGAGAGGAACACCGAGGATAATAACCCTTCTGTCTCTCGTTTTGCGAGTGCTCTGGTGGCGCTTCCTGGGGAGCATCCAATGGGTGGCCTGGTTGTTCAGCCTTTGTCTGTTGCTGGTTCATTTGATGTTGCTCTCTTTGGGGAGCCTTGTTCCCCTAAGTGTGTCTCCGATTGGCCAGAGGAGGAAGAGCCAGAGTGGCTCCATTCTTACAAGGCCATTGAATCTGTGTTAGGGGTGAGTTACGAGGGTTGTGAACTTGCTACCTCTGACTTGTTACGTGCAAGGTTCAAAAATACGTGAGGCGGGAACGGTACAGCCGAAGGCTGTACGGATATACGGGCGCCTCAGTACGGTCGAGGCGGGCGCCTCAACCTTACACAATAATTTTATGCTGGAAATATTATCATACTAAAATAACTTAAATTTCTCCACAACTTTAATAGAAATATATTACAATCATAATAGTCTTACACTTTATAAAATCAAACTAAAAATATAAATCAAGTCTCACTCAAAAACAAAATTAAATCTTTGTAATCAATTTCAAATATTCAATAAAACAAAACAATTAAAGGTCTCAAATAGACACTCTAATCTTAATTGAATAGTGTGTCATCCGTATCTAATGGTCGAAATTTTGGATCCCACAATGGTTCTTCACTAGAAAAGTCATCCGTTTCCGGTTCATCTTCCGATTCAATCAAAATGTTTTTTCCTTTTCCTACACCAAAATAATTAAAAATAACATCAATATATATATATATATAATATTTTAAATATAATGAAATTCTTTTATTTAATTATTAAACATTACTAAACTTACTTGAACTTCTACTTGTCTCTCCTTGCAAATTTTCACTTGGTTCGCATGAAAGGTTTGCAAAATCTCCATCAATATCATCCTCAATTATCCATTCATCATCCGAAGGCACATCAGTGGCTAGTAGAGAGTCAACACCATCAGGTAAGTTTTATTTTCTAATGAACTTATCCCTCAACTTTCTATTATACATGATATAAACTAAAGAGTTTAGTTTCTCAGTGGCCAATCGATTTCTTCTTTTAGAATGAATCTACAAATATAAATGAAAATAAAATTAATATAAATAAATATATATTAAAAAATATATTCTAAATTTGTAATTTCATACGTACCCAATTGAATGCACTCCAATTTCGTTCACAACCGGATGATGAACAAGTGAGACTTAAAACTCTCACTGCAAAAGATCTTAACTCTGGGGTATGATCCCCAAATTGAATCCACCAATCAGCTACAATAATAATTCACCTAGTTAGAAATTAGATAAATAATTATAGAATACTTAAATGAGATTTTGACTTACCGGGTTTATATTTATGTATAGTACTTTGTGCCAATGTGAAGCCAAACAACCCATTCTTTTCTCTCGAAATCAGTAATTTGTAGACAAGCCTTCTCTCTTTCTTCAAAATTTGGTATAAGCTTCTCCATGCACATCAATAACCCAGTCTTAATCTCTATATGAGTGGAGATTTGTTCTGAATATTGAAATCTAGGATTCATAAAATAAGCAGTTGCATGCAAAGGGCGATGTAATTGGAAATTCCATTTGTTGTCAATAATCTTCCAAATCTCACTATATGCTCCATATTCATCCCCTAAATTTTTGGCTATCTCCTCTTTAGCTGCATCCATTGCTCCATAAATAAATCTCATTCCAAGGATCTTCTCTGAATCTGCTAATCTCAACACACTAACAAGAGGTCTAGTTGTCTTCAATGCATAAGACATACTTGACCAAAAATTCTCATCCCTCACAATGATCTTTTTCAATTCTTTTCCTTCTACTTTATTCGCCCGCGAGCTTTCCCTCCATTCCTGTGAAGTTAACATCTGCTCCAAAGGCTCACGCAATTCATACAAACTTTGTAATGTCAAATACGCTGTAGCAAACCTAGTAGGAGCATGCCGAATTAAGTCTTTTTTTGTGAACTTCCTCATCAATGCCAATATCCACCCATGATTATAAATAAACTGGGTCACCTATTAAGAAACAAACAATTTAGTAATGAAAGTTTAATTAAATAAATAATGTCATAAAGAAATAAATATACCTTCTTTGCTTTTCTCAACGCCATTTTATGTTGGGGTAGTTCTCCAATTTTCTCAAGAATCAAATCCAAGCGGTCAGTGCAAAGACATGGTGTCCACCATAATTTTGTCCTTTTCTTCATTAACATTTGTCCAGCTTTTTTATAGTTAGAGGCATTATCAGTTACTACTTGAACAACAAAATCCTCCCCAATCTCTTCAACTACATCATCCAATATTTGAAATATCATCTTTGCATCATTCACTGCATCACTAACATCAATAGAACGCAAGAAAATTGTTCCACGTGGACTATTGACAAGAATGTTGATCAACTGTCGCCCCCTTGTATCTTTCCAACCATCTGATAATATGGACACTCCTGTTTGCACCCATGTCTTCTTCACTTCATTCACAAAAGTTTAAGTATTTTCTTACTCCTTTTTTAAAATGGTAGTCTTCAACTCATAACTACTAGGTACTTTCAAACCAATTCCATAACGGCCGATTGCCCGACACATGCTAATAAATGATGAACTATCAATAACATTAAAAGCAAGAGCATTATCAAAGAAACATCGACCAATCTCCGCACACACATCCTCACGTAATTCCTTATTAGTAAGTCTTTTTTTAGGTTCACTTTTATCCATATCATTGATCTCCTCAACATCATCCTCTAAAATCCCCAAGAATCTATCCATAGGTCCCCTATTCATTCTTTGAGTAACACCATCACTACTTGAACCTCTCACAGACCCACTGTTCAATGTTGTGCACCTGTCAATAATCTCATTTCATCTCCGAATCATCACAGACCCACTAGTTGATTTAATTTTTTTGACTTCTCCGAATCATCAAAAAAAAATTTCATTTCATCTCTAACTTCTGGTTGAACTTTTGGACATGGGGCAACATTACCCCTTTTACCTGCAAGATGTTCCTTCAATCTAAATACACCCCCTCTTATTTTCTTTTCACAAAATTTGCATCGAATATACTTATATCCTTTTTTTTTATCTTTCTCAATTTCAATCCCATACTTCCAAGCTGGATCTTTTCTTTGATTGCTTGCCATTACACCACAAATGGAAGTATGCTCAATGATCAACAACAATAAACAACACTGCAATTTGAATAATTAAACATAAAAACTAATATTAATGTTATTAATATATAACATAATGTTAATTAAATAAAAACAATTAGAAAAATATATATTAAGTATAATATATACTCACAGCCACACAGACAGTTGACGAGAGAAGTGACAGAATCGGGCGAGAGGGAAAGACAGACGCAACGCGAGGCACAGCGAGGCTGCATCGAGGCTCAGCGAGGCTGCATCGAGGCTCGCGAGACTGCGTCGACAGGAGGCAAGGCTCGGCGAGGCTTGGCGAGGCTGTGTCGAGCTCGGCGAGACTGTGTTGACGCGAGTAGAGGCTAGGCAAAGCTCGGCGAGGCTGCGTCGACGCGAGGCGAGGCTCGGCAAGGCTGCGTCGAGGCACGGCGCGGCGAGGGACAGATCGTCAATGACGATTGCAGCGATCCTCGGTCGAGGCGGCTGCGTCGGGTACTGAGGTAGGGCTGCATCGCGAGTGAAACAGTACGTTTTTTATACGTTGTTTTTTTTTATTTAAAAAAATAAAGTCGCCCGCCTCACCCCGTACCGTGTGTGAGGCAGGTGTACAAACGGTGAGGCGGCCGCCTCACCCGCCCAGAACGGCCGACGAGTGTTTGCCGGCTCAGAGCGGCCGCCTCCGTACGGTCGGCTGCTGAGGCGCCGAGGCGCCGTACAGAGGCGGCGCCTCTGTACGTATTTTCGAACCATGGTTACGTGAGATCGAAGCTAGGAATCAACCCCGGAAGGATACTGTCATGCCTTCTCAGCAGTCCACATGACCGAGATCTAAAAGTGTGCGGGAGCTTAAACGGCTCGCATCTTTGATTAATTATGGTGCTGGGAGTTCTCGAACTTCTAGGGTAAGATAGTCAGATGATCTGCCTCTTAGGAGTTCTTGCGTTCTTCCCATAAGTGGGTGGTTTCGTATTGTTGTTTCTTATTGGGTCCTTATGGTTTTCTTGTAATATTTGTATGGGCTCTTTGCTTTTCTTGGGTATGACTATCTTTTATCCTCTTCTATGTACTTTTATTTTTTCTTAATGCAATCTTTATTACTTATATAAAAAAAAGATCGTGACTTTTAGGTTACAAGATAATAACTTTAACATTACGCCAATGTTCACCCTTAAAAGAAGCAATATATATCCATTTAAAAAAACTCTATCATGAATGCATCTATTATTGTGCACATATACAAACACAATCAAGTGTTTTATGCATGTACATTACTCCACAGTAAATAAATATACCAATAAATACAAGTTGCAAAAATATTTCATTTATTTAACCTTAAGATAATGATTAACCGACCCATACCAACCAGCCTTATAATAATGAATATTAGCACAAATTAATGACAAAATAGAACAGTAATAGGAACAATTTTGTGTGCTGTGATGAAAAGAAGCATAGGGACCCCAGCACAACAAGAGAGCTAAAAAATGGATAGTTATAGATAAAGTTAATGAAATTTTACTTACCAAAGATAATTTTCTTGATATCACTTGCTCTTCGAGATGCCTCAAGCTGCGCCTCAAAGGAACCCAAACTAGAGCCCTGCTTGACTGCTGAACCTGTGGCTTGACAAGCTCCCTGAATATGTTGACCACCATCCATTCCAGTTTGAGCATTCACCAATCTTAGAAAGAATGTGCCATTAGGCCAGAGAACCTAAATCAAACCAATAGTTAGAGAAACAAAACAACAGATTCTATCCCTATTTTCTCCAACCTCCCAGGCCCCAAGCACAAGTAGAAGAACTTCTCATCCCATTACTGATAAAGATAAATGAGTCAATCCTTACGTCTTGGACCCAGCGAACCCCTTGAGCAATAATTTCCTCTCTACGGAGCCAGCTAATTTGCCTCAACAAAAAATCATCAATGGCATCTTCCATCACTAATTGTAATATTTGCTTTGATATCCAAAAGACCTGTCTTCTGCACTAGCAACATGAGCTAGATTTAGGTAATATGTTAAAGTAGACACAGTTTTTCCGTTTTATTTTGATGAAGGAACAAATCTATACGTAGTTCAAATTCTTTCATTTGGTATCAGAGCCTAATACCAACTGGAAGTGTGGAAAAAGGTCTTGCGCAGAAATGCATTCTACACTGGGCAACCAGATTCCATAAGAACTAAGAACCACCCATAGGATGGCATCACCTAGAGACATGTTAGGTATTGTGACAAGAAAAATACAGTGACATTGGTTAGGTGAAGTTCAGGCCTATGATTTAAGGGACACCAATATAATCAGCCCATTCTGGAGAGGCATCTAAGTTATCATCGGGACATTGTTCAGGTCATTTCACACAAGCGTTACTTTTAAGGTTTTTTGAGACTAATAGAAGCGGGAGCTTTTTCTGTTAAACAAAAATCTGAAACTCATAATAAATTTTGAGACAGTTTTCTCTTGAGCTTAGTGTACTATCAATTTTATTTTTCTAATATACCAAACACCCACTTCACAGTAATGCCAGATACGAGAATAGTTCTTTGCTATATGAATAACCTATCCCTGACTTAGAAATACCCAGAAAACGTCCTAAATCAACATCCCAAAACGATAATCAGGTGGAATTAGTTAGCCATTTTCCAATATGAAGTGCAGATTAATCAACCAAAATCAGGGTATTAGTTCACAAAGATGGAAGGCCGAAGGCCTTTTCTCAAACAGAGTTTGTTGAGAACCTTAAATTTGGGACTAGGCTATGACACAAGGAATAATATGCAAATAATAATAATAATAATAATAAATAAATAAATAAATAAATACATGACAACAAAGCCTAAGAAAAGTTGCCAATAATACACCTAAAATATACACATAAATTTTCAAAATGATCTGCCATTTTCAATGGGATAAAAAAATGTATAAACACAAAACAATGCCAAAACTATCTCACCTCAGCCAGCCTCTTCTCTTAAGTTGAAATAGCTTATCAACTAAATTCAAAATGGGTACACTGACATTGGGTGGCGTCCACTGCAAGATATGAAATCATTAAATTCAGTAAACATGCAAGCACAACAGGATTTTTTTCTACCAATAAATGTTTAACAAAATTCAATCATGAATTTTTATCTAGCCATGGATGAACATTTTCTTCATGTTCTATGGGCATGTGTATCACAGAATCTAAGATGACATATTTAAACACTATTTTAACCATCATCAATAAAGAACAATACTAAAAATAAGGTCATAGATAATCACACCCATCAATCCTGTAAAAACATCCACCAACCGTGTGAAATAACTTAATTACTCTTTTAAAAACAATAAAAAATAATCAAATAATAATATTCGAATACTAACATAACGTTCACAAAATGATATTAAAACATAAATATTTTTTAACATTATTCGAACATAAATCAAATGTTTGAATATTATTTTTCAAAAACTATATTTATATTTGAATAATTATTTCCAAACAAATAGTAATGAGAAATTTAAACTAGTATTTGAAGAAAAATTTTAGAGCATAAACATAATATTTGAAAAATAATATTCAATTATTTGATTTATATCCTAATATTAATATTCGAATATCATAAAAATGATTCTTTTTTAAGAGTATTTTTGTAATTTCACATGAAATTAAATATAATTGATAGATATGTTTAGCTATTCGGTGGGTATATTTATCCCTACTCTAAAAATAATAGTAAGACCAACTTTAAGAAGCAAAGTAGGAACCAAATAACAACCTGAAATTTATTTTTAAAAAATAGCAATTGTCCTTGTTTCCTAGAAACAATAAGATTTATTAAGGTGTAACAATGATGGCGGTAATAGCATAGGAGGTTATGTGAACTGAGCGAATAGCAATATATATCATGCCGTACAACTTAATCTGAGTGCACATGGAGAGTAATACAAACACCTGAAAACTTTAACACCTGCTTATAATGTTCAACTTGGACATAAAACAACAATTGAACTAAACACTTTCAGTCAAGTGACATGCTTGATATAATTTACAGGATGTGCAGCAAACCATACCCAATCCAAAATTGTAGGGTGCTACTGTGCCAACAACATATACTAAGCCTTGCAATGTGTCAGAATGTCTAAAGTAAAGTTCACCCATGAAGCTTTCACTGCCTACTGAAAATTTCCTAACTAGTAAAAGCTAGAAATGTAATTCCACCAGCTATGCCATAGTTAAATAAATATTTGCGTGCATCTAGTTTTAAGTTATTTTCATATTCCATTTACATAATTTATATATATCCTTACTTATTATCATGTCAAAGCAAATTTATTAACCACAAATGATGATAATACCTCAGGTGGTACTCCAATTGGATCCTCCAACTGACCAAACAACTCAGATTCTAAATCCATGGCACGACTCTTCTTAAGATCTATGCTTTTAACTTCATTACTTTTGATCACACGTGGTGGAAAGCTCCTAGAGTTCAACTCATTGTCTGAATGCCACCCATTAGCTTCAGCGCTATATCCAAACTCCCCAAGGACATGGTTCTTAGCATTGCCACCTTCTCCATTATCAGAAAAGCTATTTGCTGTATCTGTGGTGCTCTGCCCCAATATATGTTTCCTTATGTCATCAGAATGCCAGGACATGTTTCTGCCTGACATTGAAGAAGAGGCCTCAAAATGTGAGGAACCAACAACTTTACGCACTAAGCCATCAGAAACCTCCTTAAACTGACGTACAATATCATCAACAGCATCATCCACATTCACTGTACAAACAGTTAAGAAATGAAGGAAAATAAAGTGGTTGTCTAAGAAAGTAGTGAACCAGTAAAAGAGAAAATCACATCCAGGGAAAAAACAGCTAAATACAATTACCAATAACTCTAGGCCTCATGAAACAAAACATGATGCTGTAAATATGCCCCCAGCATGATAATATTACAGGCGAGACAACAAAATGAGAAAAACTTCACAACATCATGTAGCATTTGAAAATTATGATGGGTAGCATTTTGTTGTCTTTCCATGCATCAATAAAGGACAAGGGATGCCTTAAAACTCTTTACACGATCATTTCGAAAGGGGTGGTGGAATCAATCAAATAATGTCAGGCAAGCACTTACAGTACTTTTATAATTTATTGGCAGGCCCGCTCATTATTAGACCAGGCAAATAAGAAATAAGCTCCTCAGGTTCTCTGATTTAAATTTATATTATCAGGATTTGATAATAATATATTTTATAATATTAGGTATATTTTTTTATATGGTAGAACCTTCATATGATTATGATAAACCTAGCATCTATTATATAATCATGATGTTTCCCTCTAGTTAACACATCATATGATATCAACTTCCCATCAGCCCCACAGAAACATAGCAAAGTAAAAACAAGGAACAATTTTCCCAAATATACAGCACTGCAGCTAGTATTATACTATTAACAGAAACAATATAGCAAGTATAGTGAAAAGATCTATACCTGCCAGGGTCTTCATCACTGAAGAAGATTTTCCAAATGAGTAATTCTTCATGCAAAAAGAAAATTTTATTAGATCACCACATATGAAGATCCTTAAAATGAACAGAAATTGTGATTAAAATTTTTCAAAAATATAATTTTATGTTGAGAGTATGGTATACCTTTGAAGAAGCACTAAAAAAGTCCCATACTTCATGTTGTTCAGCAACATTAGCAACCGACAAAAGATCCTGCGAAAAGAGTGCAGAACTAAAACAACATCGAAAATTGCAATAACCATATTCGTGAAACTGAATTGCAGCAAATTTTTCTAGGGAAAAAAAATATTTACTTGCAGATATCTGTTTAATTGGATGCAACGTTGATGAACAAAAGAATCTTCCGTGCTTGATGAAAATATCCTTTTGGGAGGTAAATGTAAAGTATAATTAGGAATATCCTTGAGTTGTCGATGCAAGCGCTCAAAATTCCTATATCTGTAGACAAATACGAATAAAAATGTAATGGGAGAACTCAAACAAATATCCTAGATGAAATCAAGGCATTTTCTTAAATCCTAATTAACCCAAGTATCTTGAGATTGACAAGAGACAACACCTTCTTTTTACCGACCAAGTGTTGTTTTCTGCATCTGTGACTACAATTGAATATACAGCAAAAGATTTTGATCCAATCTTTTCAAAATATGCTCCTCTAACCTGCAGAAACATAACAATGCCAGCAGCTGCTGTAAGAAACGGAGTATCTAAATCCATTCAAGTTTTTAAAGAAAAAAAACATAAATTATTCAATGCAAAGCAAACCACATAAAGCTGCTCCAATTCTTTTCCTATATCCTACACATTATATTTCATTTCGCAAAATTATAAATCCCACTAGTATTTGAAACTTTATCACTCACCCCACACTTGAGCTTAGGAGCATGCAGTGCCTCACTCGGAAGAACCATATCTGAGGTACCCTTCACACCATTTTCTTTGTCAATTCGGACATTTGGGTCATAGAACTCTGAAATTATGGACCCTTCGCCTTCACCGCTAAATGCAATATCGACACTCGGGTAAACTTTCAGAGAAGAAGTGCTATTAGATCTCCTAAGTCTAGGTTTACTTCCACTAGCAATAAGAGCAGCAGCAGACTCAAAAGGCAACTCCCTGTTTAAATCCTCTGATGACAGTGTTAAACGCACTACAGATTTTTCTTCCATTCCAGCGAGATTCTGTGGCCTATTCATCAACATATACTCCCTAGAAATTGGCGTAGGTGTAGAACTGTTGATTACAGAACCTCGTTTTGATCGTGCCTGAACTTCGGCCTTAACACTTTTGTGAGCACTCTTTTTGTAGTTTCTACCTCTGGACCACATATTTTCAAGATTTTCAGGCATAAGAACTTCAGTTCGTCTTTGGGTTGCAGCATTTAGACCCCGTGCCCAATCAGCAGAATGTTGCTGCAATGAGTTTGAATGGAATGCATGGGGAATCAAAGTCCCAGTTGCATCCATCGGTTGTTCTGTATCACTGTTTGCCTTCGAAAATACTTTTTCAATCCCTTGAATATCAGAGCTTGCATGTGTCCTTAAAGTAGATTCACCGTTCTGAACACCTTCTGCAGCAGAGTAATCATGTTGATGACCAACTGCATCCGACTGCATGTTACTTGGCACTTTGGGCCCACCACCTTTAGCAGCAAGGAAGAGAGATTCAATCAATTCATTGATATACCTGAAACAGAGAAATTGTTAAACCATATATAGTCAGGCATTCAAAAGAGAATCCACTAAATCCATTCAAGATACTCCAGTTCAACACAACTAACACCAAGCTAGACCAACATATCATATGGTAATACAAGAAGCATTAAACCAAAGAAATTCAAGCAAAATTACACATATTCAGTGATCAATTTTAAAGTTGCAATACAAGTGGTTGATGCCCTGATCGTACACATGCTACCACTTATACAAGCTTCCTGTCAGTCTAAAGATTATTGTACTTAAATCTGTCTCAAAATAATCCTTTTTTATTAGCACAAAAATAAAAATGAACCACCAAGACAGTGATAGGATTACAAAAATTGGAAAGAATTAAAAAGGTCAAAACCATCATCCTTCGCGAAGAGATTACAACAAATTGCAGTATCTGATAGGAACCAAGACAATAGGACAATTTTATTGATAAACGGAATACGAAAATTCAAAGTCAGTCTGCTATTCAAGAGGCAAACCATTAAACTACGACTGATTGTATTCAAATTCAACCTAACCCTCAATCATCCCTTTATGTCCTATTGAACCCAAAAACCCTTAACCTCCAATTAAAAAGACCAACCAACCCTTTTGTCTTGCGCCTAAGATAAGTTTACATGGGCCTGGGTCTAACATTACTCCCTTCCCAATAAGAAAACTAGGTCTAACCCGCCCACTGCAGATCCGACTGCCCAAGTTTGGGTCCTCCAGCAAACAAGGCCACTAAGGGGCCTCTCCGGGTTTCCTTGAGCCTCTGCACACCCCACATCATCTCAACTACCGCAGGTCTGAAACCCGGACACCATCTCCAACCACAAACTCCTCCACCCCATGAGTTCCATCCACGATCCATTCTCGTTCCAAGGTTGCCCAAGCTCCGCGCTCCCCAGGCTGGTGCCAGGCAGCCAGGGATTTCATTCATTCCATAGGACCCAAAAGGCAGCTGGCAGATCTGTCCAAAGCATCCACTTCATACAATTTTTAAGCTTCCTTTCTTTGCATCCTATTAGATATCTTCCTTTAAAAAAAACAATCATAGAAGGGGCCAAGAAAAAGTAGAAACAGGATCAATTACTTCCATCTCTTTCCTTGTGTTCCTCGTACAAACCCCTAAAAATGTAATCCCAGAGCCCTTCCCAGCATTCCACATCTAGTATCTACACTAATCCATATACTCCACCTGTAATACTAAATGCTTTAATCTAAGTCACTTGAACTTTTTCCAAACGGGAAATAAATTTTTCCTTAAAAATCAAGTGCCAAAAAGAGCGTGCAAGGACCATATTTAGTACTAATAAGAGTTGCATGGCTTCATTCCCCATTGAGGATACCCAACACAGAGAATACATGATATTTGCACAAAACAAAAGCAGCAAATCTAGAGCACGAAGCTCCTATGAGTGGCAGGGTCTGGCAAAGAATCAGAGGTCACAGGAAACAATATGAACACAGTCTTCCATCACAATTAAATTTAATTGCAAAAGGCCTTCCCACACAAAATTTGGGCAAGAGTTGCTAAAATTTGGATTGCATTCTTCTACTCAGTTGTGGTCAATTTTCTCCTCATTCAAATCCCTATATCCTAGCCGGGCAGCTTGGGCATTATTAGATTATTCTTATTATCATGAATGGCTGGACCTCATGGAACCCATTATCTGCTTCCACGCTTTCTAAGATACTAATCCATTTTTTGTCTGCTACTCTTATATTACCAGTGAAGCACATGCAACAGGGGGAATTGATTCAAAAATGTATATAGAACAAAAATCATATGTTCTGCTGTATTCAATGACCTTTTACTTCTCATAAATAAAAATTTTAAATTGAAAAAGGCATTTATGATATTCTTACCCATCCTTTGCTACCTCAATATAGTTACCCTTTGAAGCACATGGCAAGTGGTCAAAATGAAGAGTTGATTAAAAAAATCTCAGTAGAGCAAAATTCGTGTTCGCAATATGTTCTCTTGTATTCAACAAGCTTGTACTTATTCTAAAATTTTAAATTAAAAAAAATTGCAGTCCAACAAAACTTCTAAGAATGGCTAAAATGCATGTGCGTTGTGTCAAATTTGCAAGAGTAAAGTGCAATACACCATTAAAATGCTCATCTTCTCCATATAATTTATTTCGGGTGCATTCCTCCAAAAACAAAAGAAGTTTCAAAGAAGTATTAAAATTTCAGGGCAAAAAATTGACAACAAATATTAACATAATAATTACCGCATGAACTTACGCAGGACATGCCAAATTCATGACAGGTTGCATAACCAAGGAAGCTACAAGCTCTCGAGCAATACATCGGGCCAAAGGACATTGAGCTTCTCGTGGTCTCAACACTACACTTAATACTCCACCAATAAGCTGCTGAAGTACCTGTACAGACACAAGTATTAAATGACACAGAAATGATGTTTTACCTAATAAAGTTTTTATACGATGGAAAACTCCACTCACACCTTGTACTCACACTCAGGAGATATCAATGCAGGATGAAGCTCCTTAGAATCCATAAGATGATGTTTCAACCTCTCATCCCTTTCCTCAATTGATAGTCTATTCATGACATCTCTACCAATAGCCAATTGATTTCTTCTATAAAGGTCCAGGTGATCCCCTATTAAGTCAACAACAGCCCTGAAACATTGAACAAACATTTCAAATGTTTTTTCAGAAACTTAAGAGCTTTCATATAACACATAAAAGTGAAAGAGAGAGCACCTAGTTAACAAATCAACAAGGTTTAACTCTTTAACTCGTCCTGATATTTCACCAAGCACATCCATTATTATTGAGCGCATTAGTTCAGGAGCCTCCCTATCTGGTGTAATGTCTGAATACCACAAATCTACCACAAAATCTTGCAATAATTTATTAATAAACTCGTGAACTGCAGCCTCCACAACAGGAGAAGAAATTTTTCTCATCCACTTTGGTGGGGGTGGTGAAGTAGAAAGCCGTGAATCATTAACAGACAATTGCTTCTTCTCTAAATGAGATAGATATGTTGGTTGACCAACTAATTGAACCCTCCAACGAAATTCCACCTTGCTAGAGAGGATCCTCAAAGCAGAAACCAAGAGCAGTGATATAGGTATATTCATCCACATTGATTTACTTGTATCTGTGGTAGTGCAATTGAGAATAACAAGTATAGTTAGGATCAATACAAGGAGGCAGTGAATCTTGAGGTTAAACTTGCGCAGTCTTATTATCATAAACAAAGCTCAACACTCTACAGAAGGGCATTAAAAGCTAGCCACTGCAACTTTTAAATTGTTTTTTAACAGAATAAAAGATAGATACCCACATAACATTACTGATATAATATAAGGGCAAACCCAGTGCACAAAGCTCCCGCTATGTGCAGGTCCGGAAAGGGGTCAGGCCACACTTGGGACAATTGTACGCAGCCCTTCCTTGCACTGATATAAGATAAAGTTAATTAAAAATAATAATGAAACTAATGATCTGAGAGTTTTAACGGTTGGTTTTCATTAGCAAGTTATGGCAGCATTCACTCTTCCAGGCCTAGCCTAGCACAGCGATTCCACCTAGTCAAAAGGAAATTATAAAAAGGGAATATTCATCCACATTGAGTTATTTTTCCCGGAAATAAGGAGCTTCAATGAAGAAAAGTAGGGCAAGAGCTAGGACGGGATGAATTGTGCAGTTGAGCTATAGAGTGGCAATATTATCGTAATAGAATAGTCAACACATGGGCATACCCGACTTTTTTTTGGCATGTAGATACCTACTACATCACGATGCAGACATCTCTGATCTGAAATGGCTAAATGAAACTAGTAGTTCTAGTAGTTGTTTTTCACAAGTGGTCACTCATGGTCATAACATAGAAGCATTCACTCTTCTGGGGCTAGGAGGCTGGTACAACAATTCCACCTGCTTACCATGGCTATCTAACCTATCTCTGAAACACTTGTGAGTTGTGACAACATAACATAAATACCCAAAAATTCATTTTCCATACTCCTGCACAACTTTCGCAGCAAACAAACAGATACGGGTATCGGAAACCACAATTCAATGCACAAAAACAGTTGAACATGGATTCGGATTCAGATTCAGATTGACAGTGAATAAATGACATGATGGAAACGAGACACTCACGCGAAATGAAGTAACACAGAACGAAGATACATATGGTCCAATACAAGGTTCGAAGCTTGGCCTCCTCGATCAGATCGTGCACGGCCTCCATGAAGCTCATGTTGAAGGAAACCCCAAAATCGAAACCGATGAAGCGAGGGATTCAAAAATCGTGCGCTTCGACCGATTTGGGGTTTTTTTGGCTGAATCGTCTCGGTGGGCCAGCAGCCTACGGATACGACTGAGGAGAGGGGAAGAAGAAGGGGTGATGGGGAGAAAATAAGTGGGAAATCAGGCGACGCGCGGCCCCAATGGCCCCACATTAAATTATAAATAATATAATAAGTCCATTTATTTATTTATTTACATATTTTGCCTTCCCCACTCTACACGCATTTGCTTTTTAAAAGCATCTCTTTTTGGTAAATTAGGTACCTGGTAACTACGTTCAGGTGTGCAATGCAACAAAACAAAGGCTTCATTTAAATTTTTATATATATATATATATATATACATATTTAATAGGCGGTAAAATGAAAAAAAAAATCTAATAACTCTATAATAACTTTTTAAAATTTTGAAATAAGTTTTAGAATTTTAGTAAAAAAAAAATTATATTAGGTTATTTAAAATAAATTTTAAGAACAATTAAAAAAATCTATATTATTTCTCCTTTAAATAATTTTAATATATTTATTATTAATGATAATAAATAAAAATTATTAAAAAAAATAAACAAAATATTTTAAAAAATAAACAAAATAATATACGACTTATTTCCTAAATTAAAGATGAAATGTATGTGACCATCCCCACACAACTGCGATTTTGAGCTCCTCCTCCACCTTGCGCATCGTCCCTCCTCCTCCCATTCTTCTTCTTCTGGTCAAGCCACGCACAACCATGGTCGACTGGATCTGGATCTTTTTAAGATTTATCTTTTTTCGCTCTCTAACGGATGGATCTGGATCTGAGAAAGAAGTTCAACGGCAGGGAAGGAGAAAGAGAAGGAGAAGTGTTTGGCGACTGCTGCTGGGAAGTGAACAATGCTGGGGAAGAAAACTCATGCAGCGATTGCTGGAGTGGAGGGGCGCTGATGCTAGGGAAGAAGACTGATCATGCAGCAGCAGCTGGAGGCGCATGCACACAACATTGAAGGAGGAAAGGAGCTGCAATCGAGGTCAAAGAGGCGTGCATCAGCAAACAGTGGATGGCATCTCCCTGCGGAAACATTGTAGCCGACTATGAGGAAGAATACTGCTGCATGGGTGGGTGGGACATTCTTTGTAAAATTAGCATAAATTTTGTAAGAAAAATATTTTACGAATTCAAATGAACGTGGAAAAAAAATATTTTGTTAAAAAATATTTTTATTTAAAATTATTTTATGATAGATAATACTTCAAGTCCAAATAAACAAAGCCAGCAGAAAATTTTCATTACTCCATACTCACAACCTTGGTTTAAAGTCCTTATAATGTCAAACCCATATTGGCCAATAATATTTTTAAGATAATAGTCCATCCTCTTTAATAATTGTATCTAAGCATCAAATAAAACGCACCAAATATAATAGCAAGTAAAATGTGCAATGATTATGGTCATTTTTATCATAATTTATTGGTTATAGTGCTTAATTATGTATTAAATATTCAAGTTAATCACAATTCTATTTTATTATCTTCAAATTTGTGTATTGACCATTTTTGGAAGATAATTAGTAGTTTTACATATTTTTGGAGTATTCTGTTCTATTGTAAATAAAGCTAGGTGAAGTAAAAGAAAATATAACAAAATTGGACGTGAAATTGCGTCAAGTACATCAACTCAAAATGTACTGCATTCTCCTTTGCTCAAGACGTGAGACTTTACACTACTTGAAAAGTGAGATTTTACATTGCTTGAGACGAAAACTATTCGAAACATCTCGATTTACACAACTCAACATGTAAGGCACTTGAAATGTGTCATTTTAAGAAAATGTTTCTAGCAGACATTGAATTGTCAAGTCAACATTAGAGTTTCCAATTTTGCATAATCTATGTTTTAGGGGTAGGAATATATTTTCATGCTAACAAGTTATATTGTACTATAAATATAGGATAATGTACCCATTTTTGGGGACTTTCGGAGGATTTTCTAACTCATGTTATTGGAAAGGTGGCAATTAAACCTAAGTGTGGAACAATATTGAATCTAAGGTGAAGATCGTGATTGAAAGTGTAACAACAAAGATACTTGGTATGAATCTCATTTTTCTTAGGTATAAACTCAAAAATATAATGTTATATTTTACTCAAATGGAATTTTGCCCCACTTAAATAGATTCATGGATTGATTCCCCAAATTTGGGATGTGTTGTAATTTATTTTGGATGATTGTGTTAATGTTATTTTATTATATAAATTTCTTACACGAGTTTAAACTATTTTTTCTTAATCTGAGTAATTATTATCTACGATGATTGCATGATTAGAATCTCTTTTTCTTCACTTAAACAAAGGGGTTGTGAGGTAGACCAATAGAGTTTATTGTGAGGGTTGTTAGACATTTGATTTTCCTATATAGTTCAAATCATATCACAAGCTTAGGAATTACAATTGATCACTTAAATAGGTTGTTATTAATTATTAAATGCAAAAGACCATTTAAATGGATCCTAGATAAAGGAGTGATAATAGCATGTATAAGATTAAATCCAATTAATTAAATGTTTAGAATAATCAACTCTAAATGAATGCATATTCCATATGTTTTCCAATCACACTTTAATCTATCGAAGTTGTAATTGTTCATACAATTACATTATTAATAGTTAGGTTTTATTTGAGTTTATTTACATTTAATTTTGGTTTCTTAAATAAAGCTAAGGTTACACTGATATGGTATTCATTAAGATTAGCAATCATTCCTTATGGGTTCGTGTATATAGGTACACTTTATTTATCATGATATGTGCACTTGCGTTTCGTATATATATATCATTTATGTTTGTCAAGTTTGGTATTGTTGACAGGAAATAAAACTTAATTTCATTGGCAATATTGATACCAAATAGCTTTAATCTTAATTTATGAATGTAAATATTTTGTAAACAGCTTTCGATAGATGTAAATGTTGTATTTTCTACATTTTGTGCCTATTGTAATTTATGTTAAATATTGAATATTGAATAATGTATGTCATCACCCATTTTTGACTGGGCTCGTTACTGGCTGTTGTAAAAGGACTCCATGCTGGTTCATTCAGTTGATCCTAGAGTCATCCCTGCACAAGGTTCGCACAAACCATTAAAGAAAAGAAAAACATAGAGTCGTCAACAAACAAATTAGAGGCATGATTGGGCACCTAGAAAAAGAAAGATCTACAACTCCAGAAAATTATGTTCGAGAGTCGGTTATGTATAGGGAAGGAAGAAAAACTCTTACACCCCCACAATGCCCACAATTGATACCTAGTCCTAATTTATGGGTATTTGCTTGCATTATTCAAAAAGAAGTTATTTTTTATATTTTCAATTTTCAGAAAAAGGAGTTTTTAATATCTAGGCCTTAAAACAACAAAAAAAAGTTTAAAGCAGATAAAATGGTACATTCTAATTTTAGAAAAAGAATATGGGATCAAGGCCCATATGATAATATTGCATTTTTTATAAGAAAACAAAAGTAATTTCCCTTGTTTAGAAAATAAAACAAAAATAATTTGAATTCAAATAAGAAAATACTGCCACAATTGATATTAACCCAAACAGACTAGAATATGAGCATCTAGGGCTCAACCCTCACAACCACCTGGCCTTGTTTTAATTCTTCTAGAAAATGTAATCCTTTGATTGCCCTTTTTTATTTTGAAGAAAAAAGGGATGAGAGTTAAAAGGAAAACCGTTTAACTTCAAAAAAATTGAGAAAACAAGTTTTAACAGTTTAAATATAAAGAAATTAAAGAGAAGAACCTGGGTGGTCTTTTTGTAACCGAACTTAGAGATCTTCCTCTAAAAAAACTTTTGTGATCGAACCATCTTAGCCATCGCCGTTGAAAGCTCTATCATGGAATTCTCCAGGGCTTCAAACCATTGCTTGTTCGTCCTTGCCGCCTCCTCCGTCATTGCTGATAAAGAACTTGAGATACGTTTGATAAATCTTAATGAGGATCTTTCAATGAAAGCATCAAATTATTGAGAAAACTTTATTAGGATTCAATAACAATCTAGAGAAGGATAATTGAATACCCAAACTCTATCCCAAACAATTCAAATAATTAACTAGAAAAGCTGAAGATAAGTATAAACCTCTAATTGAGAGTTTATAATTAATAAAAATACTCTTCAATGTCTTATTAAATCTAAATACAAGGCTCATTTATAGGCAAACAACTGACTTAGAATTAGAAACATAATACAATTAGAAAACTAAAGTAAAATACCAAAATACTCTAATACGAAATAAATAAAGGAAAGTAAAATAAGAAAAGACTTTTGATACGAAAAGGCAACTACTAAAAGGACAATCTATCCCTTCCTACTATAAATTATCCATTAAGAAAAGGAAACTAAATCAAGAAGAGTCCTGATAGTATCCAACCGCTTGGACAACACGAAATATGGAACATAACGACGCATGTATCGATGCACGTGCTGACACTACGTGCACGCTAGCGATACGTGCACGACGTGATCGCACCGCATTCTCATGGCGACAGTGACATGTGCATGTGGCGGTGGCGCCACGTGCACGTCGCCATGTGCATGGCACGACGACGCCACGACCAAGCTACTTGCACGGCGGCCGATGTGCCCCTACTTCAATGTCGCAATTCGCCCCTTCTGCACTGCGAGCCGCTCGAATTCAATTGCTCTATCATGGTGTCAGTGCATGATCTTCATCACAATGATTGAAAGATTAAATCATTAATGGCTTCATCGGGAATGCCTTTGCCATACGCTATACATGTAGCCAAATGATCGGCTAAACGATTACCCTCACGAAATATGTGTTTTATAGAAAACCCATGGAAGCATGAGATAAGATCCCAAATTTCACCATTAAAAATAAACATTACTAGTAATACAATTTAAAAAATCATTAATGTAAAAATTAAAGAAATTATAATGGATCCTCAGACAAGTTAAACCTATAAATTGAAAAGTCGTCGTTGTCATCAATTTCTTTATTCCCCAAAATTTTTTTGACAACCGACTGATAATCACTTTCAATTATAATGTTTATCATCTTTCTTTCCTTTGTAGTCTTTAGAGCAAAACAGATAGCAAACAACTCAGCATGTTTTGCTAATGTTGCGGCTAGCAAACTCTAGTACCAATATTCAAAATGTTGTGAACCTTTTATCTGCACGTATACACATATATGGAACCGTTTGGCCGTCCATTGTTTCCAATCTACTGAAAAGGTTGTGTTAACATTAAATTTGAACCATCCTTGTGTTGGCGTTGTCCAATAATTCATAACCTTTATCCCATATTAAAGTAGAGAAGAGGGTCCTTCAATATTTTCCATGACATATACATGATGCTTATTTATATGAAAAAATATCTGCCACCTATGAGAGACTTGAACACCTCTCACCCATTTAATTAGATCCACTATGGATATCTGATGAAACTTTTCTTTCATTATCTCCAGCAGACCTTAACTTCTCGTCCCAGATTTATATTTTTCCTCAAGTGTTGTATTAATGAACAGAGGATAATAACGCTTTAAAAAATTTTCTTTTAATTCATTATCGCTAGTATTCTGCAATAATAACAGGGGCATATAATTTCACACGTATAGTTCGAGGTAATTAATCTAACCTAATGGGTAACCCTAACCTAATAACATATGCCATAACAAATGCAAAATCTATAACGAATGTAGTCCACCCCATTCATCGCCCATCTTGTTCATATTGGGCAATGATCCAATGACACCAGCTGTTGGTCTTTGCGTCCAAATACATGCAAGCCACTACAACTCGGTCATCTCTGGATACCTCAAAAACTTGGAAGTAGTGAGCTGCTTTGTTCAGCCACTCATTTGGATCGCCTCCTTTAAAGTGTGGAAACTCAATCTTGGGCTTCCTTGGACCCCGATCACGGCGTCTATCGCCATCAGAATCATCAGCGCCATGCCACTATCCCTTTCGGTCGTCATAGACTGGTCTCCGTCCATGGTCTGTCATGTTGGACATCCCATCAGATTCGTAGCCGTCGATATTCTCTCCACCGATTGGGTCATCTCGCAACCACCGCTCGACAACCATCAGAACTTTCTCTGCACGCCCACCACGCCTAAGCCGGCCATGGTAAGGATTGTCTACAGAATCCGATGAATTATCAGCCTCCTACGCAGATAGTTGTGATCTAATGAATTCGTCTTCCTCCGACCGGTTCCTTGCCCTTGTGATCGAACCATCTCAGCCATCGCCATTGAAAGCTCTGTCATAGAATTCTGCAGGACTTCAAACTGTTGTCTGTTCATCCTTGTTGCCTCCTCCGTCATTGCTAGAGAAGGACGCGAGATACGTTTGAGAAATCTGAATGAGGATCTCTCAATGAAAGCACCAAATTATTGAGGACCTTGATTAGAATCCAACAACAATCGAGAGATGCATAACCGAATACCCAAACTCTATTCCAAGTAATTCAAGTAATTAACTGAAAAAGCCAAAGATAATTATAAACCTCTAATTGAGAGTTTATAATTGATAAAAAATACTCTTTAATGTCTTATTAAATCTAAATACAAGGCTTATTTATAGGCAAACGACTGACTTGGAATTAGAAACTTAATACAATTAGGAAACTAAAGTAAAATATCAAAATACTCTAATACGAAATAAATAAAGGAAAGTAAAATAAGGAAAGACTTCTAATACGAAAAGGCAACTACTAAAAGTCTAATTTATCCCTTCCTACTATAAATTACCATTAAAAAAAAAAGAAAGTAAATCAAGAAGAGTCCTAATAATATCCAACTGCTTAGATAACACAAAATATGGAACATAGCGATGCACGTATCGATGCACATGGCAATGCTACGTGCACGCCATCGATACGTGCACAACGTGATGGCACCGCATTCTCGTGGCAACAGTGCCGTGTACATGTGGCGGTGGCGCCACGTGCATGTCACCATGTGTATGGTGCAACGGTGCCACGACCAAGCTACGTGCTAGGCGCCCAATGTGTCGCTACTTCAATGTCGCAATTCGCCCCTTTTGTACTACGAGTTGCTCAAATTCAGATAATCTGTCATGGTGTTGGTGCATGATCTTCATCACAATTATTAAAAGATTAAATCATTAATGGCTGCATTGGAAATGTCTTTGCCATACGCTATACATGTAGTCAAATGATCGGTTACACGATTACCCTCATGAAATATGTGTTTTATAGAAAATCCATGGAAGCACGGGGTAAGATCCCAAATTTCGCCGTTAAAAATAAACATTACTAGTGAGACAATTTAAAAAATCATTAATGTAAAAATAGAAATCATAATGAATCCTCAGACAAGTTAAACATATAAATTGAAATGTCATCGTTATCATCAATTTCTTTATTCCCAAAAATTTTCTTGACAACCAACTGACAATCACTCTTAATTATAATGTTTGTCATCTTTCTTTCCTTTGCAGTTTTTAGAACATAACAGATAACAAACAACTCAGCAAGTTCTGCCGATGTTGCGGCTAGCAAACTCTAGTGTCAATATTCAAAATGTTGTGAACCTTTTATCTGCACGTACACACATGTAGGGAACCGTTTGGCTGTCCATTGTTTCTAATCAACTGGAAAAGCTATGTTAACATTAAATTTGAACCATACTTGCATGGATGTCGTCCAATAATTTATAACCTTTATCCCATATTAAAGTAGAGAAGAGAGTCCTTCATTATTTTCCATGACATATACAGAATGCTTATTTATATGGAAAAATATCTGCCACTTGTGAGAGACTTGAACACCTCTCACCCATTTCATTAGATCCACTATGGATATCTGATGAAACTTTTCTTTCATTATCTCCAGCAAACCTTAACTTCTCGTCCCAGATTTATATTTTTCCTCAAGTGTTGTATTAATAAACAGAGAATAATAATGCTTTAAAAAAAATTCTTTTAATTCATTATCGCCAGTATTCTGCAATAATAACTGGGGCATATAATTTCACATGTATAGTTCAAGGTAATTAATCTAACTTAATGAATAACCCTAACCTAATGACATATGCCATAACAAATGCAAATTGCATAACGAATCCCGTCCACCTCATTCATCGCCCATCTTGTTTATATTAGGTAATGATCCAATGACACGAGCTGTTGGCCTTTGCATCCAAATACATGCAAGCCACTGTAACTTGGTCATCTCTAGATACCTCGAAAACTCAGAAGTAGTGAGTTGCTTTGTCCAGACACTCATATGGATCGCCTCCTTTAAAGTGTGGAAACTCGATCTTCGGCTTCCTTGGACCCCAATCATGGCGTTTATCGCCATCAGAATAGTCAGCGCCATGCCTCTGTCTCTTTCGGTGTTCATAGACTGGTCTCCGTCCATGGTCTGTCATGTTGGACATCCCATCAGATTCGTAGTCGTCGATGTTCTCTCCACCGATTGGGTCATCTCGCAACCATCAGAACTTTCTCCACACACCCACCACGCTTAAGCTGGCCATGGTAAGGATTGTCTACAAAATCCGATGAATCATCAGCCTCCTGGAAGGTCATTGTGATCTACGATCGTCTCAATGAGTTTGTCTTCCTTCGACCGGTTTCTTGCCCTTATTAGCAAGTAGACGGTCAAGACTCTCATTCGTCTTGCCTTGTAATCGAACCATCTCAGCCATCGTCGTTGAAAGCTCTATCATGGAATTCTGTAGGATTTCAAACCGTTGCATGTTCGTCCTTGCCGCCTCCTCCATCGTTCCTAGTGAAGAATGTGAGATACGTTTGAGAAATCTTAATGAAGATCTCTCATTGAAAGAACCAAATTATTAAGGACCTTGATTAGGATCCAACGACAAATTGAGAGAAGGATAACCGAATACTCAAACTCTATCCCAAGCAATTCAAGTAATTAACTAGAAAAGTCGAAGATAATTATAAACCTCTAATTGAGAGTTTATAATTGATCAAAAATACTCTTCAATGTCTTATTAAATCTAAATACAAGACTTATTTATAGGCAAACGACTGACTTGGAATTGAAAACTTAATACAATTAGGAAACTAAAGTAAAATACCAAAATACTCTAACACAAAATAAATAAAGGAAAGTAAAATAAGGAAAGACTTATGATACGAAAAGTCAACTACTAAAAGTCTAATCTATCCCTTTCTACCATAAATTACCCATTAAGAAAAGGAAAGCAAATTAAGAAGAGTCCTGATAGTATCTAACTATGTGCACGCCATCGATACGTGCATGACGTGATGGAAACACATTCTTGTGGCGACGGTGCCATGTGCATGTGGCGGTGGCGCAACGTGCACATCACCACATGCATGGCGCGACGGCGCCACGTGCACGTCACCACGTGCATGGCGCAATGGCGCCACGACTAAGCTACGTGCATGGCGCTCAGTGTGCCGCTACTTCAATGTCGCAATTCGCCCCTTTTGTACTGCGAGCCGCTCGAATTCAGAACTCTATCATGGTGTTGGTGCATGATCTTCATCACAATGATTGAAAGATTAAACCATTAAAGGCTTCATCGGAAATGCCTTTGCCATACGCTATACATGTAGCCAAATGATTTGCTACACGATTACCCTCACGAAATACGTGTTTTATAGAAAATCCATGGAAGCATGGGATAAGATCTCAAATTTCGCTATAAAAAATAATAATTACCATTGAGACAATTTAAAAAATCATTAATATAAAATTTAAAGAAATCATAATGGATCCTCAGACAAGCTAAACCTGTAAATTGAAATGTCGTCGTTGTCATTAATTTCTTTATTCCCTAAAATTTTCTTGACAACCAACTGACAATCACTTTCAATTATAATGTTTGTCATTTTTCTTTCCTTTGCAGTCTTTAGAGCAAAACAGATAGTAAACAACTCATCATGTTCTGCCGATGTTGTTGCTAGGAAACTCTAGTGCCAATATTCAAAATGTTGTGAACCTTTTATCTGCACGTACACACATGTAGGGAACCATTTGGCCGTTCACTGTTTCCAATCAACTGGAAAAGCTGTGTTAACATTAAATTTAGACCGTCCTTGCAAGGGCGTTGTCCAATAATCTATAACCTTTATCTCATATTAAAGTAGAGAAGTGGGTCTTTCAATATTTTCCATGACATATACAGGATGCTTATTTATATAGAAAAATATTTGCCACATATGAGAAACTTGAACACCTCTCACCCATTTCATGATATCCACAATGGATATCTGATAAAATGTTTTTTTTATTATCTCCAGCAGACCTTGACTTCTCATCCCATATTTATATTTTTCCTCAAGTTTTATATCAATGAACAGAAAATAATAATGCTTTAAAAAAATTTATTTTAATTCATCATCGCCAGTATTCTGCAATAATAACAGGGGCATATGATTTCACACGTATAGTTCGAGGTAATTAATCTAACCTAATAACATATGATGCCATAACAAATGCAAAATCCATAACGAATGCCGTCTACCCTATTCGTCGCCCATCTTGTTTATATTTATCCTTGATCCAATGATACCAGATGTTGGCCTTCGCATCCAATACATGCAATCCACTACAACTCGGTCATCTCTGGATACCTTAAAAACTCGGAAGTTGTGAGCTGTGTTGTCTAGCCACTCATATGGATAGCCTCATTTAAAGTGTGGAAACTCGATCATTGGCTTCCTTGGACTCCTATCATGGCGTCTATCACCATCAGAATGGTCAGCGCCATACCTCTATCCTTTTCGGTGTTCATAGACTAATTTATCCCTTCATACTATAAATTACCCATTAAGAAAAGGAAAGTAAATCAAGAAGAGTCCTAATAGTATCCAACTACTTGGACAACATGAAATATGAAACATAGCGACGCACGTATCGATGCACGTGGCGACGCTACGTGCACGCCATCGATACGTGCACGACGTGATGGCACTGCATTCTCGTGGCAACAGTGCCATGTGCATGTACCGATGGCACCACGTGCATGGCGCGACGGTGCCACAACCAAGCTACGTGCAAGGTGCCCGGTGTGCTGCTACTTCAATGTCGCAATTCGCCCATTTTGCACTGCGAGCCGCTCAAATTCAGATACTCTGTCATGGTGTTGGTGCATAATCTTCATCACAATGATTGAAAGATTAAACCATTAAAGGCTTCATCGGAAATGCCTTTGCCATATGCTATACATGTAGCCAAATGATCGGTTACACGACTACCCTCACGAAATACGTGTTTTATAGAAAATCCATGGAAGCATGGGATAAGATCCCAAATTTCGCCGTTAAAAATAAACATTACTAGTGAGACAATTTAAAAAATCGTTAATGTAAAAATTAAAGAAATCATAATGGATCCTCAGACAAGTTAAACTTATAAATTGAAATGTCATCGTTGTAACCAATTTCTTTATTCCCCAAAATTTTCTTGACAACCAACTGACAATCACTTTCAATTATAATGTTTGTCATCTTTCTTTCCTTTCCAGTCTTTAGAACAGAACAGATATCAAACAACTAAGCAAGTTCTGCCGATGTTGCGGCTAGCAAACTCTAGTGCCAATATTCAAAATGTTGTGAACCTTTTATCTGCACGTACACACATGTAGGGAACCGTTTGGCTGTCCACTGTTTCCAATCAACTGGAAAAGCTGTGCTAACATTAAATTTGAACCATCCTTGCATGGGCGTCGTCCAATAATCTATAACCTTTATCCCATATTAAAGTAGAGAAGAGAGTCCTTCAATATTTTCCATTACATATACAAGATGCTTATTTATATGGAAAAATATTTGCCACATATGAGAAATTTGAACACCTCTCACCCATTTCATGATATCCACAATGGATATCTAATAAAACGTTTTTTTTTATTATCTCCAGTAAACCTTGACTTCTCATCCCATATTTATATTTTTCCTCAAGTTTTATATCAATGAACAGAAGATAATAATGCTTTAAAAAAATTTCTTTTAATTCATTATCGCCAGTATTCTGCAATAATAACAGGGACATATGATTTCATACGTATAGTTCAAGGTAATTAATCTAACCTAATAACATATGATGCCATAACAAATGCAAAATCCATAACGAATGTCGTCCACCCTATTCGTCACCCATCTTGTTTATATTAATCCTTGATCCAATGATACCAGTTGTTGGCCTTCACATCCAATACATGCAATCCACTACAACTCGGTCATCTCTGGATACCTCAAAAACTCAAAAGTAGTGAGCTGTGTTGTCTTGCCACTCATATGGATAGCCTCCTTTAAAGTGTGGAAACTCGATCATTGGCTTCCTTGGACTCCTATCACGGCGTCTATCACCATCAGAATGGTCAACGCCATACCTCTATCCTTTTCGGTGTTCATAGACTGGTCTCCATCCATGGTCTGTCCTGTTGGACATCCCATTAGATTCGTAGCTGTTGATGTTCTCTCCACCGATTGGGTCTTCTTGCAACCACCGTTCGACAACCATCAGACCTTTTTGCACACGCCCACCACGCCTAAGCCTGCCATGGTAAGGATTGTCTGTAGCATCCGAGGAATCATTAGCCTCCTACGTAGATCATTGTGATCTATGATCGTCTCTTTGAGTTTGTCTTCCTCGGACCGGTTCCTTGCCCTTGTTAGCAAGTAGACGGTCGAGACTCTTGTTCTCCTTGCCTTGTGATCGAACCATCTCAGCCATCGCCATTGAAAGCTCTGTCATGGAATTCTGCAGGACTTCAAACCATTGCATGTTCATCATTGTCGCCTCCTCCGTCGTTGCTAGTGAAGAACGTGAGATATGTTTGAGAAATCTGAATGAGGATCTCTCATTGAAAGCACCAAATTATTGAGGACCTTGATTAGGATCCAACGACAATTGAGAGAAGGATAACCGAATACTCAAACTCCATCCCAAGCAATTCAAGTAATTAACTGAAAAAGCCGAAGATAATTATAAACCTCTAATTGAGAGTTTATTATTGATAAAAAATACTCCTCAATGTCTTATTAAATCTAAATACAAGACTTATTTATAGGCAAATGATTAACTAGGAATTAGAAACTTAATACAATTAGTAAACTAAAAAATTAAAAGTTTTATTATAAAAATGCTTTCAACATGGTTTGCCTGATTGGCTTCGACTTCAGTTATTTTATAAGGATTTAAATGGGCAAACTCATACCATGTGGATGTTGTAGCAAGAGGTTCTTTTAATGGCCAAAATAGTGATAAGAGCAATCTTATTATTAGATGAGATAGACACAAATAACTATCATTGGTTAACTGAGAGGAGTAATACCAAGAGAATTATTAGAGTCTATGAGGTAAATCTTATTGTCGCACTATTAACACGAGTGGATTCCCAATTTGTTTATCTTACAAAGCGAATTGTAGCATTGTCACTCAAAGTCGATCTATAAAGTTCAGATGATATGGTAGCCATCTCACTTCATGAAGCTAGCCAAGAAGATGCTCTATACATGCAAAATATAGGAACTTCAACAACTACATAAGTAATCCTCTGCCTAACCTCTAGCATCCAAGACCAAGGAATCCTAAGAACTTGTCTTATGGGAATGCCAAAAATAATTTTAATACTCTTCCTCAGTCTATATCAAAAAATATCCTAAACATAGCAAAACGAATATGGAGAAATTCTTTATGAAGTTTACAAAGCAAACTGATCTCCAGAGCAATGAATTTAAGGTGGACAATATGAGTGTTTATATAAAAAAAAAGCATAGAGATACAAGTGGGACAACTAGCCACAACTTTCAATAAGTAGTGGAAGGCTTCCCAAGCAACTAGCCATAACTTTCAACTTTCCCAATCAACACTTAGGTTAATCAACATGAATAGTAAAAAGTAATTTTTTCCCTACTTTTATTATCCAGATACATCATATCCTATTTTTTTTTTATCAAATTTTATGGGATCCCATTAATAAATATTTTTAAAATACATTCTCTCTTTTACCAAATAAAATTTGTTTTTAAAATTTTAATTTTAATTACAATAAAGATTCAAATTATAAAAGCAAAACACAAAAATGAAAACATGTACAAATTACCACTTGTGTGTTCTCTCATATTATAACTCTAAAAATAACAAAGAATGATGGTAAATTCTACCATCATCAAGCCTACTAGTTTTTAATTTGAGAATAATGTCAGACCATACAAGTATAAGTTAACCTTAATTGAATTTTATCAATTCAACTATATATGATATACATTATTTTGCGCGCGCGCGCGCACACACACACATATATATATATGACGATTACAATAAATAGCAAGTCAACAACATAATATCACATGAGTCATTCAAATTGTTTTAATTGACATGAGTTTTTATGGTAGATTGGATTGAGAATGTCAAGCACCATTAAGGGAAGAGATGTAATATTGAAATATTTTGAAGATCTATAATTTGGAGCATCTTGAAAATCCCATGCCTTTCTAAATTAGGGTTTTCAGAATATTTAGATGATTTACCATCATACACTAGAAGGTTATGTATATGATATGAATTTGATATGCATACAAGCATATCCAAGTTTTTGGAACCAAAGACCCTAGATTTACAAAGTCTTTTTGTTTCAAGTTCTTGAATCTAATCCTTATATAAGTTATTGATTGATGTTTATTGTTTTAAGAATAAAGATTTATAAAAGTTAGTTAATTAAAAATGTTTGGTTAGTTTTAAACTAAAAAAACAACTTTGTGTTAATACAATGAAGTTAAATGACCCAGAAGTAAGATTTGATAAAATGTACTAAATGGTTAAATAAATAAAAACAAAGTATTATATATAATCATATATTATATGTAAACCTTTTCAAATAAAATTAATTTTAATTTAATAATAATATATATATATATATATGTACGAATAAAGATATACATATAGAAATAGAAAGAGAATAATTTTATATATACATTCATATGAAAATATATTACATGTAAATTTTGATAAATAAAATTATTTATAACAGAATATATAAATAAATATAAATATATTTAGTTGAAAATCTATTTATTAATTTTTAATATATATATATGTCTCCCCGTCGGGGGCTACGGGCGGATTGAAAATTCGAACACAAAAAGGAAAAAAACAAAAACAAAAAAAAAAAAAAAACAAAAAGGAAAAAAGAAAGGGAAAACCATGAGCGCCCTCGAAATATCTAAGCAGCAATGGGTCCCACCTTTGCAGGCCTTATCCGGTAGCGCAACCGATCCACTCTCACCACCCATCGGATGTCGCGTCTCGGCTTTTGCTTTCTCAAACGCAACCCTCAAGCCTTCGCCGTCCGATTCGCACTCAGCGACGGTACAGATCTACTCGTCACTATTTAAAAAAAATAAAAACAAAAAACAAATCACAGCCCGTTGAACCGACAACCTCAATATACACTCCTCAACCTTATCCGCAGCTCCCTCTGACACGTTTACCTCAAACCCGCCTGCATAGTCGCGTATAAAGATCGAACCTGTAAAATTGGTTAGCCTCGCTCTCGTTGCAGCGACACAGAAACGACGATGATAAGGTCACTCCATTCCTGTTCCTCGTCTTCGGTCCTTCCCACTGACGTCCGTAATCGTCGCGCGACTTATGTCCCCCCAGCGGGATCTGCGACCACCGCGATCTGCTGTGCCGCGAGGAGGGATGACCGAATCCCGAAGCTCGAGCCCTTTACGAGGTCCAAGCTCGACCGCGTCGTTAAAGAACCTCATCTGATACAAAAATGCGAACACGATCTCTCAGGCATGCTTCAACGATCAAAATATTCATTCTCGTACTGTTTTTTCTTTCTCTTCACGCGACTTTTCCGCCGCTAGCTCGTTTTAATTTTTTTAATATATTTTAAAATACTGATTAGTTCTTTGGTGCGTGCGTTTATATGTGTGCAGATTACTGCTCGACGCTTGAGGGAGATGATTCCTATAGCTGCTGGAAAGCGTATTTCGAACTCAAAGATCTAGAAGTAAGTTCGGTTATTTATCTAAAGTACTGAAAATTAGGACAATATTTAGCTTTATCATATATTATTATGATTAGATTTAGACTAGTCATTAGATCATATTTTTTTTATGTTATTATAATTAGATTAGATTAAATTTTATTAGCATGCATGTGATCTGATTTTCCGAAAATAGAAAGGACTGACAAACCTCGGATTTGGATATGCTTACGGTTTGTTTGGGCGCAACGTGGATAGTTACTAAATCTCATACAGCGATTAATGTGGTTTTGATGTCCTTTAGAAGGAAACTCCAAAAGAGGATATAGTGAGGCTGATTCTTGAAGCTGGGGGGTTGAAGTCTCTTATCGGCTTCTTGCATGGAATTGCAGCCATCCACAAGGCGAAGAAAGTGATGGGTGAGTCCAGTGAGGGCGCGAAGGACATGACGGCGAGGACGAAGGCAGGGGGTGGAGGTCAGACGCCTTTTCCTGTGCCGGATGGGCTGCCGAAGACCGCAGCGGAGCTGGAAGAGGAGGAGAGTGCCAGAATGCCAGACTCCGCGCACACCAGATTGCTCAGAACCAAAGGGCGATTCCCTGCTTGGTACTCCCCTGTCCCTGACCATGAAACGGATTGAATCGATTGATCGATTGTTCTTGGTCTGTGCTGTGAATTGGTGATTTGTGTTCGGGTGAAGCCTATTGTGTGAGTGCGTGTTCGGGTGAAGCCTATTAGAATGGGTGTTGGCTTGAGGCTTTTGGGGAGTTGTGAAAGGTTAGGGTCGTTAGGAGCACGCGTGGTTCAAGTCATGTTCAAAACAGTAAAGAGGGAGGGTTTGTACATCCATTTCCCTTGATAAAATTTTGGAGCTTTTTTTTGTTTTGGTTTGTGTGTTGAAATGCATATTAGAAAAGCAAGACACCACAATAAATTTAAGTGGTCGGCGTAAAATGCTTACATCGTGCTCGAGATGTCCAGGAAATTCATTTTTAAATAGTACAAATATGGTATTTTTTATTTTTTGAAGGCTTTCCCTGTTAGTTGGTCATTGAAGGCTTTTCGGCTTGAACTATGGCCAAACATCTCATGTTATTATCTTCCAAGTACTGTCTCGTTGACTTATTGGCAGACCTAGAGATCTCTTGGGATTTTAATGGCCCGAGAATATTTGAAATATGGTTTGAAAATTGAGTAATTCTGTTTCTGGGTCATAATGGTGAAAGTCATCCACCTCACTCCTAGGTAGCTTTCGGCCCACCTCTATCCCGTTTTGACTTCTAGAAATATATTCATATGTGAGTTTTCTGGAAGCCACTCATTCTAGAATTGTTTTGGTCATATTCTTATTTAACTGTGTAATTAGATGTATTAAAGCAAAAGTCTCACATTCAAATCTAAAACACAATTGCCATAATTGAATTTTTTCTTTCTTTCTTTCATGATTTAAATATTTGTTACATTTAGAGTTTGAATTATAAATTTTAAAAACAAATCCTGATTAATGAGAAAGATAATGTGTTTTAAAAAGAATATTTTTTGAAAAAATTGAGTTTTATAAAAATAATTAAAAAAAATATGGTGTACTAAAGTAATAAAATAGAAAAAAGAGATAAAAAATAAAAAACAAATTAGGTTTCATATAAATTTAAGTTTAAATTTAAAAACCAAAAATAACTTAAAATATAATTTTAAAAATATTTTAAAATAGAGCGTTATTGTACAGGCACTTCAAATGAAATTTAAATTAAGTATAAGTAATCTAGGGACTTATAAAATTTAATTTAACTTATTCTTTTAGAAAAATAAAAGAAAAACTAATAAGTTAGAGAATTGGGATGATTTTGTGTGAAATTAAAATAAAATTAAATATGTAAAGAAAATTAATTAACTAAAGACGCAATTGATTTAACCTCTCATTTTAATTATTATTTATTATTATCTTTTAAAAATACAATAACATATTTAAGACTTCATAATTTAATTAAAACAAGACTTCATGATTATAATTAAATTATGAATTTACTCTAAAAATTAGACTTGAACTCATACTAATCATAAGAACGATTATGCTTTGCATTCAGGAAACCAAATCGAATGCTATAAATAATAATTTTTATATCTCAAATTAATTAATTGCAACTGTAAATTAATCATAATTAAAAATCATACTTTAAATAATTCATAATTAACTGTAACCACAAATTAATTATAAAAAATTTAAAACAGATAGATAAATGAATTACAAATCATAACACAATTATTAAGATGAAGAACTAATATTTAAAATAATAATTTAAATTTAAAGTTAAATCAAATATAAAAAATTAATTGATAGAAAATAATTTGCATGCAGTGTTTGGGTGGAAATGGCGTTTGGCGGAGCCTCTCCTTTCTTTTTCTCTTCCGCATGGCTTTTTATATGAAAGCCAATTGCCTTTTTTCTTCTTCATTATATTAACATGTGGCTCCCATCCCATTAATTCTTATTTCTATTTTCTTTCCCTTACATAATGCACAAACTTTTTGTTTCTTTTTTCTTTCAATTAATCTGGTCAGCACGGCTTCAAACCTTTTGATGAGCTGCAGAGAGAATAAACACTTTTGAAAACCAGTGACACGTTGCCAATGGTTAGCATTAGGATGCAGTGTATAGCCAAATGCAATCAGTAACCCAATCCAACATCAAATTAAAATAAATAATACAAATTAAGCACGGAATAAAAAATTGAGAGGTAAAATTCCTGTAACATCATCAGATAATTTTCAATCACATAACAGAATTATAAATTAAACCTAAAAAATTAATATTAAAATTAATATAATTAAATTGACAATAAAAATCACCAAAATTAATATTAAATATATAAAATTGATTTAAAACTTTAAATAACAGAAATTGAAAAATATTATAAAAATATATTAATTTAATAAAATATTAAATTAAAGTTTATAAATTTTATATAAATTTAATAACAAATTCTGTAGTGATCATAATTACTTTATTCAAAAAATAGATGTATTAAACACACTTTGTCGGTCAGATTTTATTTTGAAAAATCAAAACTTGCTTAGAAAATAGAGTAATGTTATATATAGCCGTGTGTGATCACCAAATTTCATCCGGAAGAGATACCGCTTTTGGGGTGCAGTTTCTCTCCATGCCTTCATTCAAAAGGTGATGAAAAATCAGAGTCGCCACCAACTGTTTTTGGGGTGCGGTTGGTCACCTACAAGGAATTTGATCTAAGCCGCTAGGGATGGGCTCGGGAGTTGATTACGCCTGGAGAAGGACTAACACCCCCACAACGCCCTTTCGGTACCTATCTTAAGATTTGGAGGTTTCTAACTTGTTTTAATTGTCTGATCTAAAGTTAATTAGCCTAAAGGTGATGTTGACTTTGCATGTGGCCTAAGAGTCTATTCCTTTTATTTTCCTAAGTTGTTTGTTGAAGTTAAAATAAAATTCAATTTATCCTAAGCATCTAAGGGAAGTCCTAGCGATTTTAAAGATCAAGATTACTCCTAAGTTATCCTAAAATCTAAAGGAAACCCAAGGTCAAATTCATTCTTAGTTAGTTCTGTGTTAACGTTCTAAATGCTACAACAATGCTAAGGGTAAAAAGGAATAATAAAAGGAAATGCCAAACGTTTTTTTTTAAATTCCAAATGTTTAAAAACCCCAGTGTTTAAAAGAACTGTTATCATAGAAAATTTTTGTTTTTGTTTTGAAAAACATTTGAGTAAAAAGTGTTCTTTTTTTTTTAAAACTTTTTTTTAAAGTAAAAGGTATTATTTAAGGAAAGACTTTTTTTTTTTTAGGAAAGACTTTTGCTATTTGTTTGTTTTTGTTTTTGAAAATAATTTTTTTTAATAAAATATTAAATAAAATGCATAAATGATTAAAAACTAATACAAGTGATGTGTGTAATTGTAACATTCACAAGACAAGCTTTCTCTTTTTTTTTTCTTTTGGAAAACTCTTTTTGGTTTGGAATTTTTTGTACATTCTTTTTGTTTTGTTTCAATTTCTTTTGTTGGAGAAATGTTTTGTTTTGTTTTGTTTTGTTTTTTTTTTTAAGAAAATAATTTTTGTTTTTTTGTTTTTTTCTTTTTTTTGATAAAATGTTATTATTATTATTTTTTTATATACATATATTTGGAAAATAATTTTTATTTAGACAAAACAAACACAAGTGAAGTGTGTGATAATGTGACATCCACAAAATGAAAACAAGCTTTCTCTCTCTCTCTCTCTCTCTCTCTCTTTGTTTGTTCTTTTTTTTACTCCTCCCACTAATACTGATTTACAATTACAAGTGCGTGAGTCGTGAACCCAAAATTCTTAATGGCCCTCCTAACACATGCCTAAGGCCAAATAAACAAAGAAATTTACACAAGGTTAAATGGAAATACAACGCAGGACTAAACAATACAATACACAACCTAAAGGATATGCTGAAACGCTATTGACCAGGAAAAAAACAAAATGATTTATACACCAAAAGCAAACAGCGGGGTAAATTATAACAAAACACAGGCAACATGACAATATAAACCACAAAACAAAAGGTGTTGTCTCTCCCCACCAACACTCGCACGTGAATGTTCTAAAAAAAAATCAACCAAAGCATAGAGGCAATTTACTGAATGCGAACAGTACTCAAGCAAACCATTTTTCAACATTGGTAAAACATTGGCAATGTCTAGACAATTAAACATTGAGAACTATTTTTGTACAAACTGAAAACACTCAAACAAATAAAAAACCCAAAACATGAGATTCTCCAAAACGACTGACTTTCTTTGTTTTAGAGGGGATTCATGTGTGGGCACAAGCCGTGAAACAAGGTGATGGTCCAACGTGATGAAGCAACACATGAATCAGACATACAAAACAGAGAGTAACAAGCAAGCGTCAAACGATCAAAGAACCAAGGAGAAATTGTCATTTCATAACAGAGGGGACATAACACTTTTTTTATTTTGCTTTGAAAATCAGGCCCTTCCAACGAGCTAGACAGAGGCTGACTAAGGACAGAAAAAAAAAATAGACAGATCGGCAGTTGGACATATATAAACATTGCAGCAGTCACAAACGCAAGAAAGAAGTCCAGGCTACATTGTTTTCAACACAGAATAAGCAAGACCAAGCAAAACAAACAAGTAAATGTCTAACAAGTCAGGCAACAATGTTAAAATCCAAACCAGACGGCCCAAACTCAGTGGATCTTTGATGGTTTTTTTTTTATCTCCTTTTTTTCATATGCAATCGTGGGCATGATGACATCACAATCAACAAACACAAGCAAACAAAAATGAGAAAATAAGCAAAAACATGAGAAAACCAGATGGAAGAAACCAACCACACAAAGCAAAACAAAACGTCCTCTGGACGTTCCCCTTTGCGGCTCAACGATCATAACTCCATCGTTCTGTAAAATTTCCACAAATCGAGACAACATTGAAAAATGAATTTGACAAAAGTATCCAACTCGGACAAAATGGGATCCAACACCGTGGTTACGTAACCAATAAGTAACTGTAATGACATGGCTATCAGAGAAGAGAAAAAAATCACATCCGTCCAATTAGACATGTTTTTACAACGATGCTATGAGTACATTGCACAAATTATTTTCGTTGAAAATAAATAATTAAACGAGGCCTAACACCGTAGAATTGTTTATTTCATGATGATAAGAATTGTGAAAGCGCTACAAATCTTCATATTGACTTGTATTTTAACAAGTCATAAAACTTCTCTGGATATCTCCTCTGTTATCGCTATGGATAATTACAAAGTACAAACACCAATTAAGCTTCAATAATGCTTGGACTTGAATATTGGAAATGGCTTAGTGAAGCATGTCTAGTGGATTTTCAGTCATTTTTTTTATCGTCATATTATCTCGTGTTATAACTTTCAGGAGAAAATGATATACGTCATTAATATATTTGGCTCTGAATTATGCTCTAGCTATCACAAAATACAATAGTATTATCGTGCTGCAATCCCATATTACCAATGAAACCTCTGAGCAAAATTGCTTCTTTCACTGCCTCTATCATTATCATATATTTTGCCAATGTAGTGGACAAAGCAATTGTAAAATTGCTTTCCAACTAATGTCATTTCTCGAGAGTGAAAAAAAAATACCAATTAGAGATCTTCTTTTATCCAAATTACCAACATAATTTGAATCAACATAACCAATGACACTAGAAATGACACCGCTACCTCTATCATAAGCAAAAAAATAATTAGGTGTATTTTTTTTCTTAACCAAAAGTTGCACATTCAGATCTGCACGTCTCTAAACGGAGCAGCTGAAAATTTAGTTGCCCAGGCAGAAATGTCCACACATGAGACTCGTGAAAACATACAAGTTAAAACACTACATTGTGTGTGTATGGAAAGCTTGAAAATTTTGATTTAGGCGTTTTACAATTTTATCTCGTCACTACAGTTGAACTCACTTAAAATTGAAGCGGGGCCACAAGGATTTGTTTTTAACCTTTGATTTTGGAGGATGAGCTGAAAACTCAACCCAGGCCAGGAGAGAGTTCGCAATGATATATTAATGTTTTTTGTTTTGTTTTGTTTTATAATATTTTTGCTCTTATGCTACATTGTGCGTGTATAGAAAGCTTGAAAAAAAAAGATTAATGTTGTAGGCGTGCTATATATTGAAGTGCGCCAACCTGGTTTGTTTTAACGTTGGAGGATGAACTAAAACCTCAACCCAGGACCATAGAGAGGTCCCAATGCTATCTTGGTTTTTTTTTTCCCCTTATTCTACCCCATCCAGCCTCCCCACCCTTACTGGCTGCAGGATGCCGCATCACCTCATGATGTGCTTGGATCATTAATGCTATATATTGTTCAATGTTAACTTCTAGGGCGACAACCACCTTTTATTTTTGAAACGAAGAACCATGCATGGATGATATAGTGCTACGTACTTGCCTTCAACCGTACCTATACGACTTCTTAGCTAAGCTGTTGACTTGTGGTGATATTTTCCGATGATGTTTTTTAAAAAAAAAAAAAAACAAATCTATGGTAGATTGTTAAAAAACCTAAACATAAGCCGTGAACTGGCTAACGGATTGCCAGCGAGCGGTTATTGCTATATTTAAGGTGTGAGGTGATTGCAACGCACAAACTCAAATCCAAGCAACACTACTGCGCCAAATATAGAAGAGGCCGGGTAGTGTCCCACCAGAAATCCCCTAAATTTCCTATTCTAAAATTATGCTGCCAAGAGCCTCCCCGTCCGTACATCCGGTAACCAGGCCAGCAAGGTAACACCCTTTCCAACCAAAAGCCGGTGGGGGGTGGGTGGGTCTTGTTAATTATAAGCCGCAGCCTCGGCGGCTTCAGGGTTGACAGGCGTCGAACACCCATATACCAAAATAATGCAATCCTTAGGCTGCTTTCTCTTCATCTCCTCCCTGATCTTCCTCCTCTCTCCCTGCTTCAAACTCAACGCCCACGGCCGGCAGGTCCTCGAGTCGCCTGCGGACATCGGTGACCAGCTTGCCGCCTCAGCCTTGGACAAACTCGACAGGGACGTGCTTAAGACCTCGGCCAATGTAAGGCTTAGGAATGCCTACGTCGCCCTTCAGGCATGGAAGAATGCCATCTACTCCGACCCGGCCAACTCCACGGCCAACTGGGTGGGCGCGGATGTGTGCGCCTACTACGGAGTTTTCTGCGCCCCGGACCCCAAAGACCCCAAACTGAATGTGGTCGCCGGCATTGATCTCAACCGTGCCGACCTCGCCGGCCACCTCCCCCCTCAGCTGGGCCTCCTCACCGACCTGGCCCTCTTCCACATCAACTCCAACCGATTCAACGGCCTCGTCCCCAAGAGCTTCTCCCGGCTCAAGATGATCCGCGAGTTCGACATCAGCGCCAACCGGTTCGGGGGGCCCTTCCCGGAGGTTGTCTTGTCTATGCCATCGCTCAAGTACCTCGACCTCAGGTTCAACGAGTTCGAGGGGAGTTTGCCGCGGCAGGTTTTCCAGAAGGAGCTGGACGCGCTTTTCTTGAACGACAACAACTTCACGTCCTCCATCCCGGACAACCTCGGCGACTCCCCCGTGTCGGTGCTGGTCCTCGCCAACAACAGGCTCACCGGACGCATCCCCAGGAGCATCGGCAAGATGAATGCGACGTTGAACGAGATCGTGTTCTCCCACAACCAACTCGAAGGTCAGCTGCCTTGGGAGATGGGCGAGCTCAAGAACTTGAAGGTGCTGGATGTCAGCAGGAACGAACTCAACGGGGCCTTGCCCGACAGCTTTGCCGGCCTCACCAGCGTCGAACAGTTCAACGTAGGAGACAATGCCTTGACGGGGACCGTGCCGGGGGGCGTTTGCAAGCTGCAGGCGTTGATGAATTTCACCTTCGCCGACAACTACTTCCAGGGCGCGGCCAAGGAATGCAGCCAGAGGAATGGCTCGGGGGTGGTGTTCAACGGCGCAATGAACTGCTTCGAAGGCAGCCCCAAGCAGAAGTCTAGCAGTAGCTGTGCCCGCCATAGCCCTGCCCAAACACCTACGCCATCACCAAAGCCAGCTGCCACGCCACCGGTTGCGCCAAAACCGGTCAACCAACCTCTGGGACCAGCCGTGCAGCCAACGGAACCCGTAGACCCAAATCCAATGCCGGTGGTGCAACCTCCGGCATCGGTCGAGGCAAAGCCACAGACTCCACCAACGCCCGAGCCAAAAACAAAAGCGGGTGGTGAGCATGAATCTCTGACCCCAGCTTCTGCTCCGGAACCTGTGCAGATTGTCTCACCAGCACCGTCGCAGGACATTGATCACGGATACTTCTCTCCTGTACCGGCTCAAACAATCCCACCAGAGTCAAGTACATCAGCTTCACCGCCCTCGACACCGGTTCAGTGGCCTTCGGACACAGTTGAAGCACCCGCATTCTCACCCGCTTAAACTGTACTCAATCGGACCTGACTTAGCCGGATTGGATCGGATGACGTGTAGGCATTTATTTAAACCGTAGATGAACTGCACTTAAGAGGGGCCCCCTATATATGGCATGGGTATATATAATATTTGATGTTTTTCGCCTGTAGTATTCTATACTCCAAATGTGGAATAAATGTATAATATATACGGCATTTATTCCCCCTCATTATCGTAACCCGCGAATTGAGCATTAAAACAAAATACTTTTAATTAATATTAGATGGCCATGGTCTCGTACTTCGGGTGTGATTTAGATCATTTAAAACGACATTAATTAATTTATTAAGAGCGCGTCAAATTAGGATGCCAATTTTAGTCCACCGAATAAACATTAATTAATTAAAATTTAAAATGTTAACAAAACTTATAACTAATATAAACAAAATTAACAAAATTAATTAATTTTAACAAAATTAGGATGCCAATGTATATTAGTTATAAATTTTGTTAAAATTTTAAGTTTTGAGTTATCGGCTAATCGAATATAAACAAAATTAATCAAATTTGGCAAGTAAATATTTCGAAGTTTAGAATTTTAATAAAAATTATAACATATATATATATATATTAAGTACAACTTATGTCCATTATTGTTTCATGTAAAAAAATTTATTAAAAAAGTTTAACTATTATATTACAGAGCATAGTAATAAAACAGTTAAGTATTTTAATAAATTTATTTAAGCAATTTTAGCTATAAATTATAATTTAAATCTATGTCTTGATTATAATTTTTATTAAAGCTAATTAAAATTGACACATAAATTAAAAATTTTAATAAAATTTGTAACACACAAATTTCAATTATAGTTTATAATAATTATTGATTTATGTATATAAATTTATTAAAATATTTAATTATTGATAGCAATGTTCATTATTGGCCATTATTGCCGATCGTTTACAAATTTAAATAGCTGCATTAATTTATATAAAGTGTACAACTTTAGTTCATCCGGATTGTGATATGATATCAATTAATTTTTTTCCCTAAATCTATTGTTGTACAGTTGGCCAATCCGGGTGATGGTCGGTCATCAGGGAGTTTCTCATGTGATGTATTAGGGCGAAAAGCCATGGGTGGGCCTTTGGCTATGACCTCCAATGATAATAAATTTAACTTTATTAAAAATTTTATAAAATATGAAACTTTGAGATCCGGCAAGTTAAATTTAACAGGTGATGGTTGGTCATCAATGAGTTTCTCATGTGATGTATTTGGGTTAAAAGCCATGGGTGGGCCTTCGGCTATGACCTGCGATTCACAATTGAATTAGGTAGAGTAATATTGATAATAAATTTCGTTTGAAATATGTATTTTTATTAAAAATTTAATAAAATATTAAATTTTGAAGTATCAACTAATCAAATTTAACTATTAGTTAGTTAAATCTAGCCAGCCAAGTACCTCGAAGTTTGTTATGTTATAAAAATTTTAATAAAAAAACATATCTCGAGTTGAATTTGTAACTAATATTACTTTATATAAGTAAATTTATTGAAACATTTGACTATTTTTTTTGATCTTATAAGGTAAATGATATTTAACCTGCAATGTCAGTCCATTCAATTTTTGACGGTGCAACATTGAGAGTGACGATTTTGGGGTTTGCCCTTCATGGATGGTTGGGTTAAAGCTTAAGCGATTTCCCACAAGCAGCTACAACTAGAGCTATATAGAACATAAGTGGGTCTTGTCTTTTCCTGATCTATTCTGGAAATTCCATGCAGTTAACTAAGAAGGTGAGGATGGGTTGACACTTTTAAGGTCGTTTAAATTTTTTTAAAGAAATGAAAATTTGAAAACACTTTGGAGCCGTCACCCAAAATTTCTTGTTTTTTTACCACTAAAGTCAATGCCTTTTTCGTCGATACCTGGGTGTCATCGAAACAAATGGTGTTGTTCTTGTATTTTGGTTGTTACTTAAAGTCTCGCCGAGTTTTTTAGGCAATGGTAAAAAAAGAAGTTACTGTTTAAGGTGCTGTTTCTATATGACCTACCGGAGTTTGGATTCACTAGTGAACAAAGTCGATTCACTAGTGTGGTGATCTAACTTATTTCGAACTTTGTTAATATTTATTTCAAAAATCAATCGTTAGATTGAATATTATGTAGTATATATTATGACTGTAAAATTCAAAGGTGATCTAATGGTTACTTTTTATGTAAATTTAATTATAAAAAATTTGAATTTTAATAATTTAAAATTTATTTATTTATCTTAAGATTTTTTCTAATTGAATTTTCACAAAAAGTAGCCATTAGATCGTCATAAAAGTTTACATTCATAATATATACTACATGAATATTCAATTTAACGGTTAATTTTTAAAACAAATATCGACAAAGTCCGAAATAAGTCAGATCACAATAGTAGTGAACCGACTTTGTTCACTAGCAAATTCAAACTCTGTCGTACCATGGTGTTTTGGTACCTGAGAATTAATTACTAGGATTTTTATATTTAAGATGTATTCAAATTAATAACATCTTTTCTTCATTATATACCGAAAAAAGATTTGTGCATTCAATTCATGTACTCACTAATTATGTAATTTTGATTGTATGTACTATTATTTTTATATAACTGTATGTCTTAAGGGGATGAGCTTTTATTGTAAGGTAAGGTGAATTGGTGGTGTTATATAAATGGTTAGATGATGAAGTAATGGTTTTAGTATTATACAAATTGTGGTCAACATAAGTTTTAAATAGGGTTTCATTGAAATGCTAAATAATTTGATATTTTTTTGATTATCACCTAGCAAATAACCACCATGTGATAAGTTCTTTTGCCCAAAATAATTTTTTTCTTGGGAAAAATTTTATCACTCAATGAACATTTCACTCTGACACAAATGATCTGAAACGATGTGAACTTAGCCGAGCTCACGTGCTACTCGTCTAATTTAAAAGCATAATTTTTCATATAGTTTAACTAAATTTATAGTGATTATAAACTTAAAAAAATATTCTTTACTCATTAATTTAATAATTTAGATAGTATAATTATTAGTATATTATTAAAAAAACAATAAAATAAGTAACATATATAGAATATAATTCATAAATATAGTATATTACATATATCATATACTAATATGTGATATATGTAATAATATATAATCACTTTGCATATAATATCATACATATAATTATAAATTATCATAACTAACATTATATAGACTATAAAACTAATATATATTAATTATATACACATTAAATCTATTATTAATAACATAGCCTATGCAAATTGAGCGAGTTAAATCAAGCCGAGCTTATATAGTAACTAAGCCAAACTTATACAATAATTGAGTCAAGCTTATACAGTAACGAGCGAATTTGTACTGTATCGATAGGGCCAGCCCTGGACATTAGGTGGCCCTAATCGGAGTCTTAAAATGAGCCCCCTCGGGAGAGGCAGCAGGCAGGATCGACCTTTGCCTGTGGCTGTGTGGCTTTGCACCTTTGCTGGAAGGCGAAGCCGCTGAGGTGGAGCATAAACAGGAAAGGAGAGCTAGAGGAGTAAAATGCTTACTACTGGAAACAAACACATCACTAAAGTTAAATAGAGCACACAGGGCACTGCAAGGAAGCAAGAACAAAATTGAGGCAACATATTCTTGAAAAACTAAATTAATATTCCAATCCATCTTCTTTACATAATCTAACAATCTATAAAATTGTATATGACTTAGAAATAAATTGTAATTCTTCAAATATTTTCTATTAAATCTTGTACCGATAAAAATAAAAATAATGCATAATAAATATTTACTGGACTAAACTCGCCAACCAAGGCTAAAACAAGCAAGACACAAAACTAGCCATATTTCAAAATTCTCCTACATAGACCAATTTCCAACAAGAAAAAAATCAAGGAGTAGTTGAACTAATTATGCAATAAATATCAACTAAGCACGATGATTGATTTAACACTTCAACCTACTGCACAAATCATCCAATTCAACCCTAAATTCTCAAAAACTTATTGTAAATGAGATTAAAATAAAAAATCATACGCACAAGATCTAATAAATTTCTAAGAACAAAATCCGGAATAAGGAAGGGAATTAATACTTATCCAACCTCAAGATTCAATTTCCAGTAATTTAATTCACCAGAATGACAGAAACTAGCTATAAGGTAGGCAAGAGAGAGGTAGGCAACATACCTGTAGGCTATGGCAGTGTGACTTCGAAGACTGCTCTGATTGGGAGAGCCAGAGGGAGAAGGCGGAGCATAGAGGGGGAACTGGCCACTGAGGTCTAGGGAGAATCGGCAGAGCTGCTGACTTTAGGCGAGCACAAAGATCAGAAGGGTCGTGACTGGGGTCTAGTTGTCAAGGGAGAACCACAGGACAGAGGCAAGAGCGGGGAGAGATGAAGGCTGTAGCAGGGGCGACGACAACCAAGCAGGCAAGGCAAGCACCATCGTCCTGTGTCCAAGTCTAGCAAAACAGACGACAACTAGGCGAGGCGATAGGCTGCAACGTAACTTGAGGCGAACCAAAGGTGTGAGGAAGGCGATAGCGAGGGAGCAACCTTAACCTATTTTTTGGGGCCCCATCAAATTGGGGGCCTCAATCCATGGCCTTGGACTGCAAAAGCCCAGGGCCAGCCTATGCATATCGAGTTCAGTGTCAAGCTTAAGTTTAGTTTGAGCTTAATTGAGCAAGCTATCGAGTGTGTCGGCTTATTTATGGCCTTAGTTTCACTAGGTGATAGTAACTATCACATCATGTTAGGTGAAAGTATAATATTATCTAATGAAAGTGATAATCATTAATATAATAAATTTAGTTATTAATTATTATCCAGTCATAAGTTCTTATCTCTTAGCAAAAATTAGTTGGGTGATAATTTAGTTTCATTTACTAGTAAAATTGCCACAAAGTGAAAACATTATCAACAAGCTCTCAAGTTGTGAGCGATCCTCACCTATTAAACCCACTAGGTGGTACTAGCTCGTTACTTAGTGAAAATCACAGTATTATCTAGCCAATTAAGGTGAATCCTTCTTTTCTTTATTGTAATGACATACGTAGTATATAATTAAATTATATTTAAGTATATGATAAAATATATTCCAATGTTAAATATTAAGAGTAATATAAAAACTCAATATGGAAATTATTAATTTCAATGCTCAAGCGCAAACATAACATCACTTATATGCTCTCAAGATGTGAAAATATATTAGTGTTTATTGAAACTGATATTATTATTTTAAAAATGTATTATAATTATTTAAAATTTATTTTAAATAATATTTTATATTTTGTATGGATCTTAAGGAATAAACCTCAAATAATATGTTTCCAATATGTATATATATTTTAATATTAATAAGACAAATATAAATAAGTTTTTTAAAAGGGTAGGCAAATGTTGTGATCGAAGGATAGATTTTTTTAAATGGGAGTGGGATTGTGGGAACAAACGGCCTCAAACGGGCGTCGAAGAGGATAGCAGTAGCACAGGTGTTTTATTTGTTTGTTTGTTTTTTGTTTTTCAATAAGAAATAAATAAAATGGATTTGATAATTAATCACAGGCGGGGCCGCAGGGGAGGCGACAATTATGTAACACGGGGCGGCAATAATTTTGACGTGAATCATTGCGGAGCCACAGCAGAAAATGACAAGTTTATACACGTAAGCCATGAGGCATGCATTCCAGGTGATCTGGCATAGCAATAAACATTATATGTATGTGTGTGTGTGTGTGTGTATATATATATATATATATATATTAATGTGATCTTCATACCGAAAATTATATGCCTTTTTCTTGTTTGTCTATCTTTATTTTCAAGTCTTTGTCTTTCTATGCTGCTGGAATATAACTGGCAATCTACGGGTTAAATCAACCAAGGAAAAAAATTAACTGTAACGAAATTTAATCAAATAATTTCATTGAGATTGATAGGTAGATGTCACATTCAATGATTAATATGAAAAAAAATTAAAATATTATTTATGATTTACATATTAGAAGTAAATCTTTTTAATTTTATTTATTTACATTTTTTCTATATTTTTTTAAATTTAAGTTAATTTTGAAAATTTTGTTTTGTTTTTTAAGTTTGTTAAAAGATTGAGGGTTTTGTGTTTTTTTGGTTTTTAAAGTGTAAAGGTTTTTATTTTATTTAAGTTTTCAATTTTTTGTTCGAATAATCGAATTCTAGCAAGATTGATAAAATTTTGTAACAACAGAGATGCTGTACAAGTAAAACTATATAATTTTGCTGTTTTTAATCTAAAAAAATGTTGTATTGATATGAATTCTTTAAAAACATTTTAAAAACATGAACTCATTTTAAATTACAATGGAAAATTCAAAATCTATCGATAAGATAAACCATTTAAACCAATACACAAACCCCACCCCCAGGAAAAACAAAACAAAACAAAACAAAACAAAAAACCACTAACACTACACAAACAAATGAATTCCATAAAAACACGTCTAAGTTCAGTGTATCTAGAGCCTGCCTGAAGGAGGAAAACCAATTAAAGCTGTACTATATAACTATATAACCCGCCACGGTTTAAAACCAGCATCTCCACTCATCATTCTCGAAGCCCATGGGAGAGGTGGATGCAGCTTTCGTCCAGGACCTGGAACACAGGCCCAGTTCCAAGATCATCGACGCCGGGGAAATACCCGTCATCGATCTCTCGCCGCTCAATTCCTCCGCCCCGGACCCCGCCGCCGTCGCCCGCATCGTCGCCGAGGTCGGCGGCGCGTGCAGGCAGTGGGGCTTCTTCCAGGTGATCAACCACGGCTTGCCGACGGAGTTTCGACGGAGGATAGAGGCTGCGGCGAGGGAGTTCTTCGCGCTGCCGGCGGAGGAGAAGCGGAAGGTGAGGAGAGACGAGGTGAGGGTGACGGGGTACTACGACACGGAGCACACCAAGAACGTGAGGGACTGGAAGGAGGTGTTTGACTTTGTGACGGGAGATTCGATGGTGATTCCCGCTTCGCACGAAGCCGGCGATACGGAGTTGAAAGAGGTGGTCAATCAGTGGCCTCACCACCCTTCCGATTTCAGGTATACTCAATTGTATGCTTGATTTGAGCTTGAAATATTTGCTTTGTTCACCCACCCAAAAAAAAAAAGGTCAAGCGAAGTATATATGGAGAACTTGTAAGACGTTTATGTAATTGAATTTAATTCTCTCTCTCTCTCTCTCTCTCTCTCTCTCTCTCTCATATATATATATATATATAAATTTTTGGGTTTTAAATACACTGATAAAAAAAGTTGCATTATGATTGAGGCATTTACCCATATAATTACTGTAAAAATGTAAAAAAAAAATAAGAAGAAGAAGAAAAGAAATAGGAGCAAAAAGCAAAAACAAACCGGGCGTTTTGTGTGCTATGCTGTTTGTTACCATATGATGTATGAAATTGCTTAATGTGGGTGATGCACAGAGTGGCATGTGAGGACTATGCGAAAGAAGCTGAAAAACTGTCTTTTAAGATATTGGGACTTATCTCCCTTAGCTTGGGGCTGCCTGCTGATCGATTGGATGGCTTCTTCAAAGGGCAACACAGCAGTTTTGCCCGGCTAAACCACTACCCGCCCTGCCCCATGCCTGACCTTGCCCTCGGCGTTGGCCGGCACAAGGATTCCGGCGCATTGACCGTGCTGTATCAAGATGACGTGGGGGGCCTGGAGGTGAAGCGCAAGGCAGATGGGGAATGGGTATTTGTGAAGCCCACCCCAGATGCTTATATTATAAATGTTGGTGACATTATTCAGGTATATTATATATATATATATACACACACACACATAATATAAAAGCAATTCAGTTTGAACCTTGTTTGTTTAATTTGCGCCACAAGCTGTGGTTTATTTTGGTATGTGTTTTATATGATCTCATCAGGTGTGGAGCAATGACGCGTATGAGAGTGTAGAGCACAGGGTTAAGGTGAACTCAGACAAGGAGAGGTTCTCCATTCCCTTTTTCTTCAACCCAGGCTACCATCTGAATGTGAGCCCTTTGCAGGAGCTCATCACCGATGAGAGCTCCCGGAAGTATGAGGAATATAATTGGGGGAAGTTCTTCGCTAGGCGGAAGCTCAGTAATTTCAAGAAGCTCCAGGTTGAGAACATCCAAATTCATCATTTCAGGGTCCAACAGAAAGCCTAACAAGTAGTTTTGTGCGTGTGATCGTGATGAAGGAAGCTTGTGTGGTGTGTGTGTGTGTGTGTAAGAGAGAGAGAGACAATAATGGTGTTGCCCACTAGCTACTTGCACTTGCACATACTTTAAGTGCTGCTGTATGCTGTGGTTGCATGCCTTGAATGCAATGTCATTTCCCAATTTGCAATGGATATATAACTGGTTCATGTACATTTGTCCTCAGTTTAATGGCTTCAAGCAAAAATCAAGGGCACACTGAACCGATTGGATATTTTTGTTTTACTACGCCTGGTATACGAGCGCGAGTCGGTAAAATGGCGCGAGTCGGTAAAATGGCAAAATGGCGCACCGTTCAGTATTTTATTTTTTTATTTTTAAATTTTTTGTAATTGCATTTGTGCAAAATTCAACCGTTAGATTACTATAAAATTTTACAAGAGTAACATGCACTATATGAATATTACATCTAACGGTTGATTTTTGAAACAAACAATAAAAATTATACCAAAAAAAGGATCACCGTACGGTGCGGCATTTTGCCGCAGCTGCAGCCAACTCGTGCTCGACATTGCCAATTCCGATAATCCTTAATGGCATGGAACTGGTAAGAAAGGAAAACATAAAATTCTAATTTAATTCATTAAAAAAAAGACAATGCTAGGTACAACCGGGGTTGAGTAATCTTTGGATAATCGTAACGACGTGACAGCCTAACAATTCATCGGAGGGGAGAGAAAAAAAAAAAAAAGATTATAGCCGTTCAATTCCTCACGATTACGCGAAGATGCCGCGAGCCGATTGTACAAATATTTATTCTTAAAAAACTAAATTATATATCCTAATTTTTCATAAAAAATTAAAATAAGAAACTACAATTTGAAAATGAGGACATCAGTATTGACTGTCCTAAACATTTTGTTGAAAAAACTATGGTAATTAGAACAGTATACAATTGATGTCTGATGACCATAAATATGGGTCAGTTCCTTTTTCTAATTAACTTCGCGTTTTTGGAGATTTGTTTGTTTATTTATTTATTAAGATTGTGAATTGATAAGCAGAGGTTAAGATTATTTATTTATTAAGATTTCTATTTTAGGGATAAATAGTAAAAAATTTACTTAGTTTCTAAAAACATCAAACATCTCATTCTCCATTTCTATCTATATTTATTATTTAATTCATTTTATATTATTTCTCTATCATCCTTTCATTTATTATAACCAATAAAAAAGTTACAAGTTTAATATATATATATTAAAAAATTTTAGGAAAAACATTTAGGGATGAATAGTAAATCCCTATATTTAGAGATTTACTATTCATTCCCTATCCTTATATCCTATTTTAGGGAACCTACTGCAAATAAGTTTTTGATGATTTTGTATGTTTTTTCCCTAAATTATAGGAAAAGTTAGATTATAGAAAACCTATTGTGGGTGCTCTTAATAACTCAATAACTTTAAATTTTAACTAAAAAAATAACTAAAACACGTAAAAGCCACTTTCTATGATTGATTGTAAAAGAACGGGATTCATTACAACCACCAAACCGATTCTTCTTAAAGATATTCTTAATAAAGTAGAGTTGATAATAAAATTAATGTAGAGTTGTAGGTGCGGTTATAGAAATTTTTGTTAGGGTTCAATAGCACAATCACAATTAGATAATATTTAAATACTACAAACATCAAACAACACTAATATTCATGCATTTTAAATTTCTAAATCAAAACGCTAATAATTCAAATTTCAATTGAAATTGTTGAATAACACAATATCAAATTACCAATTATCAAAAGGCAAAAATAACAATTTGAATTGAAAAAAAGACTAATGAAGTCGAAGCCAATTGTATCAAAAGTCTAGAATAGATTGTCTGAAAAGAGAGAGAGAGAGAGAGAGAGAGAGAGCTAGGAGCCATGGGGGACGACCACATTGGTCAAAGGTGAAAGCCAATAGATCCAATACACGTAACAACCAGTAACAATTCAAATATCAAATTTGCCACTGACAAATGACAGATAAATCAATTTGTTAAATAATGCCAACTAAATCAATGGAACTCCTTAAAACTATTTTTTCTCAATATTTAACATATATACAATATATATATATTACCAAGAGGTGCAGTTGCATACTCTGAAATAAGGGTAGTGCCACCCTTGGAGTTATCAATAAAAACCAAATAATATATAAGTATTCTTGAACAATAACCCTAGTATTTATTTATAGCTAGGCTCCAAAAAAATAAGAAATAAAATATTTTTTTTACATTACATCATTATCTCCCACACGAGAAAAATTTGATCATGAGATCAGAATGAAACAGATAGATGTTTGGCATATTAAATGTTTGCAAGATAGTCATATGTCACGACCCGAGCAGCGTAGTGCTGGCGGGACGTTTCTTAGTGGCACGATTCAGGAATGGATTCGTGCTACGTAAAGGAGAGGGGTTGGTTGAAGCGTAGATGGTGCGCAGCGAGAAGGTTCCAGGCGATTCGTGGAGGAGAACGGATGGAACCCCTTCGGAGTTCGACGTGCCGACCCGGTTGAATGCGGGGAGCACGCCGCTAGTCGAGGACTTGACGTTGAAGAAGGGATTTGGCCATCCTTACACAAACCGGTCGGGAACCGGAGCCGTTCTCCTGATGAGCCCAGGTGGCAGGGCGAAACCGGTCTACGTGCGCTTCAACCCTCAAAGGCTAAACTTAGCGGACCGTGGATAGAGAAGCTAAGTGCCGCAATGGGTTGAGAGGCGCAGGAAATCCGACCCCGTGACAAGTGGTATCGAGCCGAACCGGCCCGTATCCTGAAGACTCGCCGAGCACTCTCGCGAGTAGCGTGATCCCAAGGTGGGAGCTCACGAGAGGTGAGTCGACCGATAGTGTCTTGCACGCCTTGTGTCCATAGAGTTGGAGTATCCTAGAGTGTGATACGAGTTGGGCAAGGGAGTACGAAGGAGCGCGTCGGAGCGATCTTGGAAGCCTCCTATCCTTTGGACATTGGGCGAGTGGGCGAGCATCTTGGTAAAGGTGTTGCAACCTGCGGGAAAGCGATGTCCAAGTCGTTGACATTGGGCGAGTGGGAGGGCGTCGAGGTAACGATGCCATCGCCTGCGGGGAAGCGATGTCGACAAGCGCAACGAGGACGTTGCGAGGATTGGGTGGAGGAGAATGTCACGACCCGAGCAGCGTGGTGCTGGCGGGACGTTTCTTAGTGGCACGATTCAGGAATGGATTCGTGCTACGTAAAGGAGAGGGGTAGGTTGAAGCGTAGATGGTGCGCAGCGAGAAGGTTCCAGGCGGTTCGTGGAGGAGAACGGATGGAACCCCTTCGGAGTTCAGACGTGCCGACCCGGTTGAATGCGGGGAGCACGCCGCTAGTCGAGGACTTGACGTTGAAGAAGGGATTTGGCCATCCTTACACAAACTGGTCCGGAACCTGGAGCCGTTCTCCTGATGAGCCCAGTGGCAGGGCGAAACCAGTCTACGTGCGCTTCAACCCTCAAAGGCTAAACTTAGCGGACCGTGGATAGAGAAGCTAAGTGCCGCAATGGGTTGAGAGGCGCAGGAAATCTGACCCCGTGACAAGTGGTATCAGAGCCGAACCGGCCCGTATCCTGAAGACTCGCCGAGCACTCTCGCGAGTAGCGTGATCCCAAGGTGGGAGCTCACGAGGTGAGTCGACCGATAGTGTCTTGCACGCCTTGCGTCCATAGAGTTGGAGTATCCTAGAGTGTGATACGAGTTGGGCAAGGGAGTACGAAGGAGCGCGTCGGAGCGATCTTGGAAGCCTCCTATCCTTTGGACATTGGGCGAGTGGGCGAGCATCTTGGTAAAGGTGTTGCAACCTGCGGGGAAGCGATGTCCAAGCTGTTGACATTGGGCGAGTGGGAGGGCGTCGAGGTAACGATGCCATCGCCTGCGGGGAAGCGATGTCGACAAGCGCAACGAGGACGTTGCGAGGATTGGGTGGAGGAGAATGTCACGACCCGAGCAGCGTGGTGCTGGCGGGACGTTTCTTAGTGGCACGATTCAGGAATGGATTCGTGCTACGTAAAGGAGAGGAGTTGGTTGAAGCGTAGATGGTGCGCAGCGAGAAGGTTCCAGGCAGTTCGTGGAGGAGAACGGATGGAACCCCTTCGGAGTTCAGACGTGCCGACCCGGTTGAATGCGGGGAGCACGCCGCTAGTCGAGGACTTGACGTTGAAGAAGGGATTTGGCCATCCTTACACAAACTGGTCGGGAACTGGAGCCGTTCTCCTGATGAGCCCAGTGGCAGGGCGAAACCAGTCTACGTGCGCTTCAACCCTCAAAGGCTAAACTTAGCGGACCGTGGATAGAGAAGCTAAGTGCCGCAATGGGTTGAGAGGCGCAGGAAATCTGACCCCGTGACACATATCATCTAGTAGCACGATGACATAGACATCGTCGTCGATCTTGCTCGCGATCGTATAAGGGCTATACTTCTTAGGTTGCAACTTGATGTAGTTGTCAATAAATACCTTTCTTTTTGTTATAACATCACCTAGTTTTTTACGACAAACAACTTTTATTGCTTATATAAATCAGCAGCCTTTTTATACTTATCATTAGAGCATTAACACTAGTTTTTCAATCATTTTCTCTAATTTCACAAATTTGAATTACTTTTTGCTTCTCTATACAAATATACACTACAATAGATTTCCTAAAATACTCTCTATATCATTAAAATAATATTTTATACTATTTTTTAATTTAATAATATTTTTTTATAATTTAATATGAAACAAAAAGTGAATATTATGAGAAACGTGAAAAAGAGAAGCGAGAGATTTTTTTATAATTTAATAATTATAGGAAGTAAATAGTACTTTCCAATACATTGAAAAATACTGTACAAATCCCATGACGAAAGTTAAATATATAACATCTATTGTGGCATGATTTTATGATTTTTTAAGTTTTCTCTACATATAGAGAAGCAGACTTCTATAGGAAATCTACTACAAGTGCTCTTAGCATGCTCAATCTTCTTTCTGACATCTGCAATTATAAATTGCTCAATCATGTGTTCGATAGTTATATTACCATATCTTCCAACTGTGTCAAATCCAAATATTGTTGTGGCGGCTTTGCATAAATCCCCCAAAAAGTGTCCTCTTGATAATGCAATGAACATAGCTGCTATAAGCAAACTTTGCTTGTGCTAATGCTTAAATTGCCTCAGTTTCTCTCCATACTTCGAATTAAATTCTCCAAAGTCTTGCTATTCAGTTTTGCCATTAATTTGTGGATTTACAATACTACTAGAATTCAAAAACTAATTAAACAAAAGCAACAAAGTCTTCTAAAAATGACTAAAATAATTGTTATGCCATCATGAGGTAATGGACTTTGGAACTCCAAGCAAACACAACACTTTCATGGAAAACAATTTTGCTATGTTTTGTGCATCTATAATTTTTCTACTAGGAATAAAATGTGCCATCTTCAACAATTTGTCAACCACCACAAACACCGAATCAACTTCTCATTTAAGTATGCGGTAAAACCAAAATAAAATCCTTTGAAGAGTCATCCCATACTATAGAACATGCAAAAGTATATATTGTCAAGTATTTTGAAACCATCATTTAGCCATCTGACAAATGTAGCATCGTTCCATAAACCAACTCACATTCTTCAAATTACTGTCATATTTTGGGTTGATAAATGTTATTTTTCTATTGTTCTATAAACAACTTGTAATCGTTAATCACTGTCATGATATTTTGTAGGTCCCAAAGTGATAAATGGTTTTGGATTTGTCTATGGATGACTACGTGGAAGAATTGATGGAGAAGACGACAGTAGTAATGTGAGTGATGTGAGACGTAATTAACTATCAGACAAATCTGATATTGGAGTAAATGTTCTTTGCTGAACAGATCTCAGATAAGATAGGAATGCTCGGAGACAGTTTTGATTGTGGGAAACAACACGGAGAAGAGACTCGATGATCGTGCTGGATCTTGGATAAACAAGAAAGTAGATTAGATCGAAAGTTTTGATCTTGATCTTAGTTCAACGCGGCGCACAGCACTTCCAAGTTTGTTCATCTCATTCTCTCTCAGAGTCTCTCTCTCTTGTGTTGGAACTCTTTTGTTTGTTCTGCAAAAGATTATTTCTTTAAAATATGTCAGAACCATTATCTTGTGTTCTATGTGTTTCCTTTTTTTGAGAGAGAGGTTAAACTCTTGATTTTGTCGTTAAGTGTGTGAGAGATATATTTTTAAGGTTAAAGTGCTCGTGCGCCGTGTTGTCCATCCCGACAGACTGATTTCCCGCCACTGAAAATGCGGAATGTCAGGGATGGTTTGATCTACTCTGATTTACAAATCAGATGCCCATACTGCGTATTTGGCATGCAGTTGATCTTTGCCATTCATCCGTGGAGGGTAGTTGGTAGCAATTAATGTGTCATTAAATGCGCTTAATTGCTCGGGACGGCGCAAGCTTACTGTATAAACCCTAGCTGAAGATATCGCTAAGTGAATATGCTTAGGGTTGTAAGTCTGCCTCGAAGGTAGATGCCTCGTAGGTTTGGTGACTCGAAGATTTCAGTTAGAACCTGTTGGAAGTTGTGAAAGTTTACTTCAGGCTTTACAGTGTTTCTGCGAGTTTATGACTCATATTTTCGAGTCTTCGAGGCTAGAGTTCAGGTTGGATTAGTCCTTTGTGTCACTCTATTAACTGAAGTCTACGACTCTGCGAGTCTACGACTCTATGAGTCTGCGACTCATCAAATGGCGCTTAGAGTGACTTCTTCATAGTCCGCCTAGTCTACCTGTTGTTATAGCTACAAGTCTACGACCCTAGCTCTGCGGGTCTACGACCTTCGGGTCTCTCAGTTTACTTTATCTGACTAAGTGGCTCAGAAAATCTTTAACTCTACGAGTCTTAGACTTCGCTTTTCTTCCTTAGTCTTTTGCAGATGCTCATAAACTGAGTCTCCGTATGGCTACGACCCTTCAGCTATAACTCTCAGCCTTCGATCTCCGAGTCTGTAAGTTTGGTAATTTCTTTAGAATAACCGTATCCCTTGAGTCTATGACTCTACGACCCTTGAGTTACAGTTTCCTTTGTTTGCTAGTCTTTATAGCATCGACTCTTCGACCTTCAACCTATGAGTCTACGAGTCCTATTTTCTTAATAGTGTTCGAAGGCTTTGACTCTACGACTCTACGAGTCTTCGAGTCTAGTGGCAGTTTAAGTTCTGTTAATTGACTTAAGTGTTTTTAGGAACTCTACAGTTCTACGGGCTGCGAGTCTACGAGTCATTTAACATTGGTTACTGTTCTTTAGAATTCTTCGACTCTACGAGTCTCTGAACATATTGGTGCTTGCAGTAACTCTTTTTTCCGTGCTTCGACTCTGAGACCTTCGACCCTGGATCTACAAGTCGCGATGTTCTGTCACTATTTCGCCTTGAGTCTCCAGACCCTACGAGTCTATGAGTCTCTTGCCAATACGTCCTATGACAGTTTCACTTCTACGAACTCGACTCTTCGACCCTACGACCTTTGGTTCTTCGAGTCTCCAGACTTAGGCTATATTTTGGCAGCTTCATCAAATCCTATATTCCTAACATATTTGTTATTGGCGCTATTATCAATTTAAGCCATTGTTAGGGAGAAAGTCACTTTGATATATACCAATTGATGTAGCTTATTAACCAATTAATCAATATATAGAAGATTGATTAATTTAAGAGAAATATGTATAAACTAAGAGACTTTGATAAACTAAAGCAGATTTCAAAGAAAATTTGAAATTGCTTAATAATAAAGATAATGCACCAATGAAAACCCTAACAACTATTTATACCTATCATTAGAGTTACAATAGTAAGTGACAAAGAGAATAGCTAATTAATAGTTAATCGAATAAAAAAATTGGATAGAAAATAAATGAAAGTTTTGAAAGTAGCTATAACATCTCTTGTCTCATTTGAAATAAGATATAGGCTAGCTGTTTGGTGTAAGAATATAATGTTTGGTGTAAGAAAACCATGTGTTCGTTTGAAGTAACAACATAGCACCATTCTATGTATACTTTCCTTGTCCTACTTCATTTGGCTTAACATTTTTAGCGTGTGCAATCTCCATCAAGAACTCATTGAGCCAATTGGTTATTTTCATTTTATAATACTTGGTATACACATGTTTTACATTCCAATTCCATAATCCTTTGATATGGAATTGGATGAGAAAAGAAAACATAAAACTTTACCTAATTAATTTTAAAAACTAAATCATGTCCTAATTTCGTATACAAAATTAAAATAATCAAATACAATTTGAATATGATGATGAGGACATTAGTATTGATTAGCCTAAAGTTCTTGATGAAAATCTACTATATTAAATTATGTTTTAGGTATTTTCATGGTCACGAAAACCTTGCTTTCATACCGATTGTTAGACCCTACAAAGGTGTAAGTATGTCAGCATATCATGATATTGTTGGCTCTATATATATAACATTGACTTGGACGTACGATTTTAAAACACATCATGATGTCAAAATCTTACATTCCACCATATATAATACTTAGGCCTCATTTAGTTTTTCTGAAATAACTACCAACACTTAATGCTCCTATCCTAAATTGCTCTTCAATCTACCTTTACTTAAAAATAAAATAAAAAATAAAATAATTTATATCACATGAATTATTAGAAAACCTAGATTACACTTATGGAAAGCCACGTGAACCTCATATGGGGCGGGTCAACCCCAATTTGTATTAGTCTCATTTTGTTTTCTTATTTATACCTAATTTGATACCGTAATGAGTATGAGTATAAAATACTAATACTCATACATGATTTTAAGCTAAAATAATTCATTTGATATTTTTATTATATAATATACTTTCAAATAATAATTTAAAAAAAGAAATTAATTATAATATAATACAATATAAAAAATTTAATAATAATAAAAATCTGACATAGAATTATATAATACTATATATACACATAATGCAAAAAAACATATAAATTTATAATATATATATATATATATATATTACAAATATATTTATTTATATTTTTTTATTACTTATATAGAACGGTACAAGTTCGCATTTAGGGTGCCTCTATACCCATACTCAATCCTAAAACCAATTGTTTTCCCGCTATCTATTAAAAATTGGTATTATGCCACAAAATAGGTTGGGTAAAATTGTTATATCTAATTATGGTTGAAGCGTGAAAGAATTAAACTAGTCATGATAAATGTTTTTATTAATAGTTATGAGATTAATGAAGTTATTAAATAATATATGAAATTAATCAACTTAATTGATTTTTTTCAAAGGAAAACTGGTTTTTTTTTAATAAAGAAAATCTCAATTTGATGCCTCGTCAAAATCAATGGAAATCAACCAGTCAGTCCACTTTGGCTGACCAAGTTAGACGGGTGCTGAAAAAAAAACAGTCTAACCCCAAAAAACAAACACAAATAGATGCATTTTGTAGCTGTTTTTAAATAGAAATAGAATCCGTTGAAGCTCTATTTTTTCTATAAAAATAGTAATAATTATTATTATAAAAAATATATGCACATACACGTGCGGACAAGCCTGTGCCTGTCTAGCTCTAAAAAGAGAAAATATAATCCAGCCTAGGTTCAGTGTATCTGAAAACAGACGAAATGTCAAATATTGATGACGAGAAGGAACATTTAATATATTTTCTAAGAAGGAGAGAAATCATAATCGTCCAATTCCGTTCAATTTTTCATACCCCAACTAATTCAATTACACAAATATTTATTCATATATTTAATATATAATCACAGCTCGCCTACTTTTCCTTAATATATTTTCCTCTATATTAGCCACACTGATCGACCAGCCTCTCCAGATATATCATCATCGTCTCTGTGACCATATCACCACCATTCATCATCCTCGTCTTTGTTGTGGAAGCCATGGGAGAGAAGGTGGATGCAGCGTTCATCCAGGACCTAGACCACAGGCCCAGTGCCAAGGTCATCGACGCCGAAGGAATCCCCGTCATAGATCTCTCCCCGCTCAATTCCACCTCCCCGGACGCTGCCGCTGTTGCACTCATCGCCGCCGAGATCGGTGGTGCATGCAGGCAGTGGGGGTTCTTCCAGGTTATTAACCACGGCGTGCGGTCGGAGCTCCTCCGGCGGATAGAGGCGGCGGGGAAGGAGTTCTTCGCGCAGCCGTTGGAGGAGAAGCGGAAGGTGAGGAAAGACGAGGTGAGAGTGGTGGGGTACTCCGACACAGAGCACACCAAGAACGTGAGGGACTGGAAGGAGGTGTTCGACTGTTTAGTGGGAGAGTCAACGGCACTTCCGGCGTTGCACCAAGCCGGCGATGTGGAGATGAGGGAGGTGGTTAATCAGTGGCCTACCCACCCACCTGAATTAAGGTACCGATCATTGTATGAATTAATGTTTTGAGCTGCATATATATATATATATATATATATATATATATATATATATATATATATATATATATATATATATATATAAAATTTGACTAACATGACTTGTGTTTTTTTCCTTTTATTTTTCCATATAATTCCATTGTAACCCTTCTTAATAATATTTATTGTCATTTGTTTTTGAATCAAATTAGTCTGCATGCTCCACCTCACCCGCACGTTCCAAATCACTTACTCAAAATAAGACACGTGATGTCGCACGTGTGTTATATATACTTACACTGCCAATTGTTAATTGGTTTTAGTAGGATGGGCAATATATCGCATCCGCACTCATTACTCCGCCCGTTATTCGTTTCGTCCTCATTATGCGGGACAGGTTATTTCGTCTAGGCAAGAATTGGGTGTGGTTTTTAAACTTGACACCTCTCCAGGCGGTAACGGGGAGCAATAATTAGGAGTGACTCTAGGATTTTTTATTAATGTGTTCAATATTTACTACGAAGATTAAATATAACATTGTATTAGTGTCACGTCCCAGATTTCCCAACACCGGGAAACCAGTTAGTGATGCCCCATGCCTTGCACCCAGGAGGACAAGGGATTGGTGAATGGTCACCTATTAGGGCTCCTACTAGGGTGCTGCCCTAAACCTGCCACAACCTCACACATGCCATGCACAAACCATACAAGAAAACTAATCCATAACATATAACTGTATTATATATTAAAGTGGGTCACCAGCCCAAAAATACAGTGTCTCAAATAGATACATCAATATCAAGTAAATACATGAACTCAAGCCTCAGCAGTTACAATGTATCAAGTAAAACAGTAAATCTACACACACATGCTTCCACTGCGGTGTAGTCCTCCTAACGCCTATTAGGTCCTACAGAAAAAGACATCAAAGGTGGGTGAGCAAACCATAGCTCAGTAGGGGTTATGTCTCCCTAGACCAACCCAACATCTCCTCCATAAAATGCTTAGTGCAGATATGTGCAGTGTAGTGTAATTAAAGTAACAATGAAAAACACACAAGGAATTCACAGGTGGTTCCCTCAATGGAACCTTATCATCTCATGTCTATCCCATGGACTGTCCCTTTAGTGGGACCTCAATACCTCATGTCCATCCCATGGACTGTCCCCTCAGTGGGACCTCAATACCTCATGTCCAATCCAGGACTCTCCCCTTAATGGGACCTCAATACCTCATGTCCAATCCAGGACTATCCCCTCAATGGGACCTCAATACCTCATGTCCAATCCAGGACTATCCCCTCAATGGGACCTCAATGTCTTATACATCCAAACACAATAACAAAACATACAAATAACTCATGGGACACCTTTATAAAAGAACAACAAATCGCACGCATGTGCTCAAATTCACTTTACACCCCAATATAACTCGACAACATCTCATCCTCATTTTTCTCAATACAAAACACACACACACACACACACACACACATATATATATATACATATATACACGTGCATATCTCAAAACCACACATCACAATATAATCTCTCAACAACTGTCATATTGAACAGTTACAACCATTAAAACGGATTCCAGGAGATAGAACCACCTACCTCAAATCCAAATGCGTTAGGGTTCCGATTTGAAGGATCTTCCGCGCTCCTTGCTCCACTCCAATAGGCACCTTCTTCTTCCAAGAACGCAGCGGCAACGACCAAGCCGACAATGATTCCTCTCTCTCTTTCTCTCTCTCTCTCTAATGGCAGCTCAAAACCGAAAAAATGCAAAAAAAACCTAATCGTAGAAGAAATACATCGTGAACCAAAAATACACTGCCGCAAAGTCGACGTTGACCACAAATAGCCGAGATCGACCACATCGACCTCCCATTCTCGCGTCGACCAAACCCCACATCGATCAATCTTCATATCGTACAAGGTCGACCTACAGTTGGGTCGACCTTGTCGACCACACGTCGACCCTAGGTCGACCATTTCTCGCGTCGACTAACACACATGGAAGTCGACTTCGACCACGTCGACCACACATCGACCCATGTCGAAAATCATCTCACATTGACCAAACTCTTTGGAAACTCCTTTCGTTCTGCATCGACCCCTCGCCACGCTAGGATGATCACGTCGACCATGCTAGGTCGACCATGTCAACCACTAGTCCACATCGATTAGGGCTCATCGACCAGCCCACACACGAAAATTCAACTGAGCTTTTTCCAAAATAATTTGGCTTCTGGTCAGCGAGACCCCCCCGAGGCGATGCGCCCTCGAACTCCCGCTAACCATTTGGTCAAGAGTCTTTGCCCAAAAGCACTTCGCAACCACTATTTCTTAAGACTAGGACACGGGTCCTCACAATTAGGTTACAAATGGCAAACTAATAATAGGTAAAAATATAATAATAAATAGTTAAACAAATAAATTAAATACCACAAACATCAAATACTAGATATTCATACGTTTTAAAAATTTCTAAATTAAAACCCTAATAATTAAAATTCTAATTGAATTTATTGATAGCATAATACAAATTGTTTGAACAAAGAGATGATTATCAGCCAGAGGTTAAATTGCCCCACACTAATCGAAAATTTAAAACATATTGTTTAATGCTAACCGGCCAATGCAATTCAGATTTGAATATCCTCATAATATTTAACTAACCGAACAATAAATAATCTTTTTTTAAAAATTTAATTAATTAATTAATTATTATTTAAAAGAATGAGTCAGGCCAGAGTGTGCAGCTGCACACCCTCACATACACATAGCACCGCCCCTGCCGGTAATAGGTAGTGGGATATCCTGCATCACCTAATTTTAATTATTTTATTTATAATTTTATAATATTTTAAATATTATTATTTAATTATTTTATAATTATTATTTTTGATTTTTGATATTTTTGAATGATATTTATTATTGTAAAATTAAATTATTTTTGATAATTTTTTTAGTTAAAAATGATATAGAAATTTGATTTAAGTTAATTATTTGTATGAACAGATCAATAAAAAGCGATAGCGGGATGCGGACGGATGAAACCTCATTTGCAAACCTATTAGAGAACGGGATATCATGCCTTGCCTACATATGGGACGGGGTATAAATTTAAAATTTGATTAATAGGTTGATTCCGCCTCTAGTAGGGTTGGAATCACTTCTACCAGCTGATTCATGGAGCCTCTAAAATGGTAGACTTGTCTTAAAAGAGATTAATAGAAGATGATATAGGGAGCAGGCGGATGAAGCCTCCCCTCGCCAACCCCACCATAGGATGGGGTACCTTGTGTCACGGCCCGAGAATTCGGGACGTCTATCAGTGGCACTTTCTGAATAGGAAGAAGTGCTATATATAGGAGAAGGGCAGGTTGAAACCTATACAGTGCGGAGCGGAAGGCTCCAGACAGTTCATGTCAGAGAATGGATGGAGCCCCTTTAGAGTTCAAACGACATGTAGCATTTCTTCCTATTTGGAAATTGCCACTGAGAGACATCCCAAATTCTCGGGGCGTGACATTCTCTTCTAGCCAATCCTCGCAATGCCCTCATTACGGTTGTTGACATTGCTTCCCCATAGGCTGCGGCATCTTCACCTTGACGCCTCTGACTTGGCTAATGACAACTCATTGGACATCGCTTCATTGCAAGTTGTAACACCTTTAGCAAGATGTTACCCGTTCGCCCAATGTTCAACGGATATGAGGCTTTCAAGATCACCCCAATGCGCTACTTCGTACCCCCTTGCCCAACTCTATATATATCACACTCTAGGATACTCTACCTTTGTAAATGCGAATGCGTGCAAGACGCTACTGGTTGACTCACCTATGTGAGCTCCCAACTTGAGATCACGCTACTCGTGAGAATACTTGGCGAGTCTTCAGGAAATGGGCCAGTTCATGGGGGCAGAATTCTTGTGCCTCTTAACCCAATGTGGCACTTAGCTTTCCTTTACTCAGTCTGTTAAGTTTAGCCTTTGAGGGTTGAAGCGCACGTAGATTGGTTTCGCCCTACCTTGGCTCATTAGGAGAACGGCTCCAGTTATTGACCAGTTTGTGTAAGGATGGCCAAATCTCTTTTTCAACATTAAGTCCTTAACTAGCGGCGTGCTCTCCGCACTCAAGCGGGTTGAAATGTCCGAACTCCGAAGGGGCTCCATTCATTCTCTGACACGAATTGGTCCAGAGCCTTCCGCTGCACATTGTCTACGCTTTAACCTGCTCCTCTCTTACATGTAGTGCCACAAGAGATGTCCCGGAATCTCGGGGCATGACACTCATCACACCTATACATGGGTTGAGGTATGATTTCAAAATTTCACTACCTGTGTAGCTGGGGTGGGGTAATGTAATAGGTAGACTCTGACCTCGCTAGGACGAGTAGCACCCCTAGGTTTTAGAATGAAATTTTCTAGATTTCGGTCTATTTGGATAATATTGTGCTTTTACAAGAATGTGTTTTTAGTTGTGCTGGAAAAATTACTATAAAAATAAGTAGATAACTGTTTGATAAATATGATTTTAAAAATATTATAAATTTTAAAAGAAGGTAATGGGTATTTGATAAATTAAAAATAAAATTATTGTGAAGATTGAAAAAAATCAAAAATATCCTTTTGTCATTATAATGTTTTTAACTTATCCACCCTCTTTCCCAGTCGACCGACCCTGTCTTCCAAGCCCGTTGCCCAACCAACCACTACCACCACCACCACAACCACACTTCCCCTCCCCCCGCAAGTGGCCAAAACCTCGCCCCCTGAAGCCTGTCGCCTACCAGCCCCTCCCCACCATTGAACCCATCCACACCCCACCATCCCTTGTCATCCAAGCCCGTCCATCCGCGGTCTCCCAAGCCTGTCACCTAACCCCACCATCCTTGTCACCTAACACCACCCCCTATGCCTTCGATTGAGATCGAGAACTGTATCATGCCGTGAAATGATGAAATGAAAGGATAGTATTGACATTTTAATTTTTTAAAAATTATTTTCTAAAAAATTAACTCTTGAACTACTTCTGCTTTTGATGATAAAAAAATAAAAACTTATTTCATAAATATCTTTTTTAGTTTACAAAACAGATTTTAATACTTCTACTCATAAAATAAGCATAAGTAATCTTGCATAAGCATTACCAAATTGACCCTTTATCTATAAATATAACGCTTTTGATGTTTTTTTTTATTGTAATTGTAAGTTATATATTTAATTTAGTATTAAATACAATAATCAATAACTAAACTGTACATTGCAATTTGTTTATTTTCATTATGTATCCCGCCCCGTTGGGCTAGCATGGCCAGGTTGTGTTGCATCCAGGGGTTTAGGGTGGTAAGATTGGTGGGTGTAAGAGTGTTATTGTAAAAAATATATTTTTATGCATTTCCTTTCTCTTTAAAATCTAATAAATAATATTCAGTCTCATCCTAGTAACTTTACATTTACCCAAAGATGCTCCTACATTTATTTTAAATTTCTTAAAGCAAATTTCAAGTCAATTGTCTAATCGTGGAAAGTTCACTGCTTTGAAGAGTATGTGTGCCTATAAAAATCATAATTCATTAATCCACAAAAAATTTATCTTGGAGATTATGAATAAAATTCTGGCATATTTTTAAACACTAATGTCAAAACACTAAAAATGAATATTTTTATTTTATTATTTTTGGTAGGCTATGCTATATTAAATATTTAAATATAAAAATATAATGTGTCATCGATTATAATCGGTGATTATCTACAATTGATTGTACGTAATCTATAATTGAGTCCATCACAAATTTTGTCTCTTAATTCTTTATTATCTTATTTGTATATTCTCATGATTATAAATACATGTTTCTCCTTTATTCAAAGGTAAGTTATTCAATTAAATTATTTTTTTGGGTATTGAAGTACAGTTTTAAGAGGAACCGTAGCCATATATACCTTCCTAATTCATTTCTTCTTAATGTGAAAATTATTTTTTTAGCCCCTTCGATAACCTCCTCTAATGTTATTGCTTGGTATTGACAGGCCTTGCGGGTTGTCCTATTTCTACCAACAACTCTTCTTCCAATTCTATTTAATCTTTTGGGTTATTCATTGGGTTTCCTTAGATTATGTATATTCTGTCTGGTTCTATGAGTACACCCTTGTTATCTATAATATCTACTAGGCCCCTTTCCTTCTTGTTCCCCTATTAGGTCTTTGCCACTATGGAAAGTGAGGGGTGTCACTGACAGTTGGTCCAGTCTGTTTCTCATTCTATTCATGAGACTTTTATTTTATCAGATAATATGGCTCTTATAACTCAATCTCAGTCTCATCCTCTTGTTGGGAAGCGAGCCCAAGTTTCTTGATACCATTGTGGGGATATAAGTCATGTTAAAACTCGTTTTAAACTCCGTCTCAAGTTACGATAACATGGTTTTCATGGAACTCACTCATCCAACCCACATGGTACTCGCCTATACAATCCCTGTCGTACAACTAGTGTTGCAAAAGTTATTTCCAATGTTACTACCTCATATTCGGTTCTTCTTCAAATTCAAACGGGCCAACTTCAGTCTTAACTTAGCTCTATACTCTTTGTAGATTCTTCATCTGCCACCATCACTGCTATTGAGGCTAGCTATAGGTACTCCTATTGCTTTCATGTTTGCTTTGCGTATGCTCTTGGAATAAGTCCAATACCTCACACATGATGTTGAAATCATCGAGAATAGAAACAAAAGAAGCACGTACTTGATTTAACCATGTTAATTAAACGAATAAGCATATGGTAGATTTTCCAAATCTATACGTATTCAGTCTTTGGAGGAAGATCCTCTCTCACATTCTGTAGATGGAATACGTGAAATAATCTAATCCATCAATCATATTAACATAAAGATCAAAATAGCCTTTGCTATATTTAATATAGCTTAACATATCAATGGTCACATACATCAATATAATTGAATGACATGGATCAAAGCATGGAGATGTGACATAGTAATATCATTACATTACATTCTAATTTCATATACCAAACATGCTATAAGTAATATCTTGGCATAGTAATCAAACACTTAACAATAAGAACATATCATATAATATTCTTCCGGTGTGCTAATTTGTTATCCATATGAAAACTGAATAATTGATGTGCATTTATTACCACATGTATAAATATAATTACATTATATATTAATATTTCTTTGAGCCGATTACTACCTATATAGATTACAACTACACAAAATAGATATTAATATTTTAAAAATAAATTTCTTTTTTTCAAGAAAGGTCACTTTGGTGATATATTGTTCAAACTAAACCATTTATAAATATGTATCATGAAAATACCAATATTAGAATTTAAAATCATCACCAAAATTATATTGATACTGTTACACACCACAAATTGTATACATATATCAAATCATTTAATTTTCTCAACTTTAGAAAAGTAAATTGAGTATTAAAAAAAACATTCTAGACAATTAGAACATGTTTAATTAGAATGTTTTCTGTTTTTGTTTTTAAAATGTAATAGTTATTTTTGAATTAAAAAATTAAAAACAAAAAAAAAATATTTTTAATTTAGAGAATTCCTAAAATAAAATATATTTTTTAGTTTTTTTTATTTTTTACTAACAATAGTAATCATATTTTAAAAATAAAATAAAAAATTCTCTATCTTGCGCACACATGATGCTAGATTAATTAAATCGAGCATGCAAACCATATATTTGTTGTCATACGATCATACCAATTGCAGGTGTGATTGAAAACAATCGCAATTGCAAGGCATAAAAACAAATCACACCACATATATGATTCTAGCCAAGCGATCCAAGAGACTTATAAGATTGTAACCATTTGCACGTATGATTGAAGCAACAATCAACTGACGATCAAAACAGCTCACTTAATGATCGGCCTCAAGTCGAGAAACAATCCAACTGGTTGGCAATCACAAGCAACAAAATGATCGCAATTGATCGATGATCAGAAGAAAATCGATTCCTATAACCAAGGCCGACCTTGAGTTTTAAGTGGCCCTAAGCAAAATCATAAAACAATGGCCCTCCATATTTTGATATAATAAAAAAATACATATCTTAGAAGTGCATAAATTTATGGATATGTCCAAGTTGACATCAGCAATTAAAGACTTAAAATTGGACAAGAAGTTTTTTTAATGTAGTGTATCTTTCCTCCGAATAAGGGTACAATTGTATAGGATAACAATTCTGTAAGGAGCTATGAAATAATAACTCACTGCTATATTTGATGAAAAGACACAAATACAAAATCTATAAACACATTTATCTTGTATCGTCTAGTATATTATTTTAAAAGAAATATAAAGAAAACAAACTTGCAAAAAATAGTCATATGATTTGGTGAAAATAGTCGACCATGAAAAAATATGAGTCCCTTTTGCTTTCTTTTCATGCATAGATAGGAGGAGCAAAAGAATTGCCACCAAAGAGAAAAGGAAAAAAAATCAAGTGTTGTTGTAGAATACTACCAATTAGTTAGAATATTATTAGTAAACATTAATTCCCATTGTTTTGCTAGTATAGAATAATGATTCAGCCTTTTATGATGTCTATTCAAAATCTGCCATATATCACGGTGAACATTCATTTTTTCAAGCTATCTGTCATACATAGCCTTGCTTTCTGATCCATATAACTTATTCTGAAATTTTAAAAAAGGAAACAACTTTGTGCGTATTAAACGAATTAATTATAGGAAAATTAGATAAATTCTACGAAAAAAACTCTATTAGGAAATTAAAAAAGAGACAACAGACACACAAACATCGAAGGAAAAATAAATAAATGAATAAGTAAAAGACAACATCATGTTGTGGACTCTCACCCTGATTGGGTTTATTAAGTATGCTTACATTGCTATTAATACTCATGAACTAGGTAAAGGTATTTCAGATGCTTTGCTACCTATAAATTTTCTCTTATTTATTTATTTTTCCTTTAATGTTTATGTGTGTCTGATGTTAGTTTTGTAATTTTCCAATAGAGTTTTCTGCCTAGAATTTGTCTAATTTTTCTATAATTAATTTATCTAATATACACAAGTTGTTCCCTTTTGCTAAGAAAGTTAAACTGTAGTTTTGTTTTTCAAAAATTTTCAACCATAAACCTTTCTACCTTATTTATGACATTACAAATTATTTGCGAATTGTGAGTACAAATTCACATGTGAAAGCCTTTGACAAAAGTTTGAGGGTTGTCAAATTATTAGCAAATGTTACAATTTTATTAAATAGTTTTCATTAAAATCTTATTAAAAACCTTATTCACATTCCCTAGGGCACTGAAACGTAGATTAGCATAAAAGTGAAATAAAATTTTCTTCCCCTCTTCTCAAACATGGCATTAAGATGACAAATGGAAATCTATATCATAATACAAATTGACATAAAATAGATTAATAGATTATATATATATATATATATATATATATATATATATATAATTTGTCTCAATCAAGCATTTCAAAAAAGCCTTAAAATTATAAAAAATTAAATTAGAGAAATATAATGAGAAATGAGAATGAATCAGAGAAAATCTTGCCTGTGGCTGTGGGTTGTATCGTTGTGTGCCTGTGTAGGCCGTGCGGCTGTGCCAGTGGGTTGTGCAATTGTGTCAGTGGCGGTGGATTGTGGGTGGCGTCATGGAGACTGAGAAATGAGAGACTGACTCACTATCGCTGGGAGCCTTAGAGACACGAGAGACTGGAGACAAAACAACAGGAGAGCCTATGATTCTGTGAGAGAGAAGCGAGACTGTAGACAAAACAGCAAGTGAGAGAGAGGAGAGACCGAAGACAAGAGACCTGCCATAGTGCGGCAGTGCCCCAGAAACGAGACAGCAAAAGACGAGAGAAAGGCTGGATCAAGTCACCAGAGATTTGGGATTTGGAGGCCCTCTAAATCTGGGGGCTTAAGCGGTCGACTTACCTTGCAAAAAGGCAAGGCCGGCACTGCCAACAACCTCACACTTAACCAACGACTGCATCAACAGAACCGATTACCACAAATACGAACCACAGAAAAAGAAAAAAACACAGCTGGAATCGTCATCACCAAAACATCCGACAGTCATAGAACGAACTGATGGAATCCGAGCGATTGACACAAGTCACAGAACACACCATCACATAGAGCAGATCGGCCACACAAGTCGACCGACCCATTCGCGTGCACCTAGCGATCGGTTAAATTACTACGATCCTTACTGCGTGATCCAACCTTGCCGACGCTTCTAACCTGCACCTCGCCTGAAGTAGTTAATAGCCTGCACCCCACTTGGATTCGGCCTGGGCCTAGCATAGGGATGTCGCCGACTTGTGAAGCCAAAATTATTTGCTGATAGTTCACTACTCTGTTAATCATCAAGAGGCTAAGTCTACACGTTACATAGTGATTCCTTGACTTATTATTGGTTATGTGACAACCAATCTGACACCATGTTAGCTTATTGGGACTTTATGTCCTTATTTCGACATTCTCATAGTTGTAAATACATGCATCTACCCATATTATTATCTTCTTATAAGCCTCAACCTCATGAGCTATTCGGTTAAATTATTATCTTCTTTTATGCCTCAAACTCGATTAAATTATTATTTTTTTTTTGAATATGGGTGATACATAGGGTGGCATGCGAGGAATATGCACGAGAAGTGGAAAAGCTGTCTTTCCAGTTATTGAGACTTATCTCCCTTAGCTTGGGGCTACCGGCCGATCGATTGGATGGCTTCTTCAAAGGGCAACATAGCAGCTTGGTTCGACTCAACCACTACCCACACTGTCTCAGTCCTGACCTGGCCCTCGGAGTTGGCCGGCACAAGGATGGCGGCGCCTTGACCGTGCTGTCTCAGGACGATGTAGGGGGGCTGGAGGTGAAACGTAAGGCCGATGGGGAGTGGATATATGTCAAGCCCACCCCAGATGCGTACATTATAAATGTTGGTGACATTATTCAGGTATATATTTATATATATATATATATATATATATATATATATATATATATATATATATATATATATATAGTCTTGTTTGCGCCATTAGTTGTGGTTAATTTTGGAATGTTGCATCAACTCAGGTGTGGAGCAATGACGCTTATGAGAGTGTGGAGCACAGAGTTAAGGTGAACTCAGAGAAGGAGAGGTTTTCCATTCCCTTCTTCTTCAACCCAGGCTACCATGTAAATGTGAGCCCTTTGCAGGAGCTTATGACCGATCAAAATCCCCGTAAGTATACAGAGTATAATTGGGGGAAGTTCTTTGCCACCCGAAAGTTCGGTAATCTCAAGAAGCTCCAAGTTGAAAACCTCCAAATTCATCATTTCAGGGTGCAACAGGAAACCTAGCTAGTGTTTCTCTGCAAGTATCTATATATATATATACGATGACGATGAAGCTGTATGATATCACCATGTATAAATTTCTAATAAAGTTGCTGGCCATCTCATCATCTATTTGCAATTAACCAAAAGCTAAGTGTTGTCTAATTAAGCACTCAACTACGACTGCGAGCCTCCAATCAAAAGATATTTTCATTTCTAATGGATATAATTGGTGTTTTGTCAATTTTAAATGGCACTTCACCATTTTGATTTTCGAGCAAAACTTGAAAATTCAGAAAGGACATACAAAACCAATAGGTTATTTCCAAACCATATAATTATCACCTTTCACACTTGATCGGTATTGCTAGGAATGAATTTTGGAATGAATTCGGTGCGTATCGCGCGCGGGAATAAATATTAAGAGATGTCAATAAATTTATTTTCAAGCAAAATGACCATCGTAATATAAGAAATAAAAAAGTTTTCAATTAAGGTCATGTTTTGGTTGCGCTAGAGTAAAAGAAAGGAAATAAATTTTATTTTTTTCGGAAAAAAAAATCATTCTTGTGAAAATATTATATTATTAAGAGCATCTCCATAGTACCAAACTAAAATGATCAGCTAAAGCTATATTTAGCTTACTATAGTGTCATTTTAGCTAACATTACTCCAGAACACCATCTATTTTTTTTGCTTAGCTATATTTTTTTCTCAATTTATCCTTATGCAAATCCCTAATCTATTTGCTAGACTCACGCGATACAGGGAGGAAGGGGAAGGGAGGGCAGCGGCGTAGGGAGAGAGGGCGGTGGAGAGGCCGGCAGCGGCAATCTGGGGGAGGGAGAGGGTGGGATCAGAGATGGGAATCGAGTTTGACTAAAATTATACTTTTAGCTAATGTTGCCACATCATTCTCTTACTTCAAAATCTCAATTTGTCTTTCACATCAAACACATAACATTAAAGAGAAGAGAGAATATTCTGATAATAAATTAAAAAAATTGATTTAAGTAATTAAAATTAATAAAAATTATTGGAGTTATTTTTAACTAAAGGTATAACTATAAAGCTAAGACTCTTTATTTTATTTCTACATTTGAATAATGTTTTTATTTATTTTACAATTTCAACTCCAATACTCATCTCTATTTTATTTTTATCTTAATTAAAATAATAATTTTTTAAAAAAAATTCTTTATTAATACATGTGAAGAAAATAAAGAGTGAGGAGAGATAAAAAAAATTATAATATTAAATGAAAAGTTATTTTATTACTTTTCATAAATAAAAAATTATTATTTTATTTTTTATATATAGAAAGTAAAAAGATAATATAATATTATTTAACTCTCTATTTTTAAATTAAAAAAAATTAGAGTTGCTCTAATTATAGTTATTTGCTTTGTGCTATATTCAAATTTTGATTTAGATTTGCCAATTCATTGAATGACCTCAGCTAATCGTGGGCCGGCGTCAATTTTGCCTTTAATCAATGTAATGGCTGCTGAATCATAAAACGACAACTTAATTGAACACGTAAGCCATGAGGCATGCATTCCATATAATCTAGCAAAGCAATAATAGAAGGTACTAGATACAACTAGGTAATTTTTTGGTAATTATAACGACGTGACAGCCTATCAATTCATTAGAGGAAAAAGAGAAAAAGAAAAAATTATAGCCATCCAATTCTTTGCGATTACGTGAAAATGTCACGAGCCGATTATACAAATATTTATTGATAATGAAAAATTTTATTATATTTGAGTAAGACATTGTTCCAAAACTAGCTATTATAACCTTATAAAAATCAACCCATGGTCAAAATTGCACAAAAGCATACACAAATACAAGCACATACACGTACAAACAAACATATGACGTGTCTAAATGCTAACATATCTAGTCTAGGTTCGGTGCATGTATCTGAAGGAGGGAAACAACAGGCGAACAGATTAAAATAGCTACTATATATTTATAAACACCACACAACTACTACGTAGTCTAACCAGCCTCTGTGGATCATCATATCTAAGATCCAACATATCATCATCATCTCTATGTTAGTAGTCAAGGGAGAGTTGGATGCAGCCTTCATCCAGGACCTGGAACACAGGCCCAGTCCTAAGATCATCAATGCCGGAGGAATCCCAGTCATAGATCTCTCGCCCCTCAATTCTACCACCCCGGACGCTGCCGCTCTTGCACTCATCGTCGCCGAGATTGGCGGCGCATGCAGGCAGTGGGGCTTCTTCCAGGTGATCAACCACGGCGTGCCACCGGAGCTCCTCCGGGGGATAGAGGCCGCGGGGAGACAGTTCTTCGCTCAGCCGTTGGAGGAGAAACGAAAGGTGAGGATAGACGAGGTGAGAGTGGTGGGGTATTCCAACTCCGATCACACCAAGAACGTGAGGGACTGGAAGGAGGTGTTCGACTTTATAGTGAGAGATTCGATGGCTCTTCCGGCATTGCACGATGCCGGCGATGCAGAGTTGAGGGAGGTGGTCAATCAATGGCCTCATCACCCTTCTGAATTCAGGTACTTAATGAATCTTTTGAATGTTTTGAATATTACAACTTTTAAGATATTTTGCCCAAATAAGTTGGTTTTGAACTTCTTTTAAATAGCATATATGCAGCATGCATAATATGCGTGGGTCGTGTGATGTACAATATTGCACAGGGTGGCGTGTGAGGAATATGCGAGAGAAGTGGAAAAGCTATCTTTCAAGTTATTGGGGCTTATCTCCCTTAGCTTGGGGCTGCCTTCTGATCGATTGGATGGCTTCTTCAAACCGCAACATAGCAGTTTTGTCCGCATCAACCGCTACCCTCCTTGCCCCAGTCCTGAACTAGCCCTCGGCGTTGGCCGGCATAAGGATGCCGGTGCCTTAACCGTGCTGTCTCAGGACGATGTAGGGGGGCTGGAGGTGAAGCGCAAGGCAGATGGAGAGTGGATATTTGTCAAGCCCACCCCAGGTGCCTATATTATAAATGTTGGTGACATCATTCAGGTATCTATATTATATATAAATGCACTTCAGTTAGAACCTTGTTGCTAAAGTCTTGTTTTTGCGCCACAAGCTGTGGTTTATTTTGGAATGTTACATCAACTCAGGTGTGGAGCAATGACGCTTATGAGAGTGTCGAGCACAGAGTTAAGGTGAACTCAGAGAAGGAGAGGTTCTCCATTCCCTTCTTCTTCAATCCAGGCTACCATGTAAATGTGAACCCTTTGCAGGAGCTTATCACCGATCAAAATTCCCGCAAGTATACAGAGTATAATTGGGGGAAGTTCTTTGCCACCCGGAAGTACGGTAATCTCAAGAAGCTCCAAGTTGAGAACCTCCAAATTTATCATTTCAGGGTGCAACAGGAAGCCTAGCTAGCTATCGCGCGCTTCTCTGCATGTTATATATACGATCAGGGATTCAGGATGAACCCGTGCGACAGCACTAAAAGTTAAAATAAAGTTGTTGCCCATTAGCCTTCTGGGTTTAAATAAATATTAAGTACTGTCTGAGTTCTCGACGGGTCCAAGCCCATTATATGTACTAGCGCTTCACAATTTAGTGGGTGTGAGAAACACTCGAATCCATACAAAGCCAAGCGATTATATTTCCATACTGATTTATTACATCTTTCGTATATATGGTATAAGAGTGGGTGTATTTAATTTGGAATAAATAGTTATTATCCGGAACAAACATTAGAGCATTGTCATCAAGCTGATGCAAAAATTTAATGAAAAAAATAACCTTTTTTATAAATTTAATGAATTATTTTAAAATATGGACATTGGGTTCGCCAAACTACGTCTCCAACGCCCCCTTCCCCCTCGGCGACCCATCTCCCCTCCAACGCCCCCCGCTCAGCGACTCATCTCCCCTCCTCTCGTGCTTCCTTCTCTAGCTCCATGCGTGACCCACTGCCTTCACCTTATTTTTCTTCTTTTCTTCTCCAATTCGGTGCAGCGCTGAACCCTTTTCTTTTATTTCCCTTCGCCACGCTGCAGCAGGCATTATAGTCCAAGTCCCAGTCGCAGATCGTTGCCTTTTAAGTTCCACTGGCAACGTTGACCAAAGTAAGTTCTATATATTTATTATTATTATTTCAACTAAATGAGCAATGGGGCGGTGAGGATTTTTGGTTACCCGTATCGTCCTCGAAAAACACTCTCCATCCCCGCCTCATGCCTCCGGGAGGATTTTTGGTTACTTATATAAATTTTAATAAATAAGTAATAATTTAAATAACGAGTAGTAGTGATAATATAACTAATATGGTTATCATATTAATTGTGTTATAAATAATATAATAGTTCGAGAAACTCACTTTCACCATATATTTTATATTATATTAAAATAGTCAGTATTTTATAGTTAACTAATAATACCGGTTATAATTATAATAGTATATATATATTTATCACATCAAAGAATATATATATATATATAAATTCATACTTAATAATTAAGCTTAGTTAGGTTAAATACGACTTTTCGGATTATTGTATTGTTTATAACACAAGTAATATGATGACCAGATATATAATTATATTAGTTAGGTTATCACTACTTATATTATCACTTATTATCGATGATAATTATATTAATTAGATTATCACTACTCAATACTTAAATTATTCCTTATTGATTAGAATTTATACATGCATATATATAGTGATAACTATATAACTATATATATATAAGATAAGTAATATGATAATTATTGAGTATATGAAGTTTAATAACTCATGTTAAAAAGTTTGTTGATAATTATTATATATCAGAAATAAATATTGTTTACTATGTTTATATAATTAGTATATATATTTAAAATCTAACATATAAATAATATTAGCAATAAAAATAGTATAACTGTTAATAATAATAATTAGTAAATATTTTATTTTAAAAATAATATCACTCACAAAGTATATATACTTATATTTAAATAAAAATAATTATTTATTAAACGTATGTCATCACCGGATTTCGTCCGGGAGGGAAACTGCTTTTGGGGTGCGGTTCCCCCCAACCATCATTCAAATGGTGATGAGAAAACGGAGTCGCCACCAACCGTTTTTGGGGTGCGGTTGGCCACCTAAAGAAAAATTGATCTAATGCCGCTAGGGGATGGGCTCGGGAGTTGGTTACGCGTGGGGAAGGACTAGCACCCCCATGACGCCCTTTCGGTACCTATCTTAAGATTGGGAGGTTTCTAACTTGTTTTAGTTGTTTGATCCAAAGTTTAAGTAGCCTAAAGGTGATGTTTAATTTGTATGTGACCTAAGGATCTACTCTTTTTATTTCCTAAGTTATTTGTTGGAGTGATTTAAATTCAATTTGTCCTAAACATCTAAGGGAGTTCTAGCAATCATTTTATTTCCTACATCCTTTGTTAAAGTTAAATATTAAATCTAACTTAATCCTAGATCTCTAAAGGGACTCCTATAGTTGGTTCCAATGGTAAATGCTTAAGCCGAAATTGAATTTTGTTTATTTCTCATACACACGCTACGAATGACACTAAGAAAAAGATTGATAAGAAAAGATGCAAAGCAAAAAATCTAAGTGTGGAAAAAGTTTGAAACGCAATCAAAATTAAAAATCCTAAGTCAAAGAATTTTTAAGTAAACAAAGTGACGAAAAATAATTGAGTTTGAAAAGTTTATTTGTTTGCTTTTTTTGTTTTGGAAAAGGTTTTTTTTTTAAACGTTTTTTTTTGTTTTGTTGCTTTTGCTTTTTATTTTTATTTAGGGAAAGTTTTTTTTTTAAAAACGTTTTTTTTTGTTGCTTTTGCTTTTTATTTTTATTTAGGGAAAGGTTTTTTTTTTAACAAAATGTTTTTGTTTTTTCGTTTTTTTTCTTGAAAACACATGAATAGCAAAAACAAACACAAGTATAGTGTGTGATGATGTGCCACCCACGAAATAAAAACAAACTCACTCCTTTTTTCTTTTTCTTTTTCTTTTTTTGCTCTCTCTTTTTTCTCTTTTTTTTTGTATTTCTCTTCTCTTTTTTTTTTGTTTTTTACTAATTTACAAATTCCAAGTTACAAACTATGTGACCCGTACTTACAAGACCCGTACTTACAAGGCCCACTATGCAATAATGTGGTATTAACTAGAGCAAAACATATTAACCCAAACACAATCTTTAAATTAACCGAGCTGGAAATAAACTGGATGCAGATGCAGGAAGAAACGGCCTCCATGAACTCGTCCAGCCCACGTGACCAGAGAAAGTGGATCAAAGCACAAAATCAAAAGAAAAGGGGGAAACACAGTGAGAAAATAGCAATGAATAGAAAGTGCAGCAACCGCAATAATCTCAAAAAAAAAACTGTCCAAGCAGACCACGTCCAAACCAGCGCATACCATATTTTGAAAACCAAACTGGGGGTTTGGAGAACTAGACTAGAGGACTCACGTTTTGAAAACCACCAATGGATTCTCACGTTTTTTGAAAGCCAGATCAAAGCATTCTCATGTTTTGCAAATCAGATAAAAATGAATGAAACACAACCCAGATCACATGTTCACACATCTTAATAAATCACACCTCTTATTTGTTGCTTTTGTTTTTTTTTTTTTTGAAAACACGAGTCCATCATCTTGGAAAACAAAACAAAATGGTCGCAAACAGAGGCTAATGGAGAACGCCAAGATAGAGAAACCAAATAGAAAAGGAAGAACTAAGAACTGAATAGATTTAGCGTCAGTCAGACCACATAAGCAGAATCAGTAACATCCAAATAAACACAAGATTCATACAAACACACATTCGTACAGACACACGAGCATATGATTTAACAGGGAAGGAAAGGCATTGATAACCCAGGCAAGAAAAATCACAAAACCAAGCATTATGAAAAGAAAGGAATTACCGGGTTTGTAATGCCCCTTTTCTCGTGTACACTGGGTGTCTTCTGCACGGGCTTCCGAACAGGCAACAGCAACGGTGGGTGACGGTGGGTATCTTCTCCTGTGTTGCCTCCTTAGTGCCTCCGTCGAACTATCGTGCTGTAGTGGAAGGATCTCGGGGCTCCTCCGCGTCTCTCCTGGCAGCTGTGGGATGAACAGTAGATGGGACGAAGAGGGACGAAAGGGGCACCAACGCCGGCGTCGACCGAGTCCAACGCCGCAGCGGCCGGCGGAGGGGGCGTCTAGAAAAGAAAAGGGGTTTCTTTTCCGGTGACTGACAGAAAAGAAATAGGGAAGGATGGTGATTTTTGTTTCGGGAAGAAGATTCGAAAGAAGGAGGCAGTGATGGAAGGTCGGGTTCTGTGTATAGGGCTTTGGAGATGAGAGAGGAAGGGAGGAAAGGGTCTGACGATGGAGGTCGTGATACTGGTTTTCTACGGAATCAAAGAGAGAGGTGTGGGATGAGGAAAGGTCGATGGCCGGCGGTGGATTCCGGCCAAAGGGGAGGATGGTTTTGGGTGATGTTTTTCGGACGAAAAGGGGTGGAGATTTTTGTGATGCGCTCCTCTTTTCCACTTTCGAATTCCCCCCCCCCAAAAAAAAAAAATTCCAGACCCCATGGACGATCTATGCTTGCGTTTATATAGGCGATAGGAGTTAGGGTTGAGTCGGGGATTGAGGCCGCGGCGCCGAATCAACCATGGGTTAATGGCGTGGTTTGGTTTGAGAGAAGGGGGCTTAACCATGGTTGAGGCTTGAGGGCTTGAGTTGGGTTTGGTGCGCTGGAGGGATGGCGCTGGTATGGGGCTCCGGTGGGCACGGCGTGGAGGCGAGGAAGACGACGCGGAGGAGATGGATCTAAGAGGAAGAAGACGAGGCAGCCGTGGGAGAGAGAGAGAGAGAGAGAGAGAGGGGGGGGGGGAAGAAGACGAAGCGCGTGAGATCTGTTTTTAAGTGGCTGTAAATAAATTTGATTTTTGTTTTATTATTTTTTTTTCTACCCTGTTTTGTTTTTGTTTTTGGACTCGGGGCGTCGTGACGAGCGACCCCGTGTCAATTTTGTTGGAAAACGATAATGTTTTTACGGCAAGCCTGTACTGCGACTACTTATTACCGAAAAATGTATTTATTTTAATTTTTATTGAAAAAGGCCCCAGGCGCAAATATATGCAATATATATGTCAAAATTCTCAAAACGATGAGTAGAATGAGATTGTGAGGTTCGTTACCTGATCCGGAGTGTCGTTTGAAAAGTCAATTACCATTTTGACCTCCGATGGCGGCCCGAACGCTGTTTTGACCACATTTTCCCTGTTTGACCTCACAATTGGGCGCGGTTGATGGCGTTGATCATCGAATTTGATTTTCTATCGCTTAGGACCGGCTCTTTGGCAAGTGAGGGACTTTCGCATGATTTCTTGAAATTGGGCACTTACAGCTTAATAGTCGCGACTCCGTCGTTTTGTAAAATTTCAACAAATCGAAGAAAATTGAATTTGATAAAATATGTCCAACCCGGACAAATTAGGGTCCAACAGCTGCCCCTCTTTGTGTATTGTTTGTGTACAAACGATGCACAAAGATAGGACGGACTTGTTTTGGACGGGTTGGATTGCTTACCTGGCTTACCTGTTACGTCCTTGAGGTCGACATGGAGTTAATAACTTTGAAGGAAAAGCCCTTGGGGTTAAAAACAGGAATGAAAAATCCTTGAGATTAATAGGAATTTAAAAACTTGGAATTGAAAGGCCCTTGAGGTGTAAAACAGGGATGAAAAATCCTTGAGATTAACAGGAATTTAAAAACTTGAAATTAAAAGCCCCTGAGGTGTAAAACGGGAATGAAAAATTCTTTAGATTAACGGGAATTGTAAAACTTGGAATTGGAAAGCCCTTGAGGTTTAAAACAGGAATTTCAAAACTTGGAATTGAAAAGCCCTTGAGGTTTAAAACAGGAATGAAAATCCTTGAGATTAACGGAAATTGAAAAAAACTTGGAATTGAAAAGCCCTTGAGGTTTAAAACAGGAGTGAAAATCCTTGAGATTAACGGGAATTTTAAAACTTGGAATTGAAAAGCCCTTGAGGTTTAAAACAGGAATTTCAAAACTTGGAATTGAAAAGCCCTTGAGGTTTAAAACAGGAATGAAAATCCTTGAGATTAACGGAAATTGAAAAAAACTTGGAATTGAAAAGCCCTTGAGGTTTAAAACAGGAGTGAAAAATCCTTGAGATTAACGGGAATTTTAAAACTTGGAATTGAAAAGCCCTTGAGGTTTAAAACAGGAATTTCAAAACTTGGAATTGAAAAGCCCTTGAGGTTTAAAACAGGAATGAAAATCCTTGAGATTAACGGAAATTGAAAAAAACTTGGAATTGAAAAGCCCTTGAGGTTTAAAACAGGAGTGAAAAATCCTTGAGATTAACGAGAATTTTAAAACTTGGATAAAAAGTCATAGACGGGAACTTGAACACTTGAAATGAAAACTTTTGAGATCAACAGGAATTAAAAAGTTAAAGTCCTAAAAGCTAAAATGGGGAATGAAAAACCTTTGAGGAGATGTTAAAAAATGTTGGACTTCAAAAAGGGTCAAAAGGCTCGAGGGATATCCGATGCTTGATTGTGATTTGAGATCGTCTTGAAATGAAAACTCCACGATGTACAGGGTCCCTGAAAAGCAGTCACGAAGTGCAAAAGCATGCCTAGAATATGTGAACGTATGATGCATGTGCATGGATGCATGGAAATTTTAATCATTCTTATTGAAAATTCAAGAGGAAAGGGGAGGGTTAAATATCCCAAGCGCTTTGTGCTCCCATCCTTTTGTTGAGGTAGAGCTCTTGATGGAGGGGCATGATGCTTGACTTTCACTGCTCGATTCTTCCCGGGGTTCTGCTGGCTTCAACGGAACAACATTTGCCAGGAGCTAGGCTTCTGCATTGCTAGATTCAATGATGGGCCACCATTTCATTGCAACATCCATTGTCGTGGTTAAGTCTTTATCGAGCTTTGTTGGCTTCCATAGGGAATCACTACCTTTGTTTAACAACGTCGAGTGTCACTAATTTGTCTTCTCCAAGCTCTGCTGGTTTTGTCAATGGGCTATCTTTTTTGGCAGCATCTATTGTCATGATTTGGCCCTTCTCGGGGATTCTGTCCATGGGGCCTTGGTGTTACCTCATGATTCTTCGTAGCAACTTCTTCCTGTGGGGCAATCCTTGGGGAAGTCTATTAGGACTTTGGAAGGTTTCACTCTACAGCGAGATAAAATTTTTTAAAACCAAACATTTTGAAAAAGAATTTATGAGCATGATCTCAATTTACCATAATCACATCATATAAGGCACAACATGCTTAACTTTAACAAACAAAACCTGACTTCTTGAAAAGCGTGAGGTGCAATTTTGATTTGGGTGTGCCTTCAGTTTGACCAAAGTCCTTCTCTTCCTTGTAGTACATGACTGCCCTACTGACTGCTTCGTCTTGGTTCTATGATCATTTCTAACCCCAAGTGTCGGACGTTGCATTGCTGGGTTCTTTTTCTGTTGTCTTTGCTTTGTCCTTAGCGCCCTTTCAGGTTTTCGCTAAGTCCGATTTTTCTTTTGCCTTTGTATTTTACTCTTAGTGCCCTTTCGGGTTTTCACTAAGCCCGGCTTCAATTTTTTTCATTCTTGAGCTTTGTATTTTACCCTTAGCGCCCTTTTGGGTTTTCACTAAGTCCGCTCTCTGCTTCGAGATGTCCTGTTACTTATATTGAACTGGGAAAAGACCAGGCATGTAATCAAAGACTATAGAAAGGTGTAGGTATTGGCAGTTGGCTTTTGGCGGGGATAAAAGGTTAGAGAAAATGTTTGGTTATTTTTACTACAAAGGTCATTATTGAGGACGCGGCGTCACTAAATGTTGAACAATTGTGCTACTAAACTGGTTGAGCACTTTTTTTCTTTTTTTTTTTTTTTTTTTTGACTTTAGGCTAAGTAGGAGTTTTGGGCGTGCCTGCTTCCACTCCTCGTGTCGCATAGGTATTTGAATAGGAAATGCCCCAGTGTAGGGCATCATCCTGGGACTTCAGCGAGATGTATTGAAAGATGAGAGAATGGCAACAAAAGGTTTGATATGGATAGAGTTGTTTGATTACATGTTGATCTGAATCCAATACAATGTTGTAACAGGGCTCAAGCATAGAATTTCTTTACGGCATCACTGTTAATCGGATTTGGTAGCTCATTTCCATCCATTTTGACAAGGATTAATGCTCCGCCAGAGAAAGCTCTTTTGACGACATATGAGCCTTCATAATTGGGTGTCCACTTGCCCCTGTGGTCAGCTTGGATAGGCAAGATCTTCTTAAGTACAAGCTCTCCCTCTTGAAAAGTTCAAGGCTTCACCTTCTTGTCATAACTCTTCATCATCCTCTGCTGGTACAAACGGCCTCTATTCACCGCTGCAATGCGCTTTTCTTCCACGAAATTCAGTTGTTCGTACCGACTTTGAACCCACTCTGCTTCATCCAACTGTGTGTCTTTAAGTACCCGCAGGGAAGGAATCTCCACTTCTATCGGTAACACCGCTTCCATTCCATAAACTAATGAAAACGGAGTTGCCCCAGTTGATGTACGCACCGAAGTGCGGTATGCGTGTAATGCGTAGGGCAGCTTCTCATGCCAATCCTTGTATGTCTCAGTCATCTTTCTAACAATATTCTTGATATTCTTGTTAGCGCTTGATCGCCCCATTCATCTTGGGTCTGTACGGGGTTGAATTTCGGTGCTGGATCTTGAACTGCTCACACAAATTACCCATCATTCGACTGTTCAAGTTCGTTGCATTGTCTGTGATGATTTGCTCTGGGAGTCCATAACGGCATATGATATTGTTGCGGACAAACTTGACCACCACTGCTTGTGTCACGTTAGCATAAGATGCGGCTTCCACCCATTTAGTGAAGTAATCAATGGCTACCAAGATGAAGCGATGTCCATTAGATGCCTTCGGTGATATAGGTCCGATGACGTCCATGCCCCAGAGCGAGAAAGGCCATGGTGAAGTCATCACATGCAACTGAGACGAGGGTGCTTGAATCCGATCACCGTATATCTGACATTTGAAACACTTGCGCACATAATCAATGCAGTCTTTCTCCATAGTGACCCAGTAGTAACCCATTCTCATAATTTGTCTTGCCAATGCATACCCGTTTGCGTGGGATCCGCAGCTCCCTCCGTGAAGTTCCTTCATTAGCTGTGATGACTCCTCCTTTTCGACACAATGCAGCAGCACCATATCATGATTTCGTCGATATAGGATGGAGTCATCAAGGTAATACTTGGTCGCAGCTCGCCGAATATTCCTCTTGTCGTGTCGGACGAACTTTCAGGATATTCTTGTTTGAGTAAGTATTGCCTGAGATCGTGATACCAAGGCTTTTCTTCTGGATCTCCTTCAATAGCCATACAATGAGCTGGCATGTCTCGAATATGAATGTCAAAGGATTAAACCTCGAGTTTTGTATCCAGTCGAATGAGAGAGGCTAAGGTAGCCAATGCATCGGGAATCTGATTATGCTCTCTTGGCATGTGCTCAAAGGTAATCTCCTCGAACTGTTCAATCAGTCTACAAATGAGCTTCTGATATGGGATCAATTTGTGATTCCTGGTTTCCCACTCGTTCCTAACTTGATAGATCACAAGGGCTGAATCTCCAAAAACTTGTAACTTCTTTATTTCTCGATTAATAGCTTCTTGAAGACCCATCAAGCAAGCTTCATACTCGGCCACGTTATTTGTGCATGGGAATGTCAATTTGGCTGCCATGGGGAAATGCTCACCCTTTGGGGATATTAAGATGGCCCCAATACCATGTCCCAAAGAAGGCTAGAGGCACCGTCAAACCACATGATCCATGAGTCAGATTCCTCTTTAATGATATTGATGTGCTCATCGGGGAAGCCTACATTCATTGGCTCGTAGTCGTCCAAGGCCCTTTCTGCGAGATAATCTGCTATGACACTTCCTTTTATGGCTTTCTGAGGCACGTACACAATATCATATTTGGACAACAACAGTTGCCACTTGGCAATCCTCCCAGAAATTGATTGTTTCTCCAGTAAGTATTTGAGCGGGTCATGCTTCGCAATCGGCCATGTCGTATGATAGAGGGTGTACTGTCGTAATCGCCGGATGGTCCAAACCAGAGCGCAACAAGCCTTTTCCAATGGAGTGTACTTTGCTTCACCAGGGGTAAACTTCTTACTTAGGTAATAAATTGCTTGCTCCTTCCTTCCCGAAGCGTCATGTTGTCCTAATACAGAACCCATTGACGAGCCTTGGACAGTTAGGTATAGGATGAATGGCTTGTTGGGTACCGGTGGAACCAAGATCGGTGGATTTATCAAGTATTGCTTGATTTTATCAAAGGCTTCCTGACAGGCCTCATTCCAAACTTCTGGGTTGTCTTTTCGAAGCGATTTGAATAATGGTTCACATGTGGCCGTCAACTGTGAAATGAACCTAGCGATGTAATTCAAGTGCCCCAAGAAACTTCTAACTCCCCTAACAGTGGTTGGTGGTGACATCTCCTGGATAGCTCGAATCTTGTCAGGGTCAATCTCTATCCCCTTCTCACTAACTATGAAGCCCAATAGCTTACCCGATGTAGCACCAAAAGTACATTTTTCTGGATTCAACTTGAGTTGATACTTTCGCAACCTTTGGAAGAGTTTGTGGAGTACCTCAACATGACTTTTTCCGTACTGGCTGATTTGGCTATCATGTCATCCACGTACACTTCCACTTCCTTGTGCATCATATCGTGAAACAAAGTGACCATAGCTCTTTTGTAAGTGGCCCCCGCATTCTTGAGTCCGAATGGCATCACATTGTAACAAAATGTACCCCATAATGTCGTGAAGGTTGTCCGCTCCTTGTGCTCAGGGGCCATCTGGATTTGGTTATAGCCCGAGAATCCATCCATAAATGAAAACAAAGCATGCTTCGTCGTGTTATCCACCAGAGTATCAATATGTGGGAGTGGAAAATTATCTTTTGGGCTCGCTTTATTCAGATCGCGGTAGTCGATGCATACTCGGATTTTTCCCCCTTTCTTTGGTACTGGCACAATGTTTGCCACCCATTCTGGATAATGAGCAACACTGAGGAAACCAGCGTCCCACTGTTTTCTGATCTCCTCTTTGATCTTCAATATCATTTGGGGCCTCATCCTTCGTAGCTTCTGCTGGACCGGCGGACATTCTGGCTTCAGTGGTATTTGATGTTGCATGATATCTGGATTCAGGCCCGGCATATCTTGATAGGACCAGGCAAACACATCCTTGAAACTGGTCAACAATTCAATTAACTGCCCCTTGATCTCCGCGGATAATGAAGAACTCACTTTAAGCCTTCTTGGTTCTGTGTCTGTCCCCACATTCACTGTTTCTAGAGGGTCCTCACTTGGGGTCTTGAACTGGTCTTCCCTTTCCAACAGTCGAAGGATATCTTCGGGTAAATCGACCTCCTCTTCTAAGTCAGCCTCACTTGTCTCATGCATTGACTTCTCCCAATCCGGACTTTGGTCAAACTTTGGGCATCTCGCCTCATCATTGCTTGTCACACCCTCATTGAATTCATGGTACCTGTTTGTGAAAAAATCAACAAGTTGATAGCAAAACATGATATGCGAATGATAATGAGATGCAATGCACCGTTTTTGGAAAACATACACTTTATTGAGAGCGAAATATCCAAAGAGACATAAACTGTTTTTGAAATACTGAAAGAGGCGTAAAAGTGAAATAAACAAATATCCAAATAGGATTCCCCCAAGGATTACATCATGGGGAGACATGTGCTAGTCTAATTATTGAGAGGTTGTCCTGATGCTCCTTCCTGCACGAACAACACCTGGCCCGCTTCTGGCTCCTTGCTCTCCACAGCAGCAATGATCGAAGCCTTCTCTTGATAAGCAAACCCTCCACTGTAGAATGTGTCTTCTAAGGGTGGAAATGTCATCCGCTCTTCTTGGATAGGTCGCTTCTGTAGCTTGGCCATTCTGACTTCCCTCTTCCTGGAGGCTTCCTTCTGTCGGTCTGCTTTGGTGGGTTTGTAACCCAGCCCATATCGTTCTGTCGTGCCCCAGATGCGTAACGGGTCTTTCATGCCCTGAGAGGATGCCCCGAGCCCAAGTCCTGGCTTATGTCCTTGCCTAAGCATCGTATGTGCAATCATCTTGGTAGCTTTGGACAGCTGAGCTCCTATCCTTTGATACAAACTGGGCCGTGTCACATAGGTGACATTGACTACTTCAAAGGCTCGGAAAGAACATTCAGGTACGTCCTCTCCGCTGTCAACACAAGGCATGGATGAGGGCTTGGTTACTAACAGGTCTGTCTCCCAGGATACACAAATGAGGTGATCGTCAACCATGAACTTTAGTTTCTGGTGCAGAGTAGAAGGTACTGCTCCCACTGTGTGAATCCATGGCCTTCCCAACAAGCAACTGTAGTATGGTGCAATATCCAAGATCTGAAATTCAATAGAAAATACTGTGGGCCCAATCAGCAATGGAATATCTAGCGTCCTTGTTACCTCTCTTTTTCCTCCGTCAAAGGCTCGAACTACCATGTTGCTCGACCGCATGTATGAAGAATCTACAGGCAGCTGTTGTAATATTTGTAAAGGCATAATGTTGACAGCGGACCCATTATCGATCAATACCCGGGAGATGGTGTGTTCTTTGCACTTGACCGAAATGTGCAGAGCTTTGATGTGACCCTTGCCCTCCTGCGGCAGTTCGTCCACGCTAAACGATATAAAGTTGTCCACTACAAGGTTTCCAGCGAGAGTGTCCATGTTCTCCACCGAAATAGTTGGCGGGACGTAAGCCTTGCTAAGGACCTTCATTAATGCTTCTCGGTGTGGAGTAGAATCCTTTAGCAGTGAGAGCAATGAGATCCGAGCGGGCTGTTTGCTTAGCTGCTCCACGATGTTATATTCACTCTGCTTGATCAACTTCAGAAACTCAGTAGCGTCTTCCTCAGTAATCTGAATTTCCTCAGGCAAGATATCTTTCCCAACAGCTTTCCCTTTCTTCGATTGCTCGAGCACGTCGGTGCATAAGGACATCCACTCCGAGTTGTCTTCTTTGTTTGAGGGTTCCCTTGTGCTTTCTGACTTCACATCCGTACCTCCAAGGAACAGCTTTCTCACTTTTGTAGGAAGGTTGAGGGGGTATATGGATTGTAAGAGGTTGGATCCCATGGGGTAATAGGGGTATTTCTGGAGTTATAGTGTAAATCCTGAGGGGCTTGGGCATGTTTGTGAAATCGTTTGTATTATCCCCTTGGACCATCTGGACGGATGAGTCGATACACTGTTTTGAAAATTCAATCCTTCTGCAGTCCATCAATTTCTGAACAACACTTTCAAACTCCATACAACTGTTAATGTCATGTCCTGGAGCCATCTCATGGAACAGACACCTTTTCTGTTGGTCGGTCCCTTCTTCGCAGTTAATAGTGGATCTGGTCAACAAATATCCGTATTTGAGTAAAAACTGAAACAACTGGTCCCTTTGCATTCGTACTTGGGAGATCTTCGCAATCCTAGCTTCCGAGGTGATGGCGGTAACATTATTAGAGTGTTCTGGCAATGGGTTGTTGTTGACACTCGGGGAATTGGATAGTGTCGCGAAATCCAACCAGTGAGCATCTTTTAACGCTTGGACTTTCCTTTTAAATGCGATGCAACCCTCAACATTATGTCCTACGGCACCAGCATGATATACGCAACGAAGGTCTGTTTTGTACCAATTTGGATACGGTGGTTTCAGTTCTCCCACAGGGGAAGGGACTACCAATCTTACCTCGAGGAGCCTCGGGTACAGTTCAGCGTAAGTCATAGGGATTGGGTCAAACTCCTGGTGCTTCTTAGGAGCTTGATTTGGTTTTGGGTTAGTAGATGGGCTTCTGACGGGTGCTTGGACTGGTGCTGGGGTAGGTAGTTGAGGGAATTGTGGAGCTGGGTAAGTATATTGGGGTCTTGCTTGAAATTGGAAAGGTTGGAATTGCGGGATAGGTGCAGGTGCGGCATATGCGGCTACTGGAGGTGCTCTGAAGTAAACGGGCATTTGGGGAGGGTTAGGTTGCATCATTGGGCTAGACTGATACACGCAGTTAGTTTCCCCTTCTTTCTTCTTTGGCGGTATTGGTGACCTCTTCGGTGCCTCGACCATTTCTCCTTTTAGCTTTCCTCCTTTAACTCCACTCTCAATGAGTTCGCCTGAAGCAACTAAATCAGCGAAAGTGCTAGAAACATGACCAATCAGCTTCTCATAATATACACCCTTCAATGTGTTGATGAATAATGTAGTGAGCTCCCTCTCTGTTAGCGGAGGTTGCACTTCTACTGCAGTTTCCCTCCACCTTCTTGCATAATCCTTGAAATTTTCATTAGGGCCTTTCTCCAAAGATTGCAGTGTCAGACGGTCCAAGGCTAGTTCAGTGACATGTTTATACTGTGCCAGGAATGCGGTAGCCAAATCCTTCCACGTTCTGATACGTCCTCCGCCTAGCTGAAAATACCAACGTAAGGGTGCTCCCGTTAGACTCTCCTGGAAGCAATGCATAAGAAGTCTATCATCGCTGGTGTATGCGGCCATCTTTTGACAGTACATCGCCAAGTGGGTCCTGGGACAGCGTGTGCCGTTGAACCTCTCAAATTCGGGCATCTTAAATTTATGGGGTAAGACGACACCAGGGACCAGGCACAGCTCATCGGGGTTGATCATGCCATAAATCCCAGGTACCTTCAACCGCCTTCAATCGCTCCTCTATCCTCCTTAGCGCAGGGGACTCAACTTCCTCTTTGTATGCGGGAGGTCCTACCACTTCTGTAGCCATTCCCATTACTTGTGAAGTGTATTGGCCTAGATTAGGCGTGCCCAGTTGCTCAGGAACAGTGTTATGTGTCACAGGCTGCGAGGGAGGTGGAGGCTGTGTCACTTCTCGCCTAGGCTGCGGGTTAGCTCCCCTTGGAGTTCCTTCGACCAATCTAGCCATCATTTCTGTCATGCGGTTTATCTGTTCTTGCAGGTTCTGAAGGGTGTCACTCATGCCTTGATGGCTCTGCTCTAGCCCCATTAATCTGTTTTCATTCTCGTCGGCCATCGAATGGGACGTATGCTTGTGTCTGGACCGAAGGTTGTAAGTGTGCCCAATTCTGGATGAAGAACTATTTCGGCTGAAAGAAACACGAAGGGTGAGCATTTTTAGCTTTGTTTTCACTTTTTATATGAATGCATGAGATGCGTGAATGGATGCAAGTGAACGGGTTTAAACAAACTCCATTTTATTGATAAAAGGAAAGAGATTATATGCATGAATGCCATGTAACCAACTACAACAACAGAAACTACATGGCTCTAAGGCAATTATTCAGTCATCTCCAAGATGTTAATATGGTCTTCATGTGCGGTGCCTCCTCCTCTGCGGTGGTCTTTCTCCAGCATCTTCCCTCTGCCGGAGCACGGTCTCCAACTGCTTGTCCCTCAACTGCGCCCTTTGAGTAGCTCTCTCCAAAGCAGCTTCCAGTCTATGGACCTGCTGCCTTAGCTCCTGGTTCTCTTGCAAGATAGTCCTCATGATCAAACTCTGTTGTGGCTCGTGCTGTGCTCTCCAAGGGATATAAGCTGGGAAAATACCGGATTTTGAGTTGTTAGGCTGAATCTTGCGAGGTGTGGACCATGCTTGATGCATCCTCATCCCTTTCTCCTCTAGCATAGCTCGCCCATAGGTGAAGTCGCAGTCCTCCATCCCATACAGTACCGGAACAACCTGACTATCTCCCAGCTGTCTCCCACTTTGCAGCGGTGCATAAGCAGTGGCTCCCCAAGGGCCCAACAAGGGAACCCAGTTGTACTCACCACAACTATATGTCATAGAGTATCTTGGCATCCAAGGAGCAATCCAGACGATGTCTTCTTCCTTTAAGTCCTGTAGCTTTTTCTTCCAGTCTTCAACTCCTTTAGGCAGAATCCACTTACTGAGCAGAATGTCCAATAGTGTGGTATAAGGCAACTGGTATACCGGTGTAAAGTTAGGGACAACACAGGGGAGGTGTCCCTTCATCCAAGTGCAGAAAAGTGGTAAGCAACCAGTGAACTGTCCAGAACCATGAGTTCTCAGATCGGAAAGGGAACGGATAGTTTCTGCTAAGATAGCCGGGGTGGGATCACAACCTTGCACCACTTGCCGCACCAAGTCAATGACTGCCATGTCTACATATGCCGAGATGCGCGGAAAAATGACTAAACCGTAGATGGCTAAGGTCAAAAGTCGGTGAAATCCGGTTTCTGTAGTAGTCGACATAACCTCCTGGATAGTGTCCCATGATAGCTGCTCTCGCCGCTCGCGATTTACCAGAAATGGTGCATTCCAAATTGGGATCTCCATCATGTCAGTAAAAGCTCGTCGTCCCGCCCTTCTTGGATCAGGTAAGTAAACTTTCCTTCTGTGATCTTCGGGTATGTTAAGCAGTCTTCTATACTCTTCTACCGTAGGAACAAGGTCAATGCCGTTAAAGTCGAAGCATCAACGCCTTGGCTCCCAAAAGTGATGTGCAGCTTGAAGCATGTCTCTGTCAATTGGTAGGTCGGTTAAATGTAGTAAATCACCAAATTGTCGGACATAAGCAATTTTTCTTTCATCCGGCCACTGACTCCATTTGGCCCGTAACTCACTAGTGAAGTCTCGTGAAAATTCTACTGTGACCCGATCCGCCTTGTGCCACTCTCCAGGTGGGAAGTCTCCTAGACGGCGTTGAATTTCACCGGATGCTTGAGCCACCTCAGTAGCAGTCTCCTTCTCCCATACACCCTCTAAGAGATGACTAAATGTTGCCATGCACCCTATATGAATGGCGTGATATGCAACATGGAAACGTTAGGAGAGCAAAAAGAAATATATACAGAATAGACAAATAAACAAATATTGACATTTTAAACAAATAAGGGATGTCTTAATGCAACTATCCTGTAAAACCAAGGTTAGCATGACATGCTAAATCATACAACATGTGGGTCGGTGTGCCCTTAATAGGCCATGATTTCTCACCCTATCTTATTCGTTGGTCCCCAAGCTTCCTCTCTAGAGGGCTCCGTACACCATGGGATTTACCGGAGGGGGGCCTTAAAAGGACGTGCCTTAAAAGGACCTCAAGCCTGAGTGAGGAGTCCGGGGTCCCTTCGCGGATAATGATCAACGCTTGGGGCACCCTAATAAACCTCGCTAACCTAAACTGTGTTAAAAACTCGAGTATAGAGTTTATGCATGAATGCGACGAATTTAGGAAAAGCGGTAAAACATAACTATCATGGTATCAAAGCGCGTAAATCAAAACTATCATACAACGGTGCGAGAAACGCAGTAAATAAATCGATTAAATAAAAAGAAAGAACGAAAGAATAAAAACAATGTAAAACAAAGAACAAACCTCCTAATCCTAATCCTATTAGGCCTAACTCTCTAAGTTTCCCCAGCGGAGTCGCCAGCTGTCATCACCGGATTTCGTCCGGGAGGGAAACCGCTTTTGGGGTGCGGTTCCCCCCAACCATCATTCAAATGGTGATGAGAAAACGGAGTCGCCACCAACCGTTTTTGGGGTGCGGTTGGCCACCTAAAGAAAAATTGATCTAATGCCGCTAGGGGATGTGTTGGATCAAACCCAGAATTTGGATAATGCTGATAAAGCCTTATGTAATTTGATCTGAGATCTTTTGTGTTTATTTGATCATTGCAGAAGGTATGTCACTAATCCAAAGATGCACTCGTGAGAGCAAAGCTAAGGACAGGATACATAATCCTGATCCGGACAAGAGTTAGTATCGTCAAACACTTGGTAAATAACCAAGTAACAAATACATACGGAATAAGGAACAATCCTACGGACTAAGAACTTAAAGGATAAGTGCGGAGTAAGGAAAATAAGTGCGGAGTAAGGAAAATAGATGCGGAGTAAAGAAACCAGATGCGGAGTAAGGAATCCGAACTTATGACTCGCCCGGAGTAAGGAACTTACATACGGAGTAAGGAACTTACACACGGAGTAAGGAACTTACATGCGGAGTAAGGAACTTACATGCGGAGTAAGGAACTTACATGCGGAGTAAGGAACTTACTTGCGGAGTAAGGAACTTACATACGGAGTAAGGAACTTACACACGGAGTAAGGAACTTACATGCGGAGTAAGGAACCTACATGCGGAGTAAGGAACTTACATGCGGAGTAAGGAAGCGCGACACGGACTAAGGATTCCATGTTCGAATAGATACGGAGTAAGCAACCACCGACACGGAGTAAGGTTCCGAGCTTCATTAACTACGGAGTAAGGAAAATTACACCGGACCAAGAAGACACTGCTCCAACAAAACCGCATTTAAAGTTATCACTGGTCTTTGTCCCGATGTAAGACGAATGCATTTAGATCAAGAAGAATCTTACACGTGGATCATCCGGATATGTGGACACAACCTTAATTGTATCTCGGAACTCACAAAGACACTTATACTCTTCAAATCCAAGATCTTGAGCTCCACAATCCGCAGCAGTCAAGGCAGACAGATTACCGAAGGATAATTAGTGCGGAACGCATTCCGGAACTTCAAGTTCCAAGGTTGTCTCTTAGGAATGTTTTGTATAAATATTCATACTTATACTTCATATAAAAAATGAGAGCTTAAGTGAAAACAAAAAGAGGAAAGAAACTTGGCTAGCGTGTGAGTACATTGTTGTAAACAGAGTGTAAGAGAGTGTTTGCTTCTATTTTGTTGTAATCACCTTGTGATAATAAAACAAAATACTTCCACTATCTGGTTATCTTCCGCAGTGATTCTATCACTTAAACTAGATAAGTCTTTGTGTCTTGAGAGAAAAGAAAGAGTTTGAATAAGAGCCTATTCACCCCCCCCCCCCTTTAGGCTCCAAGGGACCATCAGGATGGGCTCGGGAGTTGGTTACGCGTGGGGAAGGAGTAGCACCCCCATGATGCCCTTTCGGTACCTATCTTAAGATTGGGAGGTTTCTAACTTGTTTTAGTTGTTTGATCCAAAGCTTAAGTAGCCTAAAGGTGATGTTTAATTTGCATGTGACCTAAGGATCTACTCTTTTTATTTCCTAAGTTATTTGTTGGAGTGATTTAAATTCAATTTGTCCTAAACATCTAAGGGAGTTCTAGCAATCATTTTATTTCCTACATCCTTTGTTAAAGTTAAATATTAAATCTAATTTAATCCTAGATCTCTAAAGGGACTCCTATAGTTGGTTCTAATGGTAAATGCTTAAGCCGAAATTGAATTTTGTTTATTTCTCATACACACGTTACGAATGACACTAAGAAAAAGATTGATAAGAAAAGATGCAAAGCAAAAAATCTAAGTGTGGAAAAAGTTTGAAACGCAATCAAAATTAAAAATCCTATGTCAAAGAATTTTTAAGTAAACAAAGTGACGAAAAATAATTGAGTTTGAAAAGTTTATTTGTTTGCTTTTTTTGTTTTGGAAAAGGTTTTTTTTTTAAACGTTTTTTTTTGTTTTGTTGCTTTTGCTTTTTATTTTTATTTAGGGAAAGTTTTTTTTTTAAAACGTTTTTTTGTTGCTTTTGCTTTTTATTTTTATTTAGGGAAAGGTTTTTTTTTAAAACAAAATGTTTTTGTTTTTTCGTTTTTTTTTTCTTGAAAACACATGAATAACAAAAACAAACACAAGTATAGTGTGTGATGATGTGCCATCCACGAAATAAAAACAAACTCACTCTTTTTTTCTTTTTCTTTTTCTTTTTTTGCTCTCTCTTTTTCTCTTTTTTTTTTTTTTTATTTCTCTTCTCTCTTTTTTTTTTTACTAATTTACAAATTCCAAGTTACAAACTATGTGACCCGTACTTACAAGACCCGTACTTACAAGGCCCACTATGCAATAATATGGTATTAACTAGAGCAAAACATATTAACCCAAACACAATCTTTAAATTAACCGAGCTGGAAATAAACTGGATGCAGATGCAGGAAGAAACGGCCTCCATGAACTCGTCCAGCCCACGTGACCAGAGAAAGTGGATCAAAGCACAAAATCAAAAGAAAAGGGGGAAACACGGTTGAGAAAATAGCAATGAATAGAAAGTGCAAGAACCACAATAATCTCAAAAAAAAACTGTCCAAGCAGACCACGTCCAAACCAGCGCATACCATATTTTGAAAACCAAACTAGGGGTTTGGAGAACTAGACCAGAGGACTCACGTTTTGAAAACCACCAATGGATTCTCACGTTTTTTGAAAGCCAGATCAAAGCATTCTCATGTTTTGCAAATCAGATAAAAATGAATGAAACACAACCCAGATCACATGTTCACACATCTTAATAAATCACACCTCTTGTTTGTTGCTTTTGTTTTTTTTTTTTTTTTGAAAACACGAGTCCATCATCTTGGAAAACAAAACAAAATGGTCACAAGCAGAGGCTAATGGAGAACGCCAAGATAGAGAGACCAAATAGAAAAGGAAGAACTAAGAACTGAATAGATTTAGCGTCAGTCAGACCACATAAGCAAGATCAGTAACATCCAAATAAACACAAGATTCATACAAACACACATTCGTACAGACACACGAGCATATGATTTAACAGGGAAGGAAAGGCATTGATAACCCAGGCAAGAAAAATCACAAAACCAAGCATTATGAAAAGAAAGGAATTACCGGGTTTGTAATGCCCCTTTTCTCGTGTACACTGGGTGTCTTCTGCACGGGCTTCCGAACAGGCAACAGCAACGGTGGGTGACGGTGGGTATCTTCTCCTGTGTTGCCTCCTTAGTGCCTCCGTCGAACTATCGTGCCGTAGTGGAAGGATCTCGGGGCTCCTCCGCGTCTCTCCTGGCAGTTGTGGGATGAACAGCAGATGGGACGAAGGGGGACGAAAGGGGCACCAACGTCGGCGTCGACTGAGTCCAACGCCGCAGCGGCCGGCGGAGGGGGCGTCTAGAAAAGAAAAGGGGTTTCTTTTCTGGTGACTGACAGAAAAGAAATAGGGAAGGATAGTGATTTTTGTTTCGGGAAGAAGATTCGAAAGAAGGAGGCAGTGATGGAAGGTCGGGTTCTGTGTATAGGGCTTTGGAGATGAGAGAGGAAGGGAGGAAAGGGTCTGACGATGGAGGTCGTGATACTGGTTTTCTACGGAATCAAAGAGAGAGGTGTGGGATGAGGAAAGGTCGATGGCCGGCGGTGGATTCCGGCCAAAGGGGAGGATGGTTTTGGGTGATGTTTTTCGGACGAAAAGGGGTGGAGATTTTTGTGATGCGCTCCTCTTTTCCACTTTCGAATCCCCCACCAAAAAAAATTCCAGACCCCATGGACGATCTATGCTTGCGTTTATATAGGCGATAGGAGTTAGGGTTGAGTCGGGGATTGAGGCCGCGGCGCCGAATCAACCATGGGTTAATGGCGTGGTTTGGTTTGAGAGAAGGGGGCTGAACCATGGTTGAGGCTTGAGGGCTTGAGTTGGGTTTGGTGCGCTGGAGTCGCTGGTATGGGGCTCCGGTGGGCACGGCGTGGAGGCGAGGAAGACGACGCGGAGGAGATGGATCTAAGAGGAAGAAGACGAGGCAGCCGTGGGAGAGAGAGAGAGAGAGGGGAAGAAGACGAAGCGCGTGAGATCTGTTTTTAAGTGGCTGTAAATAAATTTGATTTTTGTTTTATTATTATTATTTTTCTACCCTGTTTTGTTTTTTGTTTTTTATTTTTTTTTTATTATTTACTTTCAACCAATGGAAGGTTGACACCTAGCTTGGAGTGGGCGGGAAAGGAGAAAAAAGCATAACATTATTTTGTTTTTGGGTTTTTAACTGATGTCCTTTGGTTCTTGGGATCGGCAGGACAAACCGGACTTCAAAACATTTTGAAAAAATTGTTTTTGGACTCGGGGCGTCGTGACGAGCGACCCCGTGTCAATTTTGTTGGAAAACGATAATGTTTTTTATGGCAAACCTGTACTGCGACTACTTATTACCGAAAAATGTATTTATTTTGATTTTTATTGAAAAAGGCCCCAGGCGCAAATATATGCAATATATATGTCAAAATTCTCAAAACGACGAGTAGAATGAGATTGTGAGGTTCGTTACCTGATCCGGAGTGTCGTTTGAAAAGTCAATTACCGTTTTGACCTCCGATGGCGGCCCGAACGCTGTTTTGACCACATTTTCCCTGTTTGACCTCACAATTGGGCGCGATTGATGGCGTTGATCATCGAATTTGATTTTCTATCGCCTAGGACCGGCTCTTTGGCAAGTGAGGGACTTTCGCATGATTTCTTGAAATTGGGCACTTACAGCTTAATGGTCGCGACTCCGTCGTTTTGTAAAATTTCAACAAATCGAAGAAAATTGAATTTGATAAAATATGTCCAACCCGGACAAATTAGGGTCCAACAACGTAATAGTAATGTTTTAATATAAAATACAAGCATATAAATATAAGAAAATGATCTAATTTATAATTATATAGTATATTAGTATGAACTAATATATAATTACTTCAAAACTAATTTTGAATCTAATTAATATTTATTTTATATGAAAATATTAATAGTATATTTAATTTTTATTATAATATAAAAATATATACTTTGTAATTATTATTATTTTTAAAATAAAACCTACACTTTTTATTATTATTATTATCATTACTAATAATAATAGTAATATTATCGTTAATGATAATAATAATAATAGTTATATATAAGTATATATATGCTATATGGTATATGTTATATTATAAGTTTATAATATTAATTATATAAACAAATAAGTTTACTCTTTTTTTAATTATTTATATGTTATATTATAAGTATATATATTAAATATATAAGTGTATATAACAAAAACAGTTTAGCTTGATGGTTGAGTCACATGCTGCATGCAAGGAAGGTCCTGAGTTTGAATCCTCATTCGGGGTGGGGCGGGTCCCTGCAGAGACGGGGCAAATTGTCATCCCTACTTAAGACACATGCCCTTAAAAACATAAGTTTATATAACTTCCATACCACATCCTTAAAATTGACAACGGGTGTATAATCCGTGTCTAAAACCATCTTAATAAGAACAAATAATACAAATAACAGCCTGAGCAACCTTAAAACTCAATCTGCAAATTAAACAAACTGTCCAAATAAATAATTCTGATATGGTGTGTGCTAGTTTAGTGGCTTAATGAAATGAGACCTGGCATGAAGAAAGTCCTCCACTAGTCTTGGGTCACGCTTGAAAAGGGGAAATAACAAGTACGGGTGAGCGACAAGCTCAGTAGGTGACCCCAAAACTCCACATCATGCAAACATACAAGTCTATACTATATGCTCAGTATATTCGTGCACCGTGTAGTGTGCACATTCATCAGGACTCAGCTTGCAAACAAACATCAGGACCCAGCCTGCCCACACAGGATAGCTTGTTCACGATCCTCCACGAGATCCCAGCTCAGGGCACTCAGCCCTAGCTCCATGAGCTCAACGGCTCAACACAATCCTCAACGGGATATCAGCTCAGAGCACTCAGCCCTAGCTCTACGAGCTCAACAGCTCACGAGCTCAACGGCTCAACACAATCCTCAACAGGATCTCAGCTCAGGGCACTTAACCCTAACTCCACGAGCTCAACGGCTCAACATAGGTCTTAGCCTCATGGTGAGAACCCAACAAGTCATAGAGCCCAATGTCACGGGGTCAGCCTTTATAGCAGCTTAACCTGTGCGGCACCTAGTTCCCACCCGTACGAAGGAACGCTAGGTCAGCCTAACTCATCGCATTTGGATCGGAACCCATCGATCCGTTGTAAAGCAATTGTGTAGAGAAGCGCTTAGCGGAAAAACGATTGAACGAAGGCAACAAACGATTGTATTGATTGCTTGAAAGCTTTACAACATCACTCCCCTACATATAGATGTTAACACTTTTCTGGCTATGTCACTAGGAGATATCGTATATGATCGAAATCTAAAATCTCTACAACTTACTCTATAAGCTAAGTACAACACTTTACAAGGGGGAAATACCCCAAAATGGCCTAAGTATGCTAGGATAAGCCTCGGTCCGTGACACCAAGCCCTAATTCCTCAAACCAACATACCAACACCAATATGACACTAAGGTTCACCATACTCCCTTTATAACTGAAGTCAGTCTTCACAAATCGATCATCATTCCTTGACCAAGGAAGGAAATACTCATAAAAGTTATTTTCTTGAAATAAAAAGTCCTAGCATTGAGTCTCCATATCATAACTAAGATAAGCTAATTTTTGGGAATTTTTATGAGATGTCTAGCTCCACTTTTCAAAAATTCACCTCTACGAAAAACTGAATTTTTCCGAGATTTTACACTAAAACCCAATTTTCACATTTTGAAGGAGTGAGAATTTAATTTTCTAGTATTTTTCTTTGAATCCGAAAGGAGGGTATTTCGCTATTTACATTGTAACTTAAGTACAATACTTAAATGCGAAGAGACTTAAAGGGTTACAATGTAAATAGGTCCAGTCTAGTGCAGTTGCACTGTCTCGAAGCTACAGAACTGTCTGACTCGTAGCTGTGGGACTACGACTCGTAGCTGCGGTATTGCGGCCTCGAAGACTTGAAGCTGCGACCTGCGACCTTCGACTACGGATCTACGGATCTTCGACCTTACAACCCTACGACCCAAAATCTTCGGGTCTTCGTCATTTCAACCCAATAGTTCGCCCAGGGTACTGTTCATCGTCGTTTTTGCCTGTTCTTCATCTGGAATCAATCCAGTGACCCTCAGACACTCACAAACACACATTTTACGCAACAGACTACAATATCTACCTCAAAACGCGTCCTAAACGCCTTTAAATCGCACGATAACAACAGAAATACGTACATAATTGCAAATTTCCAGAAATTTAGATCTAAATCCAGATTTCCATGGTTGACTTCTTAACCCTAATGGAATACGCAGTTAAACAACGCCAGATCACATAAACACATATCCAAACTGATATAAATCAGTTCTTAACCACAGATCTTATGCTAAAATCATTAGATCTAACCCAAAATTAGATTTCCTCAAAACCTAGGGTTCATGGTTAATTCCATAAATCATGACAAATTCGTGCATACCAAAGACAGAATCAAGATAAGAAGTTCAAGGACACCTACCTGGAGTGATTCTTTGAGCTCCACGAACCCAAATCGCCAAGGCTTTAAGCTTCTAAGCTCTTTCTCTTAAACGCACAAATGTGATAACGTAAAATGAAAGTTCTTACTTTTCATTCTATTTATATTTTTGCCAAGCATTGACCACTAATTGACTCAGTCAATAATTGACCTCTCAACACAATAATTGACCTCCAAGGTTCCGAACTCCAAATTGAGTCAAATTTTAGTCAAAACGCTCGAAATGACGAGCACATCACTGCTTAAATGTTTGCATACTCAAATGACCGCTCAAACACAAAGTCAACCAATAAACCCTGAAAAGTCAATAATCGGGCCACTCGGGGGCCCGACCTGGAATCGGGCCCAAGTACTATCAAAAAGCTCACATCGATGACTATATTACCGTCCAGATAGTTGCATTCCCATAGAATAGCTATTTCTCAACACTACCCAAATACGAGTCTTTACACTTATTCATTCCTCAAAATTCAACTTCAACACTAGATAAAGCCATTGTTGTGCTTCGGATGTCCTATATGAGAAAATTGATTAGTGACTCCCACAAACACACACGGGTCCTTACAACCACTACCTTTTGTTTCTTGCTTTTTTATATAACAAGGTTGCCTCCTACAAATATAAAGTAGCTTGATGTTTGGATATTTTATCAAAAACATTTCCTGCCTAATTAGGGTTTGTGTGTAGCCACAACATTCAAATGATCACTCCTTAAAAAGATACGTCTTTTCTAAGAGAAGACTTCAAGCAATGAGGGATCCAAATTATAACATACATATGGTATTTTAATATGATAGTGCATGAACTGACTCTCACACTTACAATGTAAGCAATATATGGTCAAATAAGAGATAATAGATAAGCTTAGCGACTAATCATTGATACCTTTCCTTGTCTGTTAGAATCTAATTAATCTACATATTCTTTAAGTTTATAATTTTGAACGATTGAAGTATTAACTAATTTACATTTTAGTAATCCTACTCATGACAACAAGTCTTAATACATATTTGCTTTGAGAAAAAAATGTCATATTTTGACTTAGCTACTTCAATCCCAAGAAAATATTTAAATCCTCCAATGTTCTTCTTTTCAAATTCACTTGACAATTTCACTTGGAGTCTACAAATTTCTTCTTTGTCATCCCATGTAATAATCATGTCATTTACATAAACTATTAAAGTTGTTATCTTAATTTCTTAATTTCACTTGGATTCTAGAGATTTCTCTCTTCATGTCATTGATGATAATATAAATACGTAAATTATGTGATGGAAATTTATAAAGAAGAAAAAGATTATATTTAGAGAAAAGTAGGGAGGATGTAATATGGAGTTCTTGAGTAATTATATAATATGAAATGACTACTATGCAAGAGGAAGATGGGTGAAAAATATAAACTGAGGTTATAATCCTACTTTTTTTTTCATAAATTAACGGTTCATACAGTTATAGCAAACAAGAATAAATCTTGTCCAATAATAACATTTGGAAAATACTACTACTACTGATAAGAATAAAAATAATAATAATTTTAGTTACAACACTACACCCTTGCTTGTTCTCTTCCGTTTTTTTAAAATAAGATGATAATAATAATAATAATGCTAAGAAGAAGAATGATGATGCCACGAGTAATGAAAACAATTATAAGAATGGTAATAATAACCTAATAATAATCTCTCTCCTTTTTTCTTTTACGTAATGACAATATAACGTGATAATAATACCACTGATTTTTTTTAGTTTTGTTAATGTTTCTTTAAAATAATAAAAAAGCATAATAATTTATTTCACAATAAAGAAAGGAGAAAAAAAATGATGAACCAAGTAAATAAGAAATTAATTAATTTGGAGGTTTGTGGGCCGAATGGCCGCAAATGAGGGCCTTGACGACCGAATATACTTCACTGGAAAACTACTCGTCCGTGCTTACTTGCAGACAGGGCGGCCATACAGCATCCAATTGTCGGACGCACAGCCACAGTAGAAACTTTTGGAACGCTACTGTGAAACCTCCCCTGTTTTCTCTTCTCTTTTTTGTTGCTAAATCTTTGATCGAGAATGAGCTCCGCAGCTTTGAATTCGTTATTTATTGATCCAGGCTGCGTGTGGAAGGTTCGATTTTCGAACACAGAATTCATGTTTTCCAACACCCAGTTCAATTTTCACGTACTATTGTTTTTCTCAGCTCGATCTTTGATTTCACAGAACGAGAGAAATTTTTTGAAGGTGAAGAAGCAGTGCGGAAGAAACCTACGCATCAGAACCTCGGTGGCGTCATCGCCGTCGCAAAACTTGCAGTTTCGGGAGACCAAAGCTCAAGAGTCTGAAAAGACTATTCGAATTGGTGTCCTCGGAGCCAGTGGTTACACTGGTTCTGAGGTAAGACAATAGCTTTCTTATTTAGAATTCCTTGTTTTGTTTATGTTTTTCAGACATCTTCTCAGGTGCTACAGTTTTTTTTTTTTTTTTGTTTTTTTTTTCCTTAGTAACTTGTTTTTAAAAAATGGGTCCAATTAATTAGGATGTGTTACTGTCTATTCTTAAAGATCTCCATATTTGTGTGCATTGCTTCTGTTTATTGTAAGGTCTCTGGAATGATGTTTTTCCAATTTTTTTACAATTGATTAATACAGTGTAGAACTGACACAGCAAAACAGGCATGGATTGTTAGTTCATAATAGTTGTACCAAGGAACTAATGTAGCATGGAGGAGTGAAACAGCTTATATAGCAGGACAGTAACATTTTACTGTTAAATTGAGCAGCATTATTAATTAATTTTCTGCTTGCTCATGGGGGTCCGGGTTCTTGACTTTTCATTGCTGCATATTTTCCATGTACTATTGTTTTTAGTTTAAATAAGATTTAAACTCACTCTTTCTTTTCTTTTCTTTTCTTTTTTCTGTTCTTTTTTATTTTTTTGTGTAGATTGTCCGCCTACTTGCAAACCATCCGTACTTTGGCATTACCCTGCTGACTGCTGACAGAAAAGCTGGTCAAGCAATTGCATCAGTGTTTCCTCATCTGGTCACACAAGTAGGATTTCTAACATTCTTGGTTCTACTTGAAGCTTTCAAAAGAGGTTTTTTCTTTATCAATAACCTTTTGAAGGGGCATAATGTTACTTGAGTAATTCTCCATTTAAATGGGTATATTGATGCAGCATATTTTATCCTTTTGTTTGTTTGTTTATTTTATTTTATTAAATATTGGGCCAATGCAAGTGGCTCTAATATTTATGTTCTCAGTGGCAGACTTGGATACAGTTGTCACTCTAGGGTTCTACATATGATCTAGTCAATGGTTCCAGCATAAAGAAAAACAGAATAAAATTATGTTGAGATATTCTCTTTTGAAAACAGAAGGTGATATGACACATTAGCTTTAGAGTACAGGAATACTTATAGTGATTACTTTAGGATTTAGGGCGACTTTGATTTTGTTGACCCAACCAATTTAATTATAATGTTGGACAAATGGTAATTCTAATAATTGTTGAATGTTGAATTGTTTGTTCCAGTTTCTAAATAATTTAATCCAACCTTTGTGTAACATAAAAGAGTCATCCAGGGCTGTGAGTTAGAAGTTTAAGTGTTTGGAACTTTTATGAATCATTGATGTCATAAAAGTCGTGTCTTTTGTTTCATGGTTGTGTATTTCATCAATCACCCCCAGGTAATTGAATTTTTTTTATGTAAAAAAAAACATGAAGCATATGTAGTCAATCGAATTAGCAAGCTGAATCATTTATGAAAGAGACCTGTCTAAAGCTCCACTGAATTAAGTAGTTCATGCAAGCATAGTCTTGCAGGAAACACAAAAATAGTTTTCCCATGTGCCTAAGTTGTAGGAAAATATTATTAGTTTATTACTATGTTTCTTTATTGTAGTGATTTTTTTATAACATCATCATTGTGCATCATTAAGGTGTGGTTTTCAAACATCGGAATCTATATGTACAGAACTTGCCTACTATGGTTGCTGTGAAGGATGCTGACTTTTCTAGTATTGATGCTGTGTTTTGTTGTTTGCCACATGGAACTACACAGGTACTTTTCAATTTCTATTACCTTTATTCAGTGTTCCATCCATCAATAAGGTAATATATGTGCGAAATTGTTTTACACTAGTAAAAGTGGGATGCATATTGGTTGGATGATATTTGAACAGACAAAGTTTGCTGCTTCTTTTCATATTTTTTGCATACTAATTTATTTATTATTTTTCCAGGAAATTATCAAGGGTCTTCCCAGAGCATTAAAGATTGTTGATCTTTCTGCTGTATGTTTGAAATGCTTGACTTCTCATGATTACATTGTTTGGTGGTCTTGCGCATGCATTCTGCAATTGTTCTAGATTTTGCCTCTATTAAAGTCTAGTGAGGCAATTCTGCAGGACTTTCGGCTGCGAGATATTACTAAATATGAAGAATGGTATGGGCAACCACACCGAGCATCTGATTTGCAGGTTGTCTGTCCTTCCATATATCTAGAAATTCTGGTCCACATCACCTCTTTTCCTTCTTTCTAAGTGTTGACTGTTATGTGTTGCCATTTTTCCTAACTTATTATTTTCATCATTACTTACAGAAAGAAGCTGTATATGGCTTGACAGAACTTCTGAGGACAGACATTCAAAGTGCTCGATTAGTTGCTAATCCTGGATGTTATCCAACATCTGTCCAGCTTCCTCTTGTTCCCCTAATAAAGGTTTGTGTCAACATCTTGATGCATACCACAACTGTACTTATATGTTACTATTTCTATAATGAAGCCAGTGTTTTGAATATGACATTTATATTAAAAATACCTAAAATGAACTAATGAATGATCACAAATGTGCTTATATTTTATGCTCTGTAAATGAAATAAAAAGTAAAAAGCCATGATCATTGGTAGGCTGTGTGTGTGATAGATGTGCCAGCCAAGACCAAACCTAACTAAACCTTTATTACAATAATATGGGGTCGGTTATATGAGCCAAGACATGGATCTTAAAATGAGTGGCATATTTGGCTTACTTTTACCCACCATTCAAGATTATTTAATTGAAACGCGCTAGAGTAGAACCTTGGAAATGGAATTTCAAAAAGTTTGTGGCCTCCTTGGTTTCTTTTATACTTTTTTACTACAATATATTTGATTTCTCCCAAGCGAATGTATTGGAATTAACTGGATGCTATACTGTATTAAGCCTAACTGTTATTTAATTTTTTAATTTTTAATTTTTATTTTAATTTTTAAGTTGTTACTTTCTGTGGAAACTTGGTTACATGTACAGCCGCTATATACTAGCGTAGGTTATGATTCTTTGTCTCTTTAATATTACTCATTAGGCAAAGGTTGTTTTCCTTGGAGAAGCAATTAGAAGATTAAGGTTTCCCCTAGGGTGGTTTTCTTTGTTTGGACTGCTGCCATAGGAAAAATCTTAATGGACAATTTACGCTAGCATGGGTTGTGTATTGTGAGTTGGCGCTACATGTGTAAGATAGATGGGAGTCCGTAGATCATCTTTTTCTTTATTGTCCTATTGCTAAGGAGCTTTGGATATGATTTTTGGTCCTTTTGGGCTTCATTGTGATACTTAGAGATTTCAAGATCTTTTTTCTTGCTGGTTTGGGAGTGTGTGTCGGCACTCCGAGATTTGACGGGTTATTTCTCATTGTATTTATGGTGTCTTTAGTGTGAGAGGAACGTGTGAATTTTCAAGAACTGTGAGCTCAGAGTGGAGGTGTTTAAGTCTTTTTTTCTTGATTGGATGTCAGTTACATGTTATAAATTAATATCTGTGCTTGAGCTCAAAGATTTATGTTGCTTTTGAACTAGTTGTATCTTTGTTTTTGCTATGCTGAGCTGGTTGTTCTCTTGTCATTGTGCACTTCTTGCGTACTTGGTCTTTTTATGTATATAAAAAATATATATTACTCATTAGGCTGTACATAGTTTTTTATCCTTTTCCTTGTTTACAGGCCAATCTCATAGAACTGCAAAGGATCATTGTGGATGCAAAATCTGGTGTCAGTGGAGCAGGTTTTGGTTATGTCTGCTGTTTTATTTTATTTTTTAAATTTTCCTCTCACACATTCCTTTTAGATGCGGCATTACATAGAGAGCACCTAACTTTTGGATGCATTATGGGCAGGACGTGGTGCAAAAGAGGCAAATTTGTATACTGAAATTGCCGGAGGCATTCATTCTTATGGTATCACTAGACACCGACATGGTAAGTATTACTGATTGTAGCCTTTACATAATCAATCATGATGAACCATGTCTTTTAGAATTGTTCATCACTGATGCTTCGAAGGCTATGCTGAGTGGCTGGCTATCTATATGGAGGCCTCATTTTGTGTAGCTCATTTCCCCTTTTTTCATTATTTTCATTAGCACCCTAAAACAGCAGCGACTGGAGACGACAGCAATGTCCTGAAGATTCCAGTGGGAATAGGGGCTTGAGGAGTGAGGGGGGAGGGAATGAGAGTTTTGAGGGAGGGCATCTAGACCAGAGGAGGGGTCCGGATGGAGACAATATCAGTGATGGCTGCCAGCAACACCTTGGGCAGTGGCGCAGAAGCTCATGCAGGCTCCCCTCCGACCACTCCGCCAGCATGTTGTTGTCCTTGTTATATTTACCCTTTTTATGTTGACATTTTGAAAACAAAGGGATATTATCACACTAGAGCCGTGGAATTGATCTGAAAATTTTAGGTTTTTTTTCAGTTGGTTTTGGAAACCAAAAGGATTCTCAGTTTTTCATTTTTTTTATAGCAGGTGAAGTAAAAGGTGAAAATTTAGTTTTACTTGGTAAATTTTATGCAAAACAAGCGTTTCCATCTCTTCACCCAGAAAAGAGATTCTTGGATATTGCTTCTTTGGGAAAATAAAATTGTTATGGTAATTTACTTTTTGCTAACCAAACAGGCCCATAGGGACTGTGAGGCAGAAATCTGATCATTTGTAATGTGTTTCTCAGTCCCTGAAATTGAACAAGGACTTTCTGATGTTGCCCAAACGAAAGTAACAATTAGCTTCACTCCTCACCTAATGCCAATGGTAATAGTCATTCCCGAACTCAGGATGCAAAATATATTCTGCCCATCATTTTACTCAAATGTATGTCTGGCAGAGTCGTGGTATGCAATCCACTATTTATGTGGAAATGGCTGCTGGAGTTACTATCGAAGATTTATATCAACAATTGAAACTATTCTATGAGGTACGTAATCTACATATCTTGATCAATAATTGTCCTAGCTCTTTTCTGCCTCCTTATCTTATTTGTTACATACGAATTGATGTACCACCTTGAACATATTAGATTGGCAATAGTAAATTTAACATTGTAGAAGAGTTTGGATGGCTGTTTTAATTGTTTTAACATGGATTTTCATGTAACCACATAATTCTTGTAATGCTATATTTTGTGTTTATCTTTATCAATATTTTTTTAATGGGGTTTCTGGTGCTCGCGGATTTTGCAGAATGAAGCTTTTGTAATTTTGCTCGAAAATAGAGTTGTTCCTCACACCCGAAATGTTCGCGGATCAAACTACTGTTTTATGAATGTCTTTCCTGACCGAATTCCAGGAAGAGCAATAATAATATCTGTTGTAAGTAGTCTTATGCCCATTATATTTATATTTCGATACCTTTCCTTCAGTATTGGGGTATTTTATGTAACTAGAGTTTTGAAATATTTTGCTACAGATTGACAATCTCATGAAGGGAGCTTCGGGTCAAGCTTTACAGAATCTCAACTTGATGATGGGTTTCCCGGAGACTACCGGACTACTGTACCAACCGCTGTTTCCATAGGGCATATATGGCGTTTATAGCCTTGGACTGGGTAAGCACGTTGCACTCTTAACTTGTGAAGCAATTTCAGGTGACTGATTATTAAAACTCCTGCAAACACAGCTTCAAGTTGAACTGTTAATGTGTTATAATCAGTACTTTTTGAAACACGGCATACTTTTTTCAGTCAGGGTCCTGGCCTTCTATTCTCCATGTTTTGAAGGCTCATAAGCAGACCCATATTTGCTTGGTGGATTACCTATATGGCCTCTCTCCATTATATTTATTCATGGCTGGACTGCAGCTATATTATATAAATTTGGTAGAGAAGCTGTGATGCAGGCTGAAGGTTGATGTTTGTTTGTTCTTTGTTGCAGGCGGGCATGCAGAAACTATCCACGCCATGTCAGTTCCCTTGATAACTCCCGAGTTTAATTCCAAAATAATTATTGAATGCTGACGGAAGAAGGAAATCTAATGTTCCGTCAAAACAAAGCAACAATGCATGCCGATTTGCTTGCCAGAAGCTGGAAATTTGTGATACTATTATTTGCATGCCGATTTGCTTGCCAATTTCAATTCTGTTGGAAATGTTTTGTAAAGATTAATTAGCAAGCGCCTCCATTACAATGCATTTGACTGAGAAACATAGCAGAGGCCGTGGTCAAAGCCAACAATAATTAAAAAAAAAAGGAATATTAGATGTGAATAGGAGTCAAGTAAACAAAACGGGGAAGAGTTGGATCATCCGACCAAGGGTTTTTTTTACTAATTAATTTATTTATTTATTAAGCCAAGATGGTGCTGACCAATCAATTTCACTGGTCACCCAAAATAGAGTAGTCCATTAAACGTGTATTATTTAATTATAGAACATGGTTTGTGTGATTAATTTGTTATTATTCAATAAACTCGGTTTGGTATTATTGATGAACATCCAGATCATGTTTGTGCAATGTGGATTTATGTGTTGTTTAAATTAGAAAACTAAATAGAAGCAGTTAAAATATTTATTAAAAAGAAGAAGAAGGAGAAGAGGATAACTCCAAACAAAATGGAACTTTGATGTATTAATCGTTTGAAATAAATGCCTATAAGTTTTTTAAAAATTGTATAATTATGAATAGTATTATATAGGTAGTATTAATAAAAAGAATATGAGTGCAACTACTTAAAGTTCAAAACTAATTTTAATTCATTCCTAAAATTAAAACATTCACTTCTTTAAAATACCTTTCTATCTAAACCTCTTTGGTATGACAATGCAGACCTAAGGTGAAGATGAAGCATCACTATTCACTAGTGCTCTTTATCAAGACAAGCAACTCGGTATAAGGTAATCTTTGGAGATTGACAAAACGTTAAGATTCGTACCCAAGATAGCAGTGGAGATAGTTTCTAATTGGTATTAATAATATTTAGTTTTTAATTGGTATTAATAATATTTTAATGATGATACAATTAAAGATATAATTGTTTTGACTGTAATTTAACTCAAATTGGAATTTGATTATTTAGTAATTATTGGTGGATTAATGGGCTTACTAATAATAAAATAATGATTAAAATATTAATTTTTAGAAAATTAGGGGGGGGGGGGGGGGGGGGGAGCCCTAGCCATGGTGAGAGAGGGGGAAAAGAAAATGAAGGGAAAAGCTTAGAAGTTCTTGATAATTTTTGACAGTTTGATTAATTTTCACATATTCAAGGTAGGTATCCATTTTCATTTCTTCTGTCTTTATCATGTTTTTGATCAATTAGAACTTATGCTTGATTGTTGTATTATATTTGTGATGAAGAATTTAGAACTACTGTTTTGAATTAAAATTAGGTTTTGATTTGTGGTTGTTTAATCTCGAAAGAAAGATATTGATATCATTGATGTTAAAGTCTTATAATTGTTAATTTTAGCCTAAAAGATGAATTTTGGGTTTTGGGATTGGTTGGAAATTGTATCATGTGAAAAGAAGGTGAAATTGTGGAAATTAGGTATTTTTATCAATCACGGTCGAAGCCCTTCAGTTAGTAGGGATCATGTCTCCCAAACTCGTCTCAAAACTCCTAACCTCTATATGAAAATGTGTATGTATGTATGTACTCATGTTGTGTCTTCAATGTAAACAACAAATATAATAAGCAAGATTTTATTGATTCCTTCTTTGTTAGAAATATATAGGATTATCCTTGTTGTATAATTATACAAATTAAAACATAATACATCACCTTCTATGGAATCTTATTTAGGTGTAAGTTACCAACTCATTAATCTTTTAATGCTTGTGTGAGCAATAATCTACTTGATTTCAGATATTCTGGAATTTAGGGATATGACAAAGATAAAATTAATATTAAATTTTCTAATTGATTGAAATCATTTAATTATAGTTTTGTGTATTTGTGTGTATGTGTGTATGAAAAAAAGGGTGATTGTGATGGTTTAAGGGAAGAGATAAAATTTGTGAATTTTTGATTCAACATGGTTTAAATTTGTATAAAAAAAATTCCAAATACTTAATATCATATTGAATTGTCATGGACATTTTTCATACAAAACTATAGATAAAACCAACACAAACCCGATATTCAACATATTGGAAAGAAGAACACAAAATAGGGGATTACTCTAATTGTGCCAACTTCACAAATGATGCCCTTTTGTTACATGAAATCTATCTAAACCTTTTATCCTAAGTTTAGCCGTCCAACCTAATTCTCTCAACATAAAAATATTCCTTTTCTAGTTTTTAGAAGTGACATTGGGGTTTTCATCATTACATGAGCCATCATGCTATTAAACATAAGCAAATCGACCTTCAAATCAAGCAGGTCGACATATATATCATAAAAGTTGACCTAAATAACTCTAAATTAGTCTAAGGTGAAGGCAACTTTACCAATGAGGCATGTTAACCCTATCTCTCGATAATCCCAAGTCGATATAAGCCGTTATGAAGCATGGACACATAAATCCATGCAATTCACAACACGACACATGTATCAACCATGCCAAATTGACCTACATGAATTGACCCGACTTCTCTTCTCCTGCTTTGACTCTTTTTATTTCATAATCACCTAAAAAGCATATGAACCCTATAAATCATTTTAAGGCCAAAAGAGAGAAAAACTCCCACAAATAATCAAATAATCAGATATTTAAGTATCAAAGATATCCAATAGAAAGGATAAAACAGGTTAAAACACATTCAGATTAATGTTGATGTATTTAAGAGCCTTTGGACAGCAAAATAACACTGCTTCAAGGTCAAGGCAACTTTAGTACTTTACTTACCTTAGCAAGGTTCTCAAGACACCAAACGACACCATTTAGGGACCAAGTAGTGCTAAGGCATCATGTTGATGTATGCAGGGGTGACTCTAGGATTTTTTGTTAAAGTGTTCAATATTTATTACGAAGATTGAATATAATATTATATTAGGCTATAAGTGGCGAACTAATAATAAGTAGAAATATAATAATAGTTAGTTAGACAAATAGATTAAATAACACAAACATTAAATACTAGATATTAATGCATTTTAAAACTTTCTAAATTAAAACTCTAATAATTAAAATTTCAATTGAATTTATTGATATCATATTATTAAATAACCAATTATAAAAAAATATAAAAGCAATAGCTAGAATTGAAAAAAAATATATTAAGGAAGCCAGAACCAATCGTCCCAGAAGTCCAATATAAATTGTTTGAACATAGAAATGATTATCGGCTGGAGGTGAAATTATCCAACACTAATAAAAAATTTAGAACAGATTGTTTAACCCTAACCGACCAAATGTAAGCAACAAATCTAGATCGGAACATACTCATAATATTTAACTAACCAAATAACCGATAATCTTAATTTTTTTTATATTTAACTAAAATTTTTATTTATCAATATTTAAAGAGACGGACCATGCCAATGTGTGCAGTTGCACGCCCTCAAGTATACCTAGCGCCTCCCCTGGATGTATGTAAGAGTTGTTGGATAGCAAAATGATGCTATTTATGGATCAAGGCAGCTTCGGTGCTTTATTGAATTGCTAACTGAATGCTAACATAAACACTACTTGGACATTGATGGGCATTGTTCATTATTGATTTGTTTTTTATAAATGAAACAAAAATATATTAACACACACATATACATATCTGTATATGTGTGTGTGTATATATACATATATATATAAAAATTTTCATAAAAATTAGGAGAATACGAAAATAAACACTATGATTTGATTTGGGATATTAGCCAAGGCATTGACCATTATTTGACATTGAGTTGGTATCTTATATAAGTGTATATTTGATCCGATTAAAATGAGATTGGACTATATATATATTTACTATAACATCATATTTTTTTTAATGTTATGGTATACATGCAAATTTTAAAAAAGTATACACACAAGCCTTTTATTTAGTTAATATAAATTATGTAATAATTTGATAAATTAAGTGTTGTTAAAATAAAAAAAGTATTGGGACCAGTTTAAATATATTATAGTTTTATTTAAAAATGATAAATATCTTATAAATAAATTAATATGACCAACTCAAACACATTAATTTCTAGCTAATAATAATAATAATAATAATATGTTCCTTTCTAGATATGACGCCGTTCCTTATTTAACGTTGAGGCACCGCTCGTACAGCGCAGCATTTTGATCGCGCACGCTCTCTTATCGTACCCTAGCAAGCAGACCTTAGAAGGCTCTGTGAGTCCGGCACAGAGATATGTTGTGCTCTTGTTCTTCTCAGTTGCTCTCTGCTCTTCCACCCACTTTCTCTTTCCTTCCTCTAATCGCTTTCTAACAGCCCACCCTTCTCTTGTTTGCAGCCTCAAGGTATAATCCGTTTCCGTTGTTGTTTTTCAATTTTATTATGATTAATATTATTTTTAGTAATGTCTTTGTTTTTTTTCTTTAATTTTAAAAATTGAATTGCCATGGACATTTTTTTTATTGATATGATTTTATGGGGTGCATTTACAGCCCCCAGTTTATTTGTATTTGACAATGGTTGGTAGATTGCGGACATTTGAATCAGTGCGTGGCACAAAACTTCTTCATTTTCTGAATTTCTGTATTGTTGTTATCCTTTTCTTGGTAACAGATTTTACTTGGGTGGTAGTTTATTGATGTTTGTATTAATGTTTGATGCTGTTGTTTTGTTAATGTAAGGAGAGATTTCTGTGTTTTTTTATATTAATTTTTGGTTATTGAGATTTTTTTGGATTTCTGTGTTTTTTTGGATTTTTGTATTAATATTCATTTTTTTGGATTTCTGTGTTATTAATTATTATTTGGATTTCTGTGTTTTTTTGTCCGTGATGCTGTGTCTCAGCTTGACATTGACCGGTATGCTTCTCGTCCGAGATCTCAGGCGAGACAAGCGAGATGAAGCCGATGCACGATATCTTCGTACCGGGGTGGGATCTCGTACTGGGTCCTCCTGATATCGAGCCGACTCGGGCAATACGTAGCGGTATCGCCTGATACTTTGAACCGTGATCCCTTCTTGCTCTAATTCTGGTTAAAATTTTTAAATATTATAAATCACCCCCGCACTCCTTATATAATTTATTTATTTTACCTATTTCTTTTTCTTTTTATTTTTCTAGCTATAGTTGTAGTTTGCAATTTTCTTTTTCTTGCTTGTGTGTAGTTTCTCACTTGCAGGGACTAAGCTTGTGTGACATTCCTTTGCAGCCCTGTAAAGGATATATAGGAGTGTCCTTAATTTCACACAGGTATGATCTCTCTTACACAATGTGACCACCTGATAAAGCTGTGGTACTTGTTTTTCTTATTTTCATTTATGACTTATCTTTCTCACATCGGCCTCCTGATTGGATTGTTTTATTTTATTTTTAAATTAACATTGTTATCTTTTTAATAAAATTCTTTTCAATAAATTTTATTTTTTTGTGTTTGATTTTTGAATAAAACCCGTTTGCCCTTAATATACCTTTCTTTTTTTATTTTCTCTACTTCTTCAACCGACCAGCTTAGCTCGGATACTCTTCTCCTTACTTTCCTCTCATTTTTGGCATGTGGACCATGCCTTGGTTTAAGTGTGAATGAGGGAAAAGTATTGCACACTTTTTACTTTTTTTTTGTTTTGTTTGATTGCATGTTTTTATATTCCTTGTATATACATTGCATAAATGAGTGACTGAATGAATGCTTGCTTGACTCTGGAGATAACATATGGTTTAGGATACAGGCATTTGTACCTACTTGAAGTATATTGTGTATATTGGTAGTTATGTTTAAACTCTTTAAATTATTTTCTGTATGCTTGGAATGATATCATTATATGCATGAGCCAGCACTTGGGTTCGTACTAGGTTTTCATGTTTTAAATGCAAAAGCTTGCTTAATCTTTGGAGTTGTGTGATTAGAGAGAAATAGTCCATCACCGCAATTGTCCTTTCATGAGTGATTTTATCTCTTGGTTGGCGAGCTTGGGCAAGTGCATGTTTGACCTATTTATGGTGATTGGTTTGTGCTAGTTAAGATAGGCTAGAGTCACATGTTACAATGATGTGGGTAGCCTAGTTGATGCTCCTTAGTACTGGCTCTACTTCATTTGGAAAAAAAAAAAAAAAAAAGAGGAAAAAAAAGAAATAGCACGACAAAAAAAAAAAAAAAAAAAAAAAATATAGTGGCAATTGTTGTAAATGGGGTTTAATCATTTTTCGAGGATAACTTCTCCTCTCGCTATCAAATAATTATTGTACACCCCATATTTTTTTGCCACTTTTATTGTGTGTTTGATGAAATTGTGAGTTGTTGAGTCTTCATCTTTTAGGGTTGAGCATCATTCAGGTAACTCACCTCTCACGGTGGCATGTGGCAAAGGCTATAGTTTGTGGTAAGACTGGATGTGTCACCATAAGAAAGGACTGTTTGTACTTACTTAAGGTCTGAAAACCCTTAGAGGTATTGAGAGTGAGTGGTGTGAGACTTACACTTGAGTGAGGCTGCCTTGTTTCATTTGTGAGAATTCCATAGATTTGCTTGTTATGCTTTTAACTTGTTTAACTTGGTTGTTCCTTAGTAATGGTTAGGATTGTATATAATTGTTGGACTAAGTATAAGAAGACAATGTAAAGTGTTTTGGGTTGCACTCTAATCACGCAATACACTTTCATATGTTACATGTGTTTTCTGCTGACCATTATCTCACTTGTGATTTTTCCTTTTCTTATTTTTCACTTGTTGGATTGAGTGTTTATTTTTATTCTTGCGCGGGACGAGCAAGGTTCAAGTGTGAAGAAGATGATCGGGGGGATTTATACATTCTTTTTAGAGCCATTTTGGGTACATTCTCATATACTTTTGTTTCATTTATTGTCCAAAAGAGTTATAATAACACATTTTCATGCCCTAACTCGAAAAAGAGGATTTCTTGTAGTTTTTGTGGTATTTTTGTTATGTTTTGACAGGAATCCAAAAATCAAGGAAGAATTCACCAGATCAACAGAAGAAAGAAAGAATCCTAAAGACCTAAAGATTATGACGATCAAATTTCAAGTTGGTAATGCGAGGAGCACTCATGAACTGGCTTACAGTACTCACAGCAAAGGAAATATCTGGTCGAGTAATAGTCAAATAGTTCAACTTCCCAACTAAGTGCCGATATTGCGTAGGATTATATAATAAATCACCATGTTCTGAATCCAATCGGACAACAGGATCCATAGGCGAATCAGCAGGTCGAACCCCTAAGTAGCCAACCTCATTAAGAATGTCAAGCACATATTTTTGTTGGGACAAAGAGATAAAATGACCAGAGTAAGCCACCTCATCCCCAAGAAATACCACAATCGATCGAGATCCTTAGTGCAAAACTCAACTTGAAGGAAACGCTTCAAACATTGAATGCCGACTGCGTCACTACCTGTAATAACAATATCATCAATGTATACAACTAAGAGAACACAACCAGCAGCAGAAGAGGAGCTAAACACAGAATGATCAACGCCACATTGTCGCAGTCCGAAGCGAACAACAGCAGTACTGAAATGGCCAAACTAGGCTTGTGGTGATTGTTTTAACCCATAAAGAGCCTTGCGAAGACGATAAACCTGATACTCCTCCTGAGCAACAAAATCAGGTGGTTGCTCTATATAAACCTTCTCAGCAAGGTTGTCATGGAGAAAGACATTCTTGACGTCGAGTTGATGGAGAGTCCAGCAATAATGAACAGGTAAAAAAATGAACACTCGAACAGAGGAAATCTTGGCAACAGGAGAAAACGTGTCATCATAATCGACACCATACACCTGAGTGTAGCTTTTAGCAACCAGGCAAGCCTTCAACCGTTCAATGGAGCCATCAGGATGAACTATCACAGTAAATACCCACCGACAACCAACAACATGCTTATGAGTAGGCAGCGGGGTGAGAATCCAATTGTCATTAGTAATAAGAGCCTGCATCTCATCTTCCATGGCACGGTGCCACCCAGGATGAGCGAGAGCATCTGCAATACTGCGAGGCACATCCACAAACGAAAGAGAAGAAACAAAAGTAGAAAAGGATGAGGATAATCGAGTAATGGTGACAAAGTTAGACATAGGATAACGAGAGTGTAAAAGGCTAGTATAAGAAACAAATCGATCAAGAGGGCGACCAACACAGGAACGATTACCTTTACGTTAGGCAATAGACAGATCAAGAGTCGGTGGCGGACCAGAAGACGGGACGTTGATCGAGGGGGCAGAAGCCTCAGGAAGTGGAGCAGGTGTCCGTCGCTGATATGTTTGCCCAGTAAACCAATCCAGAGGTGGAGAACTCCTGTCAGGGCAGACTCATCGTCAGGAATAGGAGAAATAGGAATAGGAAGCACCAAAGCAGGATGTTTGCTAGGTGAGGAAGGAGAATAATAGGACAAATCTTCATGAAAAGTGACATCACGAGAAACATAAATCCAATGACGAGAGGGATCATAATACCGATATCCTTTTTGAGTGCGAGAATAGCCTACGAATATGCATTTAATAGCACGGGGATCCAACTTATTTCGATCAGGTTCAAGATGCTACACAAAACAAACACCCAAACACACGAAGGGGAATAGAGAAAAGTGGGTTACTAGGATAAAGAATAAAATAAGGAATACGACCATGAAGGACAGAAGAGGGAAGGCGGTTAATCAAATAACACACAGTAGTAAGAACAGTAAATTCCCATAGATATTTAGGCAGATGCATATGTACTAGTAAATAATGGGAAATATCAAGCAGATGACGGTTCTTTCGTTCTGCGACTCCATTTTGTTGAGAAATATAAGAACAAGAGGTTTGATGAACAATACCATGAGAGGCAAAAATGGTTGAAACCCCGAGGAGGAGTTTAAATATTCTTTTGCATTATCAGAGAGCAAACACTTCACAGAAACCTGAAACTGGGTTTGCACTTCAAAATAGAATTTTTGAAAACAAAGAAAAGACTTTGGTTCGGTCTTTTAGTAAGTATAATCAAGTCATATGAAAAATTCATCGACAATGGTAACAAAATATCTAAAATCAGAAAAAGCTGATACAGGACAGGACCCCATATGTCAGAGTGAACCAAGGCAAATGGTGTGTTCACCTGATTTATGTGACATGAAGGAAAGGACACACGATGATGTTTACTTAACTCACATGTTTCACAAGGAAGAGTCTTAACCGACATAGCAGATGGTGTGATTGACTGGAGCGTGCGAAGGGAAGGATGACCTAAACAACAATGTAAGCGAAAAACATCGAAAGAATCTTAGGCAACCATAGTAGTGGTTGCAGAGGACAGAGCTCCATTAAAGTAATAGAGGCCATTAGCATCAGTGCCCCCACCAATCGTTCGTCCAGTCTTCAGATCTTGAAAAACACAACCAGAAGATGAAAAGGTTATAAAACAATTAAGTGATTTAGTTAAGGAACTAACAAATATCAAGTTATACGGTGAGTGTGGTAAGTGTAAAACGGACGAGAGTGAAAGCGAAGGACTTAATCAAGTGGTTTCAGTGCCCATGACAAATGTTTGTGAACTATCAGCAAAGGTAACAGGAAGTGATGAAGTGGGTGGTGAAGTTTGAAAACAGGACAAGAGGTTAGAGTTACCAGTCATATGATGAGTGACACCGAAATCTATCACCCAGGCATCATGTGTGGAAGAAAGTAATTTCATTCTAGTATAAACTAGAGTAGATGCCATTTGATATAAACTAGAGCATCGGCCATCGGCTCCCGTCTCCACCTCTCTCGTCTCCATCTTTCTCATTCCATTCCAGATCGTGACTCTAATTATTTGATGTGTGGAGGTAATGATGACGAAGACAATCGGAGGCCTAGTTAAAAAATTGTCTCGGTCATTGGCAACACGAGGGCAACCGAACTGTCCAGAGCCTCTACAACAACTGAACTTTTACGCCCTTGGGCAAATAACATGGCGTTCGTTGGTTGAATCCGACAAAGTTGATACATATGTTCCAATTGTAAGTCTTTACATCCTTACATTAATTAGAATTTAGATTTTATATTTTTTATAGTATCATATGTCATTAGGTTAGAGTTACCCATTAGGTTAGATTAATTACCTTGAACTATACGTGTGAAATCATATGCCTCTGTTATTATTGCAGAATACTGACGATGATGAATTAAAAGAAATTTTTTTCAAGCATTATTATCTTCTGTTCGTTGATACAACGCTTGAGGAAAAATATAAAGATGGGATGAAAAGTCAAGGTTTGCTGAAGATAACGAAAGAAAAGTTTCATACAATATCCATTGTGGATTTAATAAAATGAGTAAGAGGTGTTCAAGTCTGTCATAGGTGGCAGATTTTTTTCATATAAATAAGCATAATGTATTTATCATGGAAAATATTAGAGGACTCTCTTCTCTACTTCAATATGGGATAGAGGTTATAGATTATTGGAAAATGCCTCTGGAAGAATGGTTCAAATTGAATGTTGATGCAGCTTTTTTACCTGGTTGAATGCCCACGGTTTCCAACTAGATAAATAAGCTATTGCAAAGTACTCTCTTTTCTACTTCAATATGGAAAATTGAATGCCCACGGTTTCCAACTAGGTGGAAAAGCTGCGTCGACATTCAATTTGAACCATTCTTTCGGGGGCATTTTCTAATAATCTATAACCTCTATCCCATATTGAAGTAGAGAAGAGAGTCCTCCAATATTTTCCATGATAAATACATTATGTTTATTTATATGAAAAAAAATCTGTCACCTACGACAGACTTGAACACCTCTCACTCATTTCATTAAATCCACAATGGATATTGTATGAAACTTTTCTTTCGTTATCTTCAGCAGACCTTAACTTTTTGTCCTATCTTTATATTTTTCCTCAAACGTTGTATCAACGAACAGAGGATAATAATGCTTGAAAAAAATTTCTTTTAATTCATCATTGCCAGTATTCTGCAATAATAATAGAGGCATATGATTTCACACGTATAGTTTAAGGTAATTAATCTAACCTAATGGATAACCCTAATTTAATGACATATGATACTATAAAAAATGTAAAATCCAAATTCTAATTAATGTAAGGATGTAAAGACTTACGATTGGAACATATGTATCAACTTTGTCGGATTTGACCAACGAACGCCATGTTATTTGCCTAAGGGCGTAAAAGTTCGGTTGCTGTAGTGGCTCTGGACAGTTCGGTTGCCCTCGTGTTGCCAATGACCGAGACAATCTAATGCGTACATAGAACCCAAATCTCAATTTTGTCCACCTTATTTTTCTAGTATGTTGTTTGGACACAAGTAATTGCATTTTGGCTTTTATTTGAATTTCATGATTTAATGTGTGTGTTCATCTTTGTTCTGCTTTTGAACTGATTAAGTTCATTCCATACCAAGGTTGGTCACATCATATGTAGATAAGCTGACACGATATAAGTTTTAAGCCAGAGGCAATATTTCAAACTACCAATTGTAAGATCTAGGTGCAAGGCACATGACTGTAGGAGCTCGAGATTTAGATAACCCTGATAAACTAAATTTGGATGGCATACGGGACATGGCAAAGGAAGTTTGGGATAGTTTCCCTCAGCCAGTCAAGATCTTTCCAAGGAATAGAGTTTTGGATAACTTTGTTCAACTTGCCCTTGATGATCTTATATTGGCAGTTGTCAAGTACATATCTGTCCCTTTGATGATGGTTTCCTCTTAAGTGAGATGTCCTATTGCGCTCAAAAGAAAACTGTTCCTAGTTTCTTTTTCACTTGTCATCAGCTTTACTATTGCTGGAGTTTTAAGAGATACTATCACCGCTTCTAAAGGTATGTTTATTTTTTTTTTTGTTGTAACTTGTAAATCATGAAACCCAATAAGCCATTTGCATAGACTAGCCCACTGACTTTGGTCATGTGTTTACCCCCCCCCCCCCCCCCCCCCCCCCCCCCCCCAAGAACATGTACTTGAAAAGATAATTGTTTTGGTCATGCGCTTTTTTGTTCTAAGTTTGGTTGACCATGTAATATCAAATTGCTATAATGAAATGCTAATTTTACTTATGTTTCACATGTTTATGTTGAGATAACGTTTGTGCTATAGAATCTTTTTTCCCCTTAATTTTTGTAGCACGTGTTATTTGATTTGAAGTGTTATTTAGCATGCGAGCAATACAATTTCCAGAGCTTAGATACCATATTATGTGTGCGTGTTTCCAGTCCATTACTTATGCAGTTAAGGTTTTTTCCCTGTTTTGCTTTTTGCTTTTTTTTTTTTTTGCAAATCTATACTGTTGGATTTACATGAGTTGTAGAAAAAAAATCCATGGATGTGTTTTCAATTTGTTCTTATGGATGTTTTGTAACAAATACATTCCTGTTGAACTTTCAGATTGCTGTAAGTAGCTTGTTTTGGTGTGAGTTTTTTTTTTAAATTATCTAAATGATTATAAAGCTCCTTAGAAGCCAAACGCGATAAAGATAGTTTTGACTTGTGCATAAAATTATTATTTTTATCTCGCATTGTTGGAAGAAGAAATATATATGATAAGTAACACTACTATTTAATGTCTTTTTGATCTAGTTGATTTATTTTCTGTTTTGTCGCCTGTGATGGGATGTTTTTTAAATTTGAATTAGCTATCCAACAAATGTATAGTATTATCCTTTTCCCTGGTGAAGTTCCTGCCTAAATTATGAATTTATTTGGTATTTATATTTCTATAATTTTTATTCTATATTTTATTTAAGTAACTATTCGATACGTAGAAATAACTTCTACTACAAGGACGGTAATTAATAGGAATGTTTTCATTGAAAAGTAAAATTAGGATTTTTAATTGAATGTACAGTCAAATCAAGTATCCTGGATGTAGTTGTATTATAAATTTATAATAGCTTTTATAGGGGATGTTACCATTATGAATTGAAATTGTAATGTTCAAATACTTGTTGGACGCATTTCCCTTTCTGTCTGCTATGTGTTTCCATGTAGTATGTAGTGAAGCAATAAGTTTCAGTGCTAACTGGTTCTTTCTTTCTTTGTTGCCCTGGCATTCTCTCTTCTTTGCTCCTTTCCCAAGTCGTTGCTATTCTTCTGGCAACTTCAAGCTGACTAGTCAATTATTTTACATGTACCACATAAATATAATACAAAAATAGTTTCTCTCGGCTCTGCTATAAGAAACGGCTCAGTTTAGACTGCTCAAAATCAACAATCAGAATCTTGAACTGCCTCAATAATGACTGAAATTATTAATTATTTACATATTATAAGAACAAAAGCAATTGATTTTTGAAAAATTATAAATCAAGTTTCCCAAACACCTTGAAAGGGGACATTGGTGTTTTTTCATGCATGGCAATGATACAAATACAAAGGACATGTCCGTGGGTGAGGATTATCATTATTTTTTAATGATACTTAAATTTGTTGTCTAAATTTACCTTAACTTTTTGCAAATGTAATATGTTACTTGAGCTTGACTCTCATCCTGATAGCTTTTCTTGAGTGTTTTTTTTATAAAATTGTTCTGGTTTTTTTTCCTATGTTAAAAATTCTGTAGCATGCCACCGACAAGTGATCTGATGTTCTTTTTGAAGTCATATTGTTGCATATTTAGGTATAATGGACTGTAGTATATGCCGAGGAATGACTCCTTACACTGTAGTATATGTTCTGGAAAAGGGTTGTAGTTTTGTAAGCAAGCATTTTTTAATGTATATGGATGTTATACAGAGTGTGAAGGTTGGCTAGATTAGGTATGTGAGGAATAATTCGAAATTTGATTAAGTATTTTTATATTTACTGATTCTATTGAGGTAGGTGGATGGAAGAATATAAGCCTTTTAATGAAGACATTAGAATGTTAAGTTTTCTTATTCTATGAGCACAGCTTTCCAGGTAAGCTATCATATTGTCTTAATAGTTTTGCCTAAGAAGGTGCTTTTGGCTAGGAAAGATAAGCCTGACCTTACTAAAGTGATGAACTTTTTTGAGTTACCATCCCAGCAAGCAGTTGATTTTAACTTTTAAGTAAATAGTAGTCAGCAAATCAATTGGGAAAGAAATTGCAACGTAATTTTCCAACTCAATTTGTGAGTTGGTTTCACGTGTATGTGCATGTGTTGGGTATGCATAACATTACTGAAAAATAATAACGGCAGGAGATGAGCAGGATCAAGTTGGCCTAGCCATTTCTCTCCAAGCGCCATTATTTTGTTATTTATCACCTTCAATTACTTTACCCGGTATTTATGAATTTTCAAAGTCCAATTCCAAAATAAATTGCTTTCTCCACAATTTTCTTTTTACTGAATCCACAACTTCATCAGTAATCAGTACATCTAAATGTTTTGAAATCAAACATATTGACTAGAGGAAATGTTGTTCCCTATCACCTCAATCAGTAGCATTGATTGGAGCCAAAATTCCATACATGCGAGTGATAAAGCTTTACAATAATGGCTTAAATCATTGGAGATAAACCTAATCCATAGAAATTACTTTATATTTTATGTTCTGACACAACTATTGAAGTGAAGAATGCTCTTTTTTTTACTAATTGTTTTTAAAGCCTCTATTTGAAACTGAAATTGGATATGCTGCAAAAGTAAGGTTAAACCTTTTCAGTCATCCATAAGAGACACATGTTTAATTTGGAAGAACTTTAGAGCTTCCTATCAATTTGAATTCTCAATCTGTTAATAATTTTACATGGTTTGTGTTTTTAATCCCAAGTTTGATGTTCGCATGAGTCTCATAGTCTGATGGATTAGAAAATGACACACTTAGCTTTTTGTAATTTTGTTAAACATAAATATGTGAATGGATGATATTGCAGATTGGTTACTTTTAATTTTTAATTGCCTTAAAAATATTTTATGATTGAGAATATTAGATCGGACGATTTTTAGGTCTCATTGGAATGGAGAGTGAAAGTGAAGAAGATATTCTCGATGGGGGTGATGATGATGTTGAGGAGCATGAACATGAAGCAGAAGCTCTGGTGCACATCGAGCCGGTCATAAAAGAGCCAATTGAAGCTCCTTCGGCACCTAAGGAATCGGAAAGGCAGCTCTCAAAGGAGAGGAAGAAAAAGGAGACTGAAGAATTTGATGCTATTTTGGCTAATTATGGTGTTCCTAAGAAAGAAGAAGATGACCAAGACAAGTCTACTGGTAAAGGGGGAATTTTTGCTTTGTTCTTTTTAATTGCCTGAATAAGAAATAAAACCCCATTAAATATTTTTCCACATTGAAAATCCACTTAATTTTACTATTTCTTTGGTGCGTACGTGATTACTGGCGTGCAGGTGTTGCACAAGAGAAGAAAGATGGGGAGCCCAATGGTGACACTGGAAAGAAGGAAAGTGTCCAATCAGAGTAAAAATGCTAAGAAGAAGAAAAAGAAGGATAAGTCTTTGAAGGAGAAGGAGACAAAGGAAGCCCAGGATCAGTCCAACAGCTCCTCTGCTGTAACTAGTGGGGCACCTGAAGCTGACCAAGCAGAAGAGGATGCAGCTTCTGTTGATGCAGAGCGGCTGAAGAAAATTGCATCAATTAAGAAGAAGAAATCAAGTAAAGAGATGGATTCTACTGCAAGAAATGCTGCTATAGAAGCTGCTGCCAGGAGCGCTAGGCTTGCTGCTTCAAGAAGAAAGAGAAGAACCATTACAACCAGCAGCCTGTCTGGTAAAGAACTTTCTTTTGCAAAGTATATATGAACATGCATTACTTGTTCATTTCGAGGGCAAAATAAACAGCAGGCTGGGGACTTATGATTTCATGGAAAAGTGACATTTAGAGCAGGATGACAATGGTCGTTACTCAGGGATAATAATTTTATTTTGATCATCGTTATCTTTATTTAGGTTGTCTTATGGATCTGTATCATGTGGGTGTCATTTCTAACGGCAGTTCTATGCTGACTTGAAAGTGTTTTTTTTTTTGATGGGAGCATACCCTTATATATCAATGGATCAGACTTTGCCTCTTTTTTCCCCTCCTCATTGATCAGTTACTCATGGTTGGTTGAGTGCCATTTTGAGTTGGTTATCATTAATATGACGAAAAAAATCAGAGGGGGCTGATCTATTATTATTGTTTGTATATTGAGCTGCGTGAATAGATTATTTCAACCGTTAAAATTTTCAAAGACATTCAATGTGAAAATGTTTAACTGATCCTTTCTTTCCTAAAAGTTTTCAAGTGGCATTTTTTCTTCTTCCCCCCTGTACAGCACAAATACCAGAAACCCTGAGCTCACCACGGAATTGATAGAAGAAATCAGCTGTCATTATTTTTGGTTTTAGATTAGCAGTCGAACATGTTGCCAGTGTGAAAGACAAAATACTGAAGGGTTTACTTTAATCAGCAATTTGTCAAATGCAGAGATTTCAGTTGGCTCAAATCAATGTCAGCTTCTTCCTACGGGAACTTGACTAAAGTCAACCTAATTACAAAGGTTCTTTGTGGGGAATTTATATTATTTTTTAAAATAAAATTATTTTTAAAAATTATAGATTCAAATGAATTTTTATCACTCATAATTAATTTTAGATTTATTATTTTTAAAAATAAATATATTTTTAAAAATAATATTATCTTATCAAATATTTTCAATTTCAACCGTAAGAGTTTTTTTCGTCTTCTGAGAAACAAAATCTTCATTCAATTTCGGTGCCTTGAAGATGTTCTGAAAATTCGTTCTTGTTTGAAGTAGAGTGCTGTAAGGATGCTCCGAGATTTCTCAGTCCAGTGTTGAGAAGCATTAGTTTTCATAGTTTACTCTTTATAATACAGATTACAAATATGGGTCTATAGTTTGGACCTCTATTTTTAGTAGTTACAATATGAAATTGGAATATGGATGGTAGTAGAAACATAGGGTAAATCATTATAGATAAAGTTTTACAATTTTTGATAATGATGGCTCTTACTTATGCTACTGCATGATATATGTGTACGCTTCTGTTAAGTCTTTTTAAAGGGCGGCGTATCTTTCTTTTGATTTTTTTATGCCTTTAGCCCCCTTAGCTCTTTAATAGGAAGAACCTAGCTTTTCATTATACAATCCTTTGTGCCGTATAGAGTTTTGAAAACTAGCACATTAGTTTTGGAAATCTAAATGTACCATACGATAATGGTTCATAAAAAACGGGCGAGCAAAGTGAACAAATGATTAATTATCATAGGATGCCCGATAATGCAAACTAAGTAAAATTAATTATTTACTTATATGTTGGAGGTTTGTGATTGAAAATTTATCAAAATTCTACTTAAGTTAATCTTAGACCGAGTATATGTTGAGATATATAATCTTGAGAATTATCAAATCTTGCAATTGATTAATAAGATTAGTCTCAGCTATTTATAATTAGTTTTGAGATAAAAGTCCATAGACTATAACATGATATCATAGCTCTCACCGCCTAGACTCAAAAATACATCACACAAAAGGAACATATTGAGATATATAATCTCACATCCATAAATGTCAAATCTTGTAAAACAGAGCTAAAACATGTTTATATATATATATAAACACTAGGGTCAATGCTTATTTATAAGCCGAAACTCTTAAATTTCCTTCGACATATAAAGTGACTATCAACCGAGCCAAAACAGATTGATTACATTCAATGATTTGACAATTGACATAGCACAATTATGTAAGCAAACTCACTGTAGATCAATATGTGGAAACAATAACCCCAATAAAATCAATATTTTACGAGAAAAGAAGCACAAACATAAGAATACATACAGTACTAAATCACTTACTCCGTCAGTGCCAAACAATAACCCCAATAAAGTACAGACAGAATTCAAAAGCTTACAATAACTTAGTAATCATTTGATTTGAAGCCAGTATAAGCAAAAATAATTGTGGTACTGCTAACAAAACGATTCAACATTCATAACGTTGCATGATTTCCTAACTCTAAGGGTCAAATGCTGAATTTTAAGGTCCTACCATTTCTTTCAACAGTTGAACCAACATAGTGTCTATAAAGTTCTTGAAGCTGCAAAATTCCATGTCAAGTATCATTATGAGATTCACATTTCTGTCAAGTTAGCGGAAGCCAAACATAAGAATACATACAGTACTTGTTGGTGATTTCCGAATGAGATATTCATACTTCCAGTAAAGCTCCCCACCAAGTAATCGGGACTTGCAAACATGAAAAGAGAGTATCTTTATTCTTGGAATTTTAACAAAGAATCGGAGGGGAAATTGAAGAGGTCAAAAATGTGCAACTTGGGTAATGGAAAAAAAATTAAATGAGCACAAGTCAAAGACTTCTAATTGGGAAAACATAAAAATCACGAGTCCATAGAACAAAATTGTATTTCAAGAAATGGAGGTGGGCCCCTCAAAACATTAATTCTAATTGGAACTCAGCAAATAAAATTCACATAAAAATATTTTTTTAAATGTAATTCACCAAAATCTCCAGGGATCCTTGTCTGGAGGGACATAGTTTTCTGTGGGAGGGAGAAGGTGAAAAGAAGCTGCAGTTTGTTTCAAGAGAGGACCCATCTACACAACAATGTGTAAACACATAGAATAACCACTTTGAAACCTTTTGTGCAACTCATATTTCAGCTATATGACTGCATTTTGGATTCAGAAGTTTTTTTAAAAATAAATATATTAAGAATAATAAAAGATGGACAAAGCCATGGATTCGTAAGGAAATTGTCAACGTATGAAGCATTGCTTTAAGCTTCTATGAACCCCAGGTGTGAGAATTTAAAGGTTGGCACATCCCATTTGAGAAATAAAAATAAAAGAATATCAAGACATTGTAATAATATCTAAAGCATAGAGAGAGATTTACCACTTTCCATTGCTTGCTAAGAGTTGAAGCATTCAGGGTGTACAAATAACCTGCCTCCCAGCAAGAAATTGAGTAGAAAATGATGTTCACAAAATTGCACAGACCAAGAACTAAGTGGAAAAGAAGCACAAGGGAGCATAAAATCAATATGTTACGAGAAAAATGGACTAAATCACTTACTCCGTCAGTGCCAAACAATAACCCCAATAAAGTACAGACAGAATTCAAAAGCTTACAATAACTTAGTAATCATTTGATTTGAAGCCAGTATAAGCAAAAATAATTGTGGTACTGCTAACAAAACGATTCAACATTCATAACGTTGCATGAATACATACAGTACTTGTTGGTGATTTCCGAATGAGATATTCATACTTCCAGTACTTGTTGGTGATTTCCAACTAGATAAATAAGCTATTGCAAAGTACTCTCGTTTTTACTTCAATATGGAAAATTGAATGCCCACGGTTTCCAACGAGGTGGAAAAGCTGCGTCGACATTCAATTTGAACCATTCTTTTGGGGGCATTTTCTAATAATCTATAACCTCTATCCCATATTGAAGTAGAGAAGAGAGTCCTCCAATATTTTCCATGATAAAAGGTTCAGAAGACTCACTTCACTACAATGTGGTGTTTTAATTGTTTTAACATGGATTTTCATGTAACCGCATAATTCTTTTAATGCTATATTTTGTGTTTATCTTTATCAGTATTTTTTTAATGAGGTTGCTGGTGCTCGCGGATTTTGCAGAATGAAGCTTTTGTAATTTTGCTCGAAAATGGAGTTGTTCCTCACACCCGAAACGTTCGCGGATCAAACTACTGTTTTATGAATGTCTTTCCTGACCGAATTCCAGGAAGAGCAATAATAATATCTGTTGTAAGTAGTCTTATGCCCATTATATTTATATTTCGATACCTTTCCTTCAGTATTGGGGTATTTTATGTAACTAGAGTTTTGAAATATTTTGCTACAGATTGACAATCTCATGAAGGGAGCTTCGGGTCAAGCTTTACAGAATCTCAACTTGATGATGGGTTTCCCGGAGACTACCGGACTACTGTACCAACCGCTGTTTCCATAGGGCATATATGGCGTTTATAGCCTTGGACTGGGTAAGCACGTTGCACTCTTAACTTGTGAAGCAATTTCAGGTGACTGATTATTAAAACTCCTGCAAACACAGCTTCAAGTTGAACTGTTAATGTGTTATACTCAGTACTTTTTGAAACACGGCATACTTTTTTCAGTCAGGGTCCTGGCCTTCTATTCTCCATGTTTTGAAGGCTCATAAGCAGACCCATATTTGCTTGGTGGATTACCTATATGGCCTCTCTCCATTATATTTATTCATGGCTGGACTGCAGCTATATTATATAAATTTGGTAGAGAAGCTGTGATGCAGGCTGAAGGTTGATGTTTGTTTGTTCTTTGTTGCAGCAGGCAGGCATGCAGAAACTATCCACGCCATGTCAGTCCCCTTGATAACTCCCGAGTTTAATTACAAAATAATTCTTGAATGCTGACGGAAGAAGGAAATCTAATGTTCCGTCAAAACAAAGCAACAATGCATGCCGATTTGCTTGCCGGAAGCTGGAAATTTGTGATACTATTATTTGGATGGGAGTCCAATTTCAATTCTGTTGGAAATGTTTTGTAAAGATTAATTAGCAAGCGCCATGTCAGAAACTATCCACGCCATGTCAGTCCCCTTGATAACTCCTGAGTTTAATTACAAAATAATTCTTGAATGCTGACGGAAGAAGGAAATCTAATGTTCCGTCAAAACAAAGCAACAATGCATGCCGATTTGCTTGCCGGAAGCTGGAAATTTGTGATACTATTATTTGGATGGGAGTCCAATTTCAATTCTGTTGGAAATGTTTTGTAAAGATTAATTAGCAAGCGCCTCCATTAAAATGCATTTGACTGAGAAACATAGCAGACAGGGACGGAATTAGGGGGGGGGGGGGGGGGGGGGCCCCCTCAATTTTTTTTAAAATATATATATATATATGTATATATATTAAAATTAATATATAAATATATAATATAAAATTATGAATTTTAATAGTAAGTTTTATAATTTATTATATGATAATTTTGTCTAACTTATTATATGATAATTTTATAAGTATTTTATGCTTTTATGTTATTAATTTTAATTTAAATGGTACTAATCGTTAATGTTAGTTTCAAGGCCAGACAAGTAAAGCCTAAGTCTTTGGCTCTAAAAATTAAATTAAAATTAAGACTTTTAGGGCTCATCTAGTTTTGACTTAACTTTTGACAGCAACAAACAATCAAAAATTAATTTATAATTTCGACAATGATATATAAATTTTTAAATTTTATATTGTTCCTATAACTATAATAAAAAAATAAAAATCAATAGTTTAATTTATGAATAAGAGCTTTTAATTTAATAATTACATTAGATTCCTTAAATTTCGAAATCGATCATACTAATTATAGTTTTAAATAATAATTTTTAAACATGAATTACATACTTGGCCCCCCCTAACCAAACTTTCTAGTTCCGTCCCTGATAGCAGAGGCCGTGGCCAAAGCCAACAATAAATAAAAAAAAAGAAAAGAAATATTAGATGTGAATAGCAGTCAAGTAAGCAAAACGGGTAAGAATTGGATCATCCGACCAAGCGTTTTTTTACTAATTAATTAATTAATTAAGCCAAGATGGTGCTGATCAATCAATTTCACTGGTCACCCAAAATAGAGTAGTCCATTAAACTTCTATTATTTAATTATAGAACATAGTTTGTGTGATTAATTTGTTATTATTATTCAATAAACTCGGTTTGGTATTATTGATGAACATCTAGTTAGATCATGTTTATGCAATGTTTGAAGTTGGTGGATTTATTTGTTGTTTAAATTAGAAAACTAAATAGAAGCAGTTAAAATATTTATTAAAAAAGAAGAAGGAGAAGAGGATAACTCCAAACAAAATGGAACTTTGATGTATAAATCGTTTGAAATAAATGGCTATAACCTATAAGCTTTTTAAAAATTGTGATACATAAAATAAAAAATAATTATGAATAGTATTTTATTTGTAGTATTAATAAAAAGAATATGAGTGCAACTACTTAAAGTCCAAAACTAATTTTAATTCATTGCTAAAATTAAAGCATTCACTTCTTTAAAATACCCTTCTATCTAAATCTCTATCATATCTCATTGTAGACCTAGGGCGAAGATGAAGCATTACTATTCAATAGTGCTCTTTATCAAGACAAGCAATGCCCCAAAGGCATTACTCTCTCTCTCTCTCTCTCTCTCTCTCTCTCTCTCTCTCTCTCTCTCTCTCTCTCTCTCTCTCTCTCTCTCTCTCTCCGTGTGTAAGGCAATCTATCTTTGGAGATCGGCAAATGTGAAGATTCATACTCAAGATAGCTTTGGAGATAGTTTCTAATTGGTATTAATAATATTTTAATGATGATACAACTGACGATATAATTGTTTTGACTATAATTTAACTCAATTTGAAATCTGGTTATTTAGTAATTATTGGTGAATTAATGGGCTTACTAGTAATGAAATAATGGTTAAAATACTAATTTTAAAAAAATTAGAGGGAGTCGTGTAATGACCCATGTTTGTGTTAATTTAAGAGATAGTCTTTAATTGGTAATGAAGATCTCATTTTGGTATCGTGCTCGGCGATACGAGCGTTTTAGCTGTAGTTGGGTCCAATTTGGAGTTCGAAACCTTGGAAGGTTAGTTGTGTAATTTTGGGTGTTTATTAATTAAAGAATTATCAGTAAATATAAATAGGAGGAACATAAAGATAGCTTCCACTTTACGTTATCACATTGATGTGTTTGAGAGAGAGAGCTTGGAGAGCTTGAAAGCTTGAAGCCTTGGTGATTTGGGTTAGTGGAGCTCCAAGAATCACTCCATGTAGGTGTTCATGTACTTCTTATCTCGATTCTATTTTGATCTACACGAATTTTGCCATGAATTCTGAAATCGAGTATGAACCTTGGGGTTTGGGGAAATCTAATTTTGAGTTAGATCTGGTGGTTTAGCTTAAGATCTGTGGTTACGATCTGATATATATTGTTGTGGGTATGTGTTTCTATGATCTGGAGGTTTTATAACCGTGTATTGTATGAGGGTTGAGAAGTCAATCATGGAAATCTAGATTTAGATCTAGATGACTATAATCTAAATTAAAATTTATGCGTATTTCTGTTGTTACCTTGCGATTTAGAGACATTCAGAATGCGTTTTGAGATATATATCGTAGTCTGTTGAGTAAAAAGTGTGTTTGTGAGCATTTGGAGGTCGCTGGGTTAATTCCAGACGAAGAACAGGCCAAAAATGATGATAAACAGTACTCTAGGTGAACTAGGACGATCGAAGGGTCGAAAGGTCGAAGGTCAAACCTTCGAGTCTTCGACGCAAATCTTTGAGTCTGAGCTTCGAATCTCCGGGTCAGCAGTGAGCCGAAAACCAAAAAACTAGCGAGCAAACAAGTAAACAAGTAGCCTGAGCTTCGAGCCTCCGGGTCATGATTTACATGTGTTATTTGATGTAATGTGAACGCATATTATTGTGCTGTGCTTGAAAGTGTGGTTGTGGTTATGGTAGCCTGTGTGGCAGTGGAGCCCGTGTGGCTGTGGCTGTGATTGTGCTTGCTTGGTTGTCTTAATTATAAATGTTGTTTTTAACCTATTTATTTATTATAATGAGTGATTGATATGTGTATCATGTTATGTATCTATGCCTGAGTGTGAACATAATTGTATTTCCTATTGCTGCCTTGTTCCACCTTGATTGGGTTGTTAACAACTACATGCATTCTTATTTTGTGTGGTGACCCGTGGTGAAACCGGGATGGACCTTGTTTCTTGATTGTTTGGCCTGATTGGTTAGTGGTAAGCATGATGATGTGAAACTGGTGAATGATTTATGGTGGGACTAGCGTGGTGAGCTTTCCCTTGGTAAGGTCATTGTGACATGTTGTTGTGGTAGTCGAGCTTGTTGTTTGGTTATGAAGCCCTCTTTGTAAGGGGACTTGGCTGTGATTCAGCGGCGTCTTACCCTGTTTGGTGGAGGCTACTTGGGTGTGACCTTCCTTCCATGCATGAGAGTAGATATTCGCATAATTGTTGATGTTGATGTTGTTTTGTTTTGTGCTCTATTTGTGATTGTTATATGCTTGATATATTGTTTATAATATGTGATCATGATTTATGAGGCAATATTTCCTTGTTGCACTTGTTGTGGGCTATTGGTTAATTGGGAATAGGTTGTTGGACTTTGGTTATACAATGTTTAATTAGGGTGGCGAGTTTGTCCTGTTAATTTGAGCTGATAGTGCTTTGATTGATTTTTGGGCTCTAGTGTTAATCCTTACTGTTTGGGTTCAATTAGATTGGTTAGTTTGGGTGGTGATGTTAGCATTCATTAGTATAATTTTAAGATGATATGTGGTCGGTTGGGGTGTTGTTTGTACGATATTGTTTCATTAACAGTTCGTTTATGATGGTTATATAGTGAATTAATTATAAGGGATTACTGGTAGTGGTTCGATATTGGGTATTTGGCGTGCAGTGGTTGTGTATGGTGCAATCTGTTAATTTGATTGGTTATTAGATTTTAATAGGTGATCGTATCGACTATGATCCAGTGATTTATGTTGAGGTGTCAGTTTAACTATGTTGAGGTGTCCATTTAACCTTGTTGTTACCATGACTATCCATAGTCTAGAGTTACCACTGGAGTTGGGTGAGTTATGCTATGTTTCAACTGACTTAATTAAGGATGTGTTACCCGAATATCTAAGCCTTGTTGCATTGGCAAGGGATCATAAATAATTTATAGAAGGATGATAACCCCCCCGCCAACCTCTCCTTATGTTAAATGGTTAGTGGATGCATTGTTAGTTCACGGGAATGTAAATCTATAAATACCTTGTTGCTTCGTAATGGCTAATGGTATGTCCTGAAGCATTGTGTTGGCTCATCGTTAGGACTAAGCGTTGCCCTATCGTTAGGACTGTTGCTGGTTAGTCTTTTCGGGGGCGAAAAGTCCTAAGGGGGAGAGAATGTAAGGATTTTTCCGATATCGTGTCATGTGTGTTTGTTTTATGTTATTTTGTTTGTTGTATGTTGTTCTCATAATTTTATTCATGTGCTTAGTTATTGATTAAGAGCACATGCTAGTTTCGGTCTATGGTAGATATTGTATCAGCTCGGCGCTTGTGGGTTACTAAATTTGTAGGATGGTTTGGGTGTCTCAGAATAGGTGTCAATAATTATATTCACGTGGGTGTGGGCTTAGTTAGATATCGAGGTCTATGACGTCTTATGAGGATAGTTGTGACATTTGATTCAGTTGGCTTTTTGAGGACGAAAAGTTCTAAGGTGGGGAGGATGTAAGGATTCGTATATGTGTTAGCATAACTTATAATCTATATTTGATGTTAAGAAAGTTATTTTGAGAATGTGGTCATTAATACAATCGTTTTAACTATATTTGGGCCTAATTTGAGGTCCAGAAGCCTTCAGGGGTTATTTAGTAATTTTTGGGAGTTAAATTGAGAGTTAATAAATAAAAAATAAAATTTAGGAGGGCTTTTCGGAAATTATTAAAGAGGAGGACGAATTTTAATTAAAAATAGGGTTTTGAGGTTTTATTATTTATTATAACTTTGTTTTGAGAAACCCTAGCCGTCGGAGGAGAGTTCTTAGTGTTCTTCGCGTTCTTCATCGTTCTTCGCCGATTCTAGACTGTTCTTGTGAGTTTAATCCCTTCAGAAGGCAAGAGGTAGGTGATTCTTGATTCCTCGTTATTCTATTGCACGAACACACAAACTGTTAGAATATATATATATATATATACACACACATAAACGTTTGGATATGTATGTATTTATATAAATATATTCATTTACGTGTATATACATACGGCTGGCCGATTGTTGCAGTGCGGCGTGATTCGACCGGCAGGGGGGGGCTATACATTCCTGCCTCTACAATCCATTCGATCCTGCAGCACAAGGGTTTTGTTTTATTTTATTTAATTTTCTCTTAATCAAAAAAGGGGGCATCTTTACATGCGTGGTTTCGTGCCAGTGAAAGAAAAGGGGCATCTTTTTTTAGTGTCAATTTTTTTTTAAAAAGGGGGCTTAATTGATTATGGGAATTAAGTCGTGCGTGTCCATAGTTAATATATGTGGGTAATAAATTCGTGCATTAAATCCGTGCATTATTATGAAGTCGTGCATGGTATTATATATGTGTATTTTGATAATTATCAAGATATATAGATAAATTTAATTTAATTTGATTTAGTAGTCAAAATAACATATTCATTGATACCATTCCAATAGCAAGGTCAAACAAGAATTTTGATATTGTTAGTTTAATAATGAAAATAGTGCTTGAGTTTGATATTATAGTTTAATAATATGAAGTATTATTTGAAGCTTGATATTATTAATTTATCATCTAAAATATTATTGGAGGTTTGACATTAATAGTTTGATATTAGAAACATTGTTTGTGGCTTGATATTTATAGTTTGACACTAGAAATATTGTTTGTAGTTTAATGTTAGAAAATTGACATTTAAATGTTATTTGTACGTAGCTTAATATTACTTAATTGATATTTAAGGTGTTGGATGTTTGATGAATATTTATATATGTATGTATATCTATATATATTATTTGTGGTTAGTGCCGGATTGATGAATTAAATATTTTGTAAGGCTGTTGTATTGAATTTTGACAGTTGGAATATTCTATTTATTGATTATATGTGAAATTGGTGGTGGAGTTGGTTGGGTTAACCACAGGTCCCATATAGGGCTGGCAAGAGGCTGCAGGTCCCCTATGTGGCTGGTTAACTGAGGTCCCATATATGGCAGGTTGTCGTTATGGACACCACAGGTCCCACATATGGCTATCTGGTAATGACTGGGATCCTTGGAGCTAGATGTGGGAATCTCCTGGATGGTTGGATTGTTTAGTGTGTACCCTTAATGAATGAAATGTAATGTGTGTGATATTATATTTTGTGATTGAATGTAAGCTTATTGTGATAAAGTAGGACACTGCACTGGCACAAGCATACTCCGATCATGTAGACTTAGGAATTCATGTTATAAGATGGTGAGGAGATGGAGATCACCTACTGGGCATTTGTGCTCACCCCTACTTTGTTGACATGTTTCAGGTAGCGACTCATTCGCTAGAGGCTAGTACGAAGCTAATTTTTGTTTGTTTTAAATTTTGTAATAACTTGGTTTATGGATTTTGTAAAACATGATTGATTTTATTATTTGAATATCCAGACGAGGGTCCGTAGAAGTTGTATTAGAATTATAGCATGACTCTGTTATTAATAAATTATTTTCCTTAACTTCATAGCATATGGGAATGTACAGGAATACCCCTGATGTATGAATATACAGGTTTATCTCGGACAACACCCGATGTGTAGTCCATATCGGTGCTAGTCACCAACCCCTTGACCCTTCGGGTGCGGGCATGGGGAAGTCACACTCTTAGTTCCGGTCCTTCCGGGATTCGGGGGCGTGACAGGCAGTTCTGCAGCTTCAGGTTAGCAGTTCCAAGGTATAGTAGGACCATTTACATTGTAAACCATTATGCATCTTCATATTTAAGTATTAAGTTACAAGGTAAATAACGAAATACCCCACTTTCGGATTCAAAGAAAAATACTAGAAAATCAAATTCTCACTTCTTCAAAATGTGAAAAATAGAAATTAGCACTGAATCTAAAAAAAATTCAATTTTTCGTAATGTGACTACTTGGAAAGTGAGGTTAGACCTCTCAAAAAAAAATCCTCAAAAATCAGGTTATCTTAGTTATGATATAAGGAACTAATGTCGGGACTTTTTATTTCAATAAAACAACTACGAAAATCCCTTCTCTTGGTCAAGACATGAGGATAGATTTGTGGAGACTAGCCTCTATTATAAAGGGACTATTGCGAACCTTAGTGGTGATGTAGGCCTGCGAGGCTACCTTGATAAGCCTGTGAGGCTATTGTGGAGGGCCTAGGAGGCAATACTGTGCCTGAGAGGTACTATTGTGCCTGAGAGGCCATACTGTGTCTGAGAGGCAATACCGAGCTTGGGAGGCAATATTTGGGATTACCTAGGAGGCTTTCTTTGTATTTTAATGTGTGAATACATGATTTAGTGGGTGATGTATATGTAGCATTACACGAGCACATGCATACACTAGTTTATGAGTTGGGATGGGTCAGGGAGACATGATCCCTACTGAGCTGTGGTTGCTCACCCCTTCTATTGTGTTTATCTTTGTTTGTTTCAGGTGCTTATAGGAGCTATGACGTTCATTAGAGGTGAAGATCGTGTGTGTATTTGTTTGTTTTGTTGGATTGTAAAAATTATGATTGTAACCTCATGGGGGAAAGAACATGTATGTATGTGTTTGTACTGTGGATTAAAATGAGATTCTTGTATTCATGTGTTATATGTGTGATATGGATTAGGGACGGCACCCGTGCAAATGTCCTTTTCTCGATGTTATCACCAACCCTTTGTCCCTTTGGGTACGGGCATGGGGATTCACTAATCGGTTTCTGCGGGTCGGAAATCCGGGGCGTGACAGATGGTATCAGAGAATGGTTTAGTTGGCCTAGGATAGTAGGGTGATTGATTACTCTTGAGTTGTTTTGAGGGGCATGGAGGGACGTGCCTGATCAACATGGTCCTTTATGAGCCTTTGAGGTGTACTGGAGGTAATCAGTTGTGGTGTAGGTGTGCATGCATGGATAAATACTAGTTTGCATTATGAATGTGAAACTAACTTGATGTGTTATATGTTATGTTATGATCTGATGAACTGTGTGACAGTAGATATATGTGTGCGTGTGTGATAGTTTATATATACGCATGGTGTGAGCCTTATGTGTGCTTGACCTATGTGATGGGGATGGAATAAAGATTGAACCTTTGTTTCTTTGTGTAGTGAAAATGCCTCTGAGGAGAGTGTCGCGTGCGTCTGGGGCAGTTGGTGAGGAGTCTTCCACCCATATGGGGCCGGATGCGGGGTAGTTCGTTGGGGGAAATGAGTTGTTGGCACAGCTTGTGGCCCAAGTGGGGGCACTGAGGGAAAGTATGGGGGACGAGGTCCGGGAAGCGGTGCGCCGTGAGCTAGCGGCACAACAGGTGGTTCCACCATCACCCCAAGAGGAGGAGTCCCAGCATGAGGATAGGGTTCTGCGTGAGGCAGTGACGACCCGACATGTTGATGAGGACGTGGTCACGAGGTTCCGGAAGGAACAACCGAGTAAGTTCCTGGGAGGAGGTGATCTAGTGGCCGCGGAGCACTGGCTGAGGCATATTGAGCACCTATTCTCCTTTTTTCTATCACGGGAGGAGGATAAGGTTAGACTAGCAATCAGACAATTAGAGGGTGAAGCCCTAGAGTGGTGGCTTAGTGTTGTTGGGAGCCGTGATGTGCAGATGATGTTATGAAATGAGTTCCTTCAGCTATTTCATGATCAGTTCTTCCCAGAGTCTGTGAGATGGCAGAAGAGGGAAGAGTTTGCTGGTCTGAGGCAGGGGTCGAGGACAGTTGCAAAGTATAGGATCTCAACTCAGGGCACTCAGCCCTAGCTCCACGAGCTCAATGGCTCAACACAATCCTTAACAAGATCTTAGCTCAGGACACTCAGCCCTAGCTTCACGAGCTCAACGGCTCAACACAGGCCTTAGCCTCACGGTAATAACCCAACAAGTCATAGAGCCTAAGCCTAATTCCTCAAACCAACATACCAACACCAATATGGGGATCATCGTTCCTTGACCAAGGAAGGAGATACCCATAGAAGTTGTTTTCTTGAAATAAAAAGTCTCGGCATTGGGTTTCATATCATAACTAAGATAATCTGATTTTTGGGGATTTTTCTGAGATGTCTAACCCCACTATCCAAAAATTCACCTTTATGAAAAACTGGATTTTTCCAAGATTTTACACTAAATCCCAATTTTCACATTTTAAAGGAGTGGGAATTTAAAATTTTCTAGTATTTTTCTTTGAATCCAAATGGGGGGTCTTTCGTTATTTAAATTATAGTACTTAAATGTGGAGAGACATAATGGTTTACAATGTAAATGGTCCAGTCCAGTGCAGTTGTACTGGCTCGAAGCTGCAGAATTGCCTGACTCGTAGCTTTAGGACTACGACTCGCAGCTGCAGAACCGCGACTCGTAACTGCGGAAATGCGGCCTCGAAGACTCGAAGCTGCGACCTGCGGCCTTCGACTACGGATCTTTGACCCTACGACTACGAGTCTATGGATCTTCGACCCTACGACTACGGATCTTCGACCCTACGACTCAAAATCTTCGACCCTACGACCCAAATCTTTGGGTCTTCGTCCTTTCACCCCAAGAATTCGTCTAAGGTACTGTTCATCATCGTTTTTGCCTGCTCTTCGTCTGGAATCAACCTAGCAACCCCCAGACGCTCCTAAACATACATTTTACGCAACAGACTACAATATCTACCTCAAAACGCGTCCTGAACACCTCTAAATCGCATAGTAACAACAGAAATACGCACATAATTGCAGATCTCCAGAAATCTAGATCTAAATCTAGATTTCCATGGTTGACTTCTTAACCCTCATGGAATATGCAGTCAAACAACCCCAGATCACAGAAACACATATCAAAACTGATATAAATCAATTCTTAACCACAGATCTTATGATAAACCATTAGATCTAACCCAAAATTGGATTTCCCCCAAAACCTAGGGTTCATGCTAAATTCCATAAATCATGACAAATTCGTGCATACCAAAGACATAATCAAGATAAGAAGTTCAAGGATACCTAGATTGATTCTTTGAGCTTCACGAACCCAAATCACCTCAAATCGTCAAGGCTTCAAGCTTCCAAGCTCTCTCTCTCTCTCTCAAACGCACAAACGTGATAGCGTAAAATGAAAACTCTTTCTTTTCATTATATTTATATTTCTGCCAATCATTAACCACTAATTGACCCAGTCAATAATTTGTCACGCCCCCAAATTCTGAAACCCATAGAGAACCAGGAATGCGACTTCCCCACGCCCACTCCAGGAGTCGAGGGGTTTGTGACTAATCCAAACCTATACAATACTACAACAGGGGTAGGATTGTACGCCAATGTGATAAATTCAAAATTTAATAAATGAGTATAACTATGCAATCAATCCACATAAATGTCTAACACACCAATCAACTCACAAATAATTCCATCAAATGATCCTTACATCTATCACGGACCCAAGTCCGGAAAATAAAATAATTAAATGGCAAAACAACAGTCAATAGAATGAATCCTACACCAGGGATGTCCCGTCTTGCTTCACTATGGCTCCACCAGCTACTCCCTACAACCTTTAGGAAAATAGAAATAAAGTAGGGTGAGCACGAATGCTCACTAGATGATCCCCATCTCCAGTAACCTATTACATAAATCCCTAGGTCTATATGATCAGTGTATGCTTGTGCCAATGTAGTGTCATATTCTATCATAGTTAAATTATATTAATTCGGATGATAAGACATTACATCACTATACAGTCATAATAGTTCACACCAGTAATTCACCCACCCATGGAATCCCCGCCATTAAATCCAAACATCCCAGTCACCTCTTGATAGCCAAATGTGGGACCCGCGATGTCCCTAACGACAATCAGCCACATATGGGACCTGGGTTACCTGCCACAAAGGGGACCCTTGGCCTCTTGCCAGCCCTATGTGGGACCTATGGTTAACCCAACCATTTCCACCACCAAATCCCCATGTAACCAACAAATAATCATTTCAGTAACTATTATCATGCCATGTAATTTATGTAAATCATCGAATCAACAATAACTCGCCACAATTGATAATAAAATCACTAAACCGATAATAATAAATCCATGATATTATTTAATCAACTAATATTTGGAATAATAAATATCAAGCCCAAACATCATTTATTTGGTTAAACTATCGCAAGCCCATCAAATAATTAAATTGTGAACAATTAATGCTAGGTCCAAATAATATTTTTTTTATTTGGACCATTAAAATTAATCCCAATAAATATCTATTTCGCGGACTATTAGGATACAACACTATAGTTATGAAAAGAAAACCCAGGCAAAGAGAAACAGGTCCGGCCCAAAAAGGACCGGCCCAGACACTGCCAGCCCGTTTGGGCTGGCGCTGTGTCACTTGTCACGTGGGAGAGGCAAGCTACTGCCGCCCCCTGAGTGCAGCGCCCTTGCGCGCGTCACCACAGCGCGCGTCACCCGCAGCGCGCGTCACCACAGCGCGCACCGTTCCTTGCGTGTAGCACTTCCGCGCGCAGTGCCCCCAGCGCGCAACACCCTAGCGCGCAGCATCCCCATCGCGCAACAACCCAGCGTACAACATCCCCAGCGCGCAGCGCTTCCGCGTGTAGTGCCCCTAGCGCGGCCCGCTCCACGGGCGTCGGTTGCCGCTGCGCCCTCTTTCTTCCATAATCCTCGTGCGGGGCGGCAGTCGCTGCCGCCCCTCCCTTCGATCTCCACCGCGCGGGTGGTAGCAGCCGCCGCCTTCATCCACCTCCACGCCGGCAGGGTTTCTCCAAGGCGCACACACATCCAGCGGAACCACATACATCCAATAACATATATATATATATATATATATAATCATGTAAAACCCTAACCCACATTAGTTCTACGATCTGCGTTCATGCAACAGAGCCATAAAGAATCAAGAATCAATAATCAAGAATTAATAATCTAAAATCACCTACTTGGATTTTGTTTCGAGGGATTGATAGGACGTGACAGCTTCAACGCTATAGCTCCTCCCTTACCAAGCTCCGCGCACAACGCACAGCGAATGGAACATAAAGTTTCTACCCTAGGTTCCTTCTTTTTATACTCATATATATATATATATATATATGATTTAATAATAATAAATGTAATAATAGAATTTATTATAAGGATAATAATAACCTTAATAATGATAACTCATAATAATTAACCCAAAGTAATATTATTATTAATAACGTTATACTATTAATTAGGTCAATAATAAAATACTTACATTAATAATAATCCATAATAATTATAATAAACCCAATAATTGTACTAATAATAACATTAATTATTATAATAATTACTTAAATACTTAAATAATCATATTAATAATGTTATCATTATAATAATAGAACATATTAAAATAATTATTTCAATAATCATAATAATATTTAATAATAAACTCAAAATATTAAAATCACCATATTATTAATAATAATAACTCAAAATGCTAACACTAAAGCCACGCTGCCGAATAGATATTTCAAACTCCATTCGGCCTAACTTTCAACCTCACACAGGCATGGGTCTTTACATCCTCCCCACCTTAGGACTTTTTGTCCCCGAAAAGACAAGTCATCCTCAACGAGGTAACTCTCCCTAGTCTAATAAACAAAATAACACTCATGAACAAAATAACCGACAACTCATCAAATCACACGCAATCAAGAATACCAACAACCATAACAGAATAAACAATAAGGTTAACTACTTAAACGCATGGTAAAGGTCTTGACACCCTCCCCACCTCAGGACTGTTCGTCCGCGAACAGCTCGGGGTGAAGAATACACATCTGACTCTCCCACTCCCAGGTCTGCTCCTCCGTATTGCAGTGACGCCACAAAAAAAACTCAGACCAATGGAATTGTCTTGCCCCGCAAGACATGCTCCTGCTTGTCTAGAATCTGAACTGATGCCTCTACAAAGGAACCATCATCTGCTAACTCTATCTCACGCCAATTCAACACATGCAAAGGGTCCGGGTAATATTTCCACAACTGGGAGACAAGGAAGAGATCATGAACATGAGCCAACTCGAATGGTAACTCCAATCGGTAAGCAACCGGTCCCACAACAGCAATGATAGGAAATGGACCAACAAATTGAGGTGAGAGTTTGTACCCTCACTCAAACCGCTTGTGCCCCCACCATGGCGAGACTCGCATGAAGACGCAATCTTCTACGACGAACTGTAGCGGTCGCCGCTGCCTATCAGCATACGATCTTTTTTTGTCGACTCTGAACTATCAACATCCGCTGTCGGATCAACTGAACCAACTCGGTAGTCCCATGAACCAAATCGGGATCTACAAATTTACTTGTCACATATTCTAACATACTTAAACCATCTTACAATTTTACTACCCATAAGTGGCGAGCTGATACAATATCCACCATAGACCGAAACTAGCATGTACTCACAAGCAACGAATAAACACATAAATATAATTATAAAATAACATACAACAAACAAAATAGCATACAACAGCCACTATAAAACGACATACATAAAACAAACTCGCATAACATGACATCAGGATAATCCTTACATTCTCTCCCTCTGAAGACTTTTCATTCCCGAAAAGATGAACTAACCAACAATCCTAATGGTAAGGGTCTCTAACCGCAATGTTAGGATCCAAAACCCACTTAGCCATTAACCATTTGTATGGTGAAGGCAACGCTCGGTCCACCAACTGTTAACCACCCAATGTTTGAGGATATACCATTAACCATTATGAAGCTACAATACATTCACCGATACACATTTCCTTGAACTTACAACGCATTTACTAACCAGTCAACAGAATGAGGAGGGTTTGTCATCCTTCTATAAATCATTCATGATCCCATGCCAACACGACAAGACTTAGATATTTGGGTAACATATCCTTAGCTAAGTCACTCGGAATACAACATAAACTCGCCCAACTCCAGTGGTAACTCTAGAACACGGATAACCATGATCAGAACAACAAGGTTAAATGGGCACCTCAACATAGGCAAACTAATACCTCAACATAGGTTTCCAAATCACAGTCGATATGATTACCTATCAAAATCCAATAATCAATCAAATCAACAAATTGCACTACGCACAACCACTGTACACCCAATACCCAATATCGAACCACTACTAGTAACCCCTTGTGATTAATCTTCCAAATAATCATTATAACACATCGTTAACGAAACAACAACATACTAACAACTTCATAACCGACCACATGCTACCTAAAAAATTCTCTAATTTGTGCAACATCACCACCAAAACTAACCAATACAATAGAACCCAAAACAATAAAGATTAACACTATAACCCAAAAATCTATCAAAGCACTATCAACTTAGATCAACAGGGTAAATACACCACCTTAATTAAACCTTGCATTACCAAAATCCAACCACCTACCCTCAAATAACCAATATTCCCCAACAACCACAACAAGTGAACATTGCCTCACAAATCATGATCACATATTATAAACAATATGTTAACCATATAACAATTACAAACAAAGCACAAAACAAGATAACATCAACATATCAACAATCATGTGAATATCTACTCCACACACGGAAGAAAGGCCACACCTAAGTAGGCTCCACCAAACAGGGTAAGACGCCGCTGAATCACAGCTGAGTCCCCTTACAAAGAGGGGCTCCACAACCAAGCAACAAGCTTGGCTACCACAACAACGCGTCATAATGACCTCACTGGGGGAAAGGTCATGTAAGGACCCGTACCTTGAGTTAGTCACAGTTTTGCCTTCTGAGTAGAGTTTTTCTAGATTTTGACCTAGTGAATGGACTCCAATGAATTCACATGCAAAAGGAAAGATGCTTAGAATGATGTCCTCTATCTACCATAGAAGTTTCAGGCCAAACGGACGTGTATGTGAGGTGCACGTGAAATGGGTCCAATTCACGTGCAAGTGTGGTTGTCTTCTACATGATGCAAGGAGGCTAGGGGTGAAGTTTGAGCACATTTGGAGTGCATTTGGAGTTGCACGTGAATTGGGGAATTCACGTGCAAATTGGCGTGCAGGCATGTTTTTGCATGGTTACCTTGGTTTTGTCATTCTAATCATCTTTTCTCAAAGGACCATGTTGGAATTGTGAATATTTTGGTGTGTATGGATGTGGAAAGGTCATAGCTTGTTCCATTAAAACTACGTCGTTTTGATGCTGGGATTCACTTAATCAAAACTACGTCGTTTTGATGTTGTGTTGTCTATATAAGGAGGAGAAGCCCCTCTGTTTTAGGTTTAGGGTTTGTTGCTCCACCAGCCGTCGCAGAGAGAGAGAGAGAAAGAGAGAGAGAGGGAAGGAGAGCTCCTGGTTGCAGCCAGGCGTCTTGCGTGGGTGGTCAGAGTCTCGTGGGTGGACGGCGTTCGGCGTGGGATCAGACTATTGCCGTGTTGTTGCGTCCTACTTGAGGTAGGGGTTCTGTTCTTCCTAAATCCTCCTCTGTCCTAGGGTTCTAGGGCAGATTGTAGAGTTATATCTGTTTATATATACATATGTAATCCATATAGGTGTGATCTCCTATATGGATGTTGGCCTTCAATGGCATTCTGGTGTGATTCTGCTGTTGGGTGGTTGGTGCATGTCACATGTTTGATGAAATGCCTGTGTGAATATTGCTGTGTGTATATGCCTAGTACATGTTTGATAAAATGCCTGTGTGGTTGGACTTGTGATTCGGTGTAAGTATGCATGCTAGGTGTTTGTTGTATTGCCTGAATGACTGGGTTGGTGCACTGTGAACGGGTGCACACCAAGTGTTTGGTTTTATGCTTGAGTGACTGTGGTGCGTGTTGTGTGCATGACTGTGCAATCTGGCCTGAAGAGGCGGTTAAACTACTTTGCCTGAGAGGCGGTTAAACCAGTGGCCTGAAGAGGCGGTTAAACTACTTTGCCTGAGAGGCGGTTAAATCAGTGGCCTGAAGAGGCGGTTAAACTACTTGCTTGAGATGTGTTTTGTTAGCCAGGTGGTCGGGCTCGGGGTTACGCCCACTTGTGTGATGTCTTATCTTCTTTTCCTAATACTGTCACGTCACTACACCTGTGCACATGCATGTAGCCGCTAGGAGCATGAGAAGGGTTGGGGAGACTTGATCCCTACTGAGCTGTGGTTGCTCACCCCTCCTACTGTGTTTGCTTGTTTTCCAGGGACTTACAGGCGTTAGGTGGATACACCAAGGTGGAAGACCATAATTATTTGTACTCTCTTCCATTTATGTTTTGTTTTTCTTATGGGAATTGATGTAACCCCAGTGGGGATGGGATTGGAAAGGATTTTGTTGTAATAAACTGGTTTGGATTGCTTTTATGAACATTACTTTCTTGAATGTTGTGGATGTTTAAAATGTGATAGTCTTGGTTTGTATCCTAACCCCTTTGCCCTCCGTGTGGGTAAAAGGGGAGTCACGTACCGGTTTCCTCGGGTTGGAAATCCGGGGCGTGACAGGTCACCACGCTAGTCCCATGATAAATCATCCACTAGTTCCACATCATCATGCTTACAACCAACCAATCAGGCCAAACAATCAAGAAACAGGGTTTATCCCGGTTTCACCATGAGTTATTACCCAAAGTAAGAATGCATGTAACTAACAGCAGACCAGTCAAAGTGGAACAAGGCAATAATAAGAAATACTATCATGGTCACACCCAGGCATAGATACACAACGCGATACATATATCAATCACTCACCATAGTAAATAAACAGGTTAAAAAAACAACATTTATAATTAAGACAACCAAGCAAGCACAATCACAGCCACAACCACACCGGCTCCACAGCCACACAGGCTCCCATAATTCCACGCAACACACTTCCAAGCACATCACAATAATATGCGTTCACATTACATCAAATAACACATGTAGTCGTATCATAAAACTATACCCCAAAACATGACAAAAGTCCACAACATATCATTTGCACGCCATATCATATAAAGAATATCCAAATAATCATACAGTGTGGTAATTCACATTGACATTAGTCGACATGAATCACAATAATATTTAACACAGAGTCGGTCATTATTATTTATTCATTTATTTACTATTGTTACTAGTATTGTAAGTATATTATTATTATTATTATTATTATTATTATTATTATTATTTTTATTAGTTTTATTGTACATTTACCATTTTTATCAATAACCGGTTACACGCACCAACATAGTCCACCACAAGCCAACACTACACAAGGTGCACGCAACCAACAATGAGCAACTACTCAAAAACAAACAGACCAACAACCCATCAATATTTACTAGGCACACAAACACAATTATAATGGTAATCGAGTCAAGCAATATCATATTATACAACTAACTACATCAATCAATATGTTTTTTTATATAACACAGATTCAACATTTAACTATATCTTAAATACATCATCACATGTTTAACAAGTTACACAATTCATATCTAGGAGAAAAAAGTATTCTTATTTTCCTCTCGTGTTGTTCCTCCAGGACTATTTCCAGAATCTCTTATAAAGTCATAAGAATTATAACTCCCTTTGATTCTTAGATTATTTTTTTATCATCTTCCAAATCATTAACTAACATTTTGAAAAGATAAATAATTAAAATATTTTATCTGACGAAAACAATTTTTTTTTCACTCCCATTCAAAAAAATTATGTTATCACTATCCCCCACTCGTTGGCACTTCGAACCTCTTGATTGCCTTAAAATAAAAATAAACCATTATTGAATATATCAAATCTATCATTGTTTTATCATAATATTTAAGCCTAATATTGTGCTACTTAATTCTTGAATACTTTATCTCATCTTTTACCGTTATTTTACCTTATTCTTTACTTTTATTAAATTATATATATATATATATAATTTAATAAAAGTAAAGAATTATATATATATATATATATATATATTTCAACCATCCAATACCTTTTTGCTACTACTTTATATTTCATACGTTATACTAGCAGAATCTAACAGATTGTCACTCGATTGTGTGTGTGCATATGTAATAATTGGTGTATGTTTTTACTTGCTATTAAATAAATACAATGTGATTATTCAACCAATTCACATCATAGCAAAAACATTTATGACCCTTAAATTCACAACAACCAAACAAGAGAGCTCTAACACCATTCTCAAGAGATAATCACAAATTACATTGCACCACTCTTGACCCATAGGTCTACACCATATATGACTCACAAGTCCAAATAGTCATCGATGGGACATTTCCCCTCATCTATACACATCCATCAATCAATTATTTATAACATGTAGGTTCACACCAACAAACAATCAATTGGACATAGTTGTCCTAATCAGCAAATATCATCAGAACAATCACATTGCCAACCGGTGGCTATTTATTCTATCAGTCACATGCGTAATCAATTCTAATGCCCTAAATGCACAAGCAATGTCATGTCATGTATGCACCCATCCCAATGCTTCCTAAGATGATCTGACAGACCCTCAGTCAACCCAGAACACTGATAAGGACTGCGTTGATCAGGCGCCCTCCTTATAGTCTTCCAAGCTTCTAAGTGTCTATCAACCACCCCTCACTAACCTAGGTCCACTAAACCATGCTCGGATACCAACTTGTTACGCCCTCAAATTCTGAAACCCACAGAACCAGGAACACAACTTCCCCACGCCCACTCCAGGAGTCGAGGGGTTGGTGACTAATCCAAACCTGTACAATACTACAACAGGGGGTAAGATTGTACGCCAATGTGATAAATTCAAAATTTAATAAATGAGTATAACTATGCAATCAATCCACATAAATGTCCAACACACCAATCAACTCACAAATAATTCCACCAAATGATCCTTACATCTGTCACGGACCCAAGTCCAGAAAATAAAATAATTAAATGGCAAAACAACAGTCAATAGAATGAATCCTACACCAAGGATGTCCCGTCCTGCTTCACTATGGCTCCACACCAGTAATTCACCCACCCACGAAATCCCTGCCATTAAATCCAAACATCCCAGTCACCTCTTGACCCAAACAATAATTGACCTCCAAGGTCCCGAACTCTAAATTGAGTCAAATTACAGCCAAAACGCTCGAAATGACGAGTACAACAGTATTCAGATATTATCACACTCAAATGACCGCTCAAACGCAAAGTCAACCAATAAACCCCGAAAAGTCAACAATCGGGCCACTCGGGGCCCCAACTCGGAATCAGGCCCAAGTACTGTCAAAATGCTCACGTCGATGACTATACTACCGTCTAGATAGTTGCATTCCCATAGAATGACTATCTCTTAATACTACCCAAGTACGAGTCTTTACAATCTCACACATGATTTAGAGTTAGCAGTAGTGATGTTTGCCATAAAGAGTTGGCAGCATTATCTTATGGGTGATAGGTTCATGATGTATAAAGACCATCGAAGTCTTCAGTATATCTTTACCTAGAATGATTTGAACCTGAGATAGCATCGGTAGATAGAGTATCTACAGACGTTTGATTTTACCCTTGCATATACCCCTGGCAAGGGGAACGTGGTGGCAGATGCCGTGAGTAGGAAAGACAAGGCCGAAGTGGCATACAGGACATGGCAAAAAATGTTTGGGATAGTTACCCTCATCCAGTCAAGATCTCTCCATAAAACAGAGTCTTGGATACCTTTGTTCAACTCGCCTTTGATCTTATATTAGCAGTTGTCAAATACATACCTGTGCTTTTGATGATGGTTTCCTTTTTAAGTGAGATGTCTTATTGCACCCATGAAAGAAAACTGTTATAGTTCCTTTTCCGCTTCTCATCAACTTTACTATTGCTGGAGTTTTAAGAGACACAGCCTTAGAACTCTCACCACTTCTAAAGGTATCATTAAATTTTTTTTGTTGTAACTTGTAAATCATGATACCCAATATGCCATTTGCATGGACTAGCCCACTAATGACTTTGGTCATGTGACTAGCCCCTCCCGCCACCCCACTCGAAAAGATAGTTGTGTTAGATAATATAATATTATAATCTATTATCAATGTTTTAATAGTTCTTTTCTGACAGAGGATGCTAAAGTTTTGTGGCATCTTATAGCCATTTGCTGTTTATTGTAGATTTTATAATAGTTTGTCCTCCTTTATGTTCATAGGATGCTGAAGTTCTGTGGCATCTTATTTCCATTATTGTTCTTTTCACATTGCTCAAGTTACCATGCCCATATTACCCGTACTAGGGCCGTATATTTATTCCACACCTGGCCAATGGAGGACTATTGAGGACCCTATAGTTTACATTTTTTTGGTTTTGGAGGCGCCCAAAGACACTTGATACAAAGATGCCACTGAATTCCAAAAGAACACTTATTCCAAACAAGAAAAGGGGATGAGGTGTATTGTGATGCGTCCAGAGTAGGCTTGGGGTGTGTGCTGTTGCAAGAGCACAATGTGATTGCATATGGTTCGATGAGGTTAAAACTTCATGAGCTGAACTATCTCACACATGATTTAGAGTTAGCTGTAATGATGTTTGCCGTAAAGAGTTTGCAGCATTATCTTATGGGGGATAGGTTCATGGTGTAGACAGAGCATCGAAGTCTTCAGTATATCTTTACCCAGAAGGATTTAAACCTGAGATAGCATCGGTACATAGAGTATCTACAGACGTTTGATTTTACCCTTGCATATACCCCTGGCAAGGGGAATGTGGTGGCAGATGCCATGAGTAGGAAGGACTAGGCCGAAGTGGCATATGAGACATGACAAAAACGTTTGGGATAGTTTCCCTCAGCCAGTCAAGATCTTTCCATATAATAGAGTTTTGGATAACTTTATTCAACTCGCCTTTGATCTTATATTTGCAGTTGTCAAATACATAACTGTCCCTTTGATGATGGTTTCCTCCTTAAGTGAGATGTCTTATTGCGCCCATGAAAGAAAACTGTTCCTAGTTCCTTTTCCGCTTCTCATCGGCTTTACTATTGCTGGAGTTTTAAGAGATACAGCCTTGGAACTCTCACCACTTCTAAAGGTATCATTATTTTTTTTTTTGTAACTTGTAAATCATGAAACTCAATAAGCCATTTGCATGGACTAGCCCACTAATGAATTTTGTCATGTGACTAGGCCGTCCCGCCATCCCACTCGAAATGATAGTTTTGTTAGACAATATAATATTATAATCTATTGTCGATGTTTTAATAGTTCTTTTCTGACAGAGGATGCTAAAGTTTTGCGGCATCTTATTGCCATTTGCTATTCATCGTAGATTTTATAATAATTTGTCCTCTTATATGGTCATAGGATGCTGAAGTTCTATGACATCTTATTTCCATTGTTGTTCTCTTCATATTGCTTAAGTTACCATGCCCATATTACCCGTACTGGGGCCGCATATTTATTCGAAACCTTGCCAATGGAGTACTATTCAGGACCCTATGGTTTGCATTTTTTTTGGTTTTGGAGGCCCCCAAAGGCACTTGATACAAAGATGCCACTGAATTCCCAAAGAACACTCATTCCAAACAAGAAAAGGGGATAAGGTGTATTGTGATGCGTCCAGAGTAGGCCTGGGGTGTGTGCTGATGCAAGAGCACAATGTGATTGCATATGGTTCGAGGTAGTTAAAACCTCATAAGCTGAACTATTCCACACATGATTTAGAGTTAGTTGTAGTGATGTTTGCCCTAAAGAGTTGGCAGCATTATCTTATAGGGGATAGGTTTGTGGTGTATACAGACCATCGAAGTCTTCAGTATATCTTTACCCAAAAGGATTTGAACCTGAGATAGCGTCGGTAGATAAAATATCTAGGGGAATGTGGTGGCAGATACCTTGAGTACGAAGGGCAAGGCCAAAATGGCCATAAGGTAGTGGAAACTGATTTTGCATTTGGCCATGTTGAAGCTCTAGCCTAGTACCTATGAGAGGGGAATGGTTTTTAGTCCTATTGTTATGGTGCTTGAGTTGTATCAGCGAGTCCAAGAGGAACAATTGAGAGATATTGAGTGTGAGGCACTCCGTGCTCGAATTATAGTTGGGGAGCTATCGGGAGTTGACCTTTGAGGGGCATCTGATTGTGGCGTCTCCTCTTCATAGGGATGTGATGAGGGAGTTTTATTAGTCCAGAGTTGATGTTCATCCAGGAGTCACCAAGATGTACCATTCTCTTCAGAGACATTTTTGGTTGCCTAGGATGAAAAGGGGTGTGGCAGAGTGTGTTTTTGTATGCCTTACCTGCCAACAGGTAAAAGCAGAGCACCAGCGTCCAACAAGTATGTTGCATCCATTAGCAGTGGCAGAATGGAAATGGGATCACATTATGATGGATTTTGTGACAGGACTTCCACCTACCTCAGAGAGGAAGAACATGATTTGGGTTATTGTGGATCGGCTGACAAAATTAGCCCATTTCCTAGCTATAAGGGAGCAGGATCCCATTGGGGCTTTGAGCCAGTTATATATCAATGAGATCGTGAGGTTGGACAGGATTCTCTCATCTATTGTATCGGATAGGGATGCGAGGTTAACATCCCACTTTTGGGCAGGTTTGCAAGAGGCGTTGGGTACAAAGCTGAACTTGAGTACAGCTTTTCATCCTAAGATGGATGCTCAGTCTGAAAGGATGTTTCAGACCTTAGAGGATATGCTGCGAGCATGTGTGTTGGATTTTGGAGGTTTATGGGCCACTCACCTACCTTTGGTGGAGTTTGCCTACAACAATAACTATCAAGCGTCCATTGGGATGGCACCATTTAAGGCATTGTATGGGAGGCCTTGTCAGTCTCCATTTTGTTGGATTGAGGTGGGCGAGGCTATTTTTTTGGGGACCACAGCTGGTTCGGGAGGCCACCGAGAAGGTGAAAATGATTTGTTAGCATTTATTGACAACCCAAAGTAGGCAAAAATCCTACGCAGATCAGAGGCGGAGGCCTTTGGAGTTTTCCGTGGGTGATCATGTATTCCTTCGTGTGTCCCTGCGAAAAGGACATCGTCGGTTTGGGAAGGGTTCTAAGCTATCATCGAGATTTATTGGCCCTTTTGAGATTTTGGACTGGGTTGGTCCTGTGGCGTATTGATTGTCTCTTCCGCTTCAATTGAGTAGGGTTCACAGTGTATTCCGCGTGTCGCAGTTGCGGAAATATCATCCAGACCCAACTTATGTGATTGATTGGGGTGATCTGGATGTTGCTGATAATATCTCTATTGTTGAGGTTCCTGTTCGTGTGAGGACCTTCCCTGAGGTATGAGTTATGTTTTATGCATTTGTTTTGCATATGTTGTTTGAGATGTGGTTTAGCTTGTTGTTTGTTGGTTGGCATCCTGGCATCGTGTGAGCCTTTTTGGCTTGTTGTGAGTTGCATTGCACCTGTGTGGTTGGTGATCATGTTGATGATCATATTTTTGTGTCTTGTTGTTGTGCGGTGCTTGAGCTTGGATTTTGCTATGTCTTTTGGGCATGTATTTTATTTTCGAGGACGAAAAGTCCTAAGGTGGGGAGGATGTAAAGACTCGTATTTGGGTAGTTTTGAGAGATAGTCATTCTATGAGAATGTAACTATCTGGATGGTAGTGTAGCCGTCGATGTGAGCATTTTGACTGTACTTGGGCCCGATTCCGAGTCGGGGCCCCGTTTGACCCGATTGTTGACTTTTGGGGTTTATTGGTTGACTTTGCGTTTGAGCAGTCATTTGAGTGTGATAATATCTGAACAGTGTTGTGCTCGTTATTTCAAGCGTTTTGACAGTAATTGGGCTCAATTTGGAGTTCATGACCTCGGGAGGTCAATTATTGCGTTCGGGTCAATTATTGCTGGAAGGCCAATGATTGGCAACAGTATATATATAATTAAGAACTGCCTTATCTCTTTAATTGCCAATTATTGGTACGTGCATGTTTGAGCAAGAGAGAGAGAGAGAGAGAGGGAAGGTGAAGAGCGTAGAGCTTTCTTGGCGATTTTGGGGCGATTGGAGCTCGTGGATCGCAAATAATCTTCCAGGTAGGTGTCCTTAACTGTCTTACCTCGATCCTATCTTTGAATATGTGATCTGTGGTTGTATGAGTGTGTATTCTATGAGGGTTGAGAAGTCAACCATGGAAGTCTAGATGTAGATCTAGATGAATATGTATGATTTGTGTGTATTTCTGCTGTTATTGTGCGAATTAGAGGCGTTTAGGACGCGTTTTGAGGTAAATATCGCAGTTTATTGCGTAAAACATGTGTTTATGAGCGTCTGGGGGTCACTGGGTTGTTTCCAGACGAAGAACAGGCCAAAAACGATGATGAACAGTACCCTGGGCGAACTGCAAGGTCGAAGTTCGTAGTCAGCAGCTATGGAGTCAGCAGCTTCGTAGTCAGCAGCTATAGAGTCAGCAGCTTCGTAGTCAGCAGCTATGGAGTCAGCAACTTCGTAGTCAGCAGCTTCGAAGTCAGCAGCTATGGAGTCAGCAGCTTCGTAGTCAGCAGCTTTGGAGTCAGCAGCTTAGTAGTCCGGAGTAGTTAGTCCGGATCAGTAGTCCGGAGGAGTTAGTCCGGATCAGTAGTCCGGAGGAGTTAGTCCGGATCAGTAGTCCGGAGTAATCAAGTCCGTAGCAGTGAACAGTGTTTCCGGGACTAAGTGAACAGTGTGTTTCCGGGACTAAGTGAACAGTGTTTTTCCGGATCGGTAGTCCGGAGGAGTTAGTCCGGAGTAATCAGTCCATGACTCAAATCCGTAGGAGTGAAACAAGAGTTCATTGCGGTCGCAACCGCACCGCACTGGACATTTACATTGTAAACCATTATGCCTCTCCACATCTAAGTATTATACTTAAGTTACAATGTAAATAACGAAATACCCCCCATTTGGATTCAAAGAAAAATACTAGAAAAATTAATTCCCACTATTTCAAAATGTGAAAATTGGGTTTTAGTGTAAAATCTCGGAAAAACCCAAAAGTTCGTAGTGGTGAATTTTTGGAAAGTGGGGTTAGACATCTCGGAAAAATCCCCAAAAAATCAGATCATCTTATTTATGATAAGGGAACCCAATGCCGGGACTTTTAATTTCAAGAAAATAGGCGCTATGAGTACTTCCTTCATAAATCAAGGGTTGAGGATTTACTTGTGAAGACCGGCTACAATTCTAAAGGAAATGTTGAGAATGACATGCCATACTAATGTTAGTATGTTGAGGTGAGGTATTGGGGCATGGACTCCGTGACTTGTTTGGGTTCTCACCGTGATGCACCGATGGTGCTATGTGGTTGACGTGGCAAGCATATGCACCGATGGCGGGCTGTGTGGCGACGTGGCCGGGCATATTGCGCCGTGGACAAGCTAAGGCCTGAGTTGAGCCGTTGAGCTCGTGGAGCTAGGGCCGAGTGCCCCGAGTCGGGATCCCATGGAGGATTGTGGACAAGTTGTCCTGATGTTTGTTGCGGTCGAGTCCTGATGATTGTGCACACTACACGGTGCACGAGTACACCGAGCATATAGTATAGACTTATATGTGTTGCATGATGTGGAGTGTTAGGGTCACCTACTGAGCTTGTCGCTCACCCCTACTTGTTGCTTACCCTTTTCAGGTGTGACCCGAGACTAGTGGAGGACTTTCTTCCAGGAGGACGCCCACTACTCTGATGTATGATACAGTTATATTCTGTATTGTTTTATGTGATATCCTGGACATGGGTCCGTGGACAGTTGTATTTGCATACTGTATGATGTGATGTCTGTATGACTGTTTGACTCTTTGTATGCATGATGATATATGGAAAAGTACAGGATTACCCTTGATGTATGACTGTACAGGGTTGCATATTTGAGACAGCACCCGCGGTGTAGTCTCTATTGGTGCTAGTCACCAACCCCTTGACCTTTCGGGTGCGGGCAAGGGGAAGTCATGTACCCAGTTCCGGGTTCCCTGGAATTCGGGGGCGTGACAGTTCGGGTATTGGACAGGCGGGAGAAGCTTTTGCGAGGCAAAGCTATCCCTTTTGTTCATGTCTTGTGGAGACACCGCGGCATTGAGGAGGAGACATGGGAACGCGAGGTGGAGATGCGGGAGCATTACCCCGAGTTGTTTGAGGACGAACAATCCTGACAGAGGGGGGTGGCAAGAGCCTTATATGGTATGTGTATGTATACATATTGTGTTTACCATTTTATTGTTCTGTATAGTTGTGTTGAACACATGTGATATGTTTTATGTGATGTGGTATTATATGCATATGTGATTATTTGTGCCAGTTCGGCTTATTGTGAGCTGTGAGCTGTGGTACACCAGTGTGATGAGTGCCATTTTTGTGAGTATTAATGTGGATTTTAAGTTTGGATTTTGTGATGGATTTGTTGAGTTTGCATGTGACTTTGTGTTGTTGTTTCTTTTTGGGAACGAAAAGTCTTTAAGAGGGAGAGGATGTAATGACCCGTGTTTGGGTGATTTAGGAGATAGTCTTTAATTGGTAATGAAGATCTCATTTTGGTATCGTGCTAGATAGTCTTTAATTGGTAATGAAGATCTCATTTTGGTACCGTGCTCGTCGATACGAGCGTTTTGGCTGTAGTTAGGTATAATTTGGAGTTTGAGACCTTAAAAGGCTAGTTGTGTAATTTTGGATGTTTATTAATTAAAGAATTAGCAGTAAATATAAGTAGGAGAAACATAAAGAGAGCTTCCACTTTATGCTATCACGTTAGTGTGTTTGAGAGAGAGAGAGAGCTTGGAGAACTTGAAAGCTTGAAGCCTTCGTGATTTGGGGCAATTTGGGTTCGTGGAGTTCAAAGAATCTCTCAAAGTTGGTGTCCATGTACTTCTTATCTCGATTCTATTCTTGATCTACACGAATTTTGCCATGAATTCTGAAATCGAGTATGAACCCTGGGTTTTGGGGAAATCCAATTTTGGGTTAAATATGGTGGTTTAACATAAGATCTGTGGTTACAATCTAAAATATATTGTCGTAGGTATGTGTTTCTATGATCTGCAGGTTTTATAACCGTGTATTGCATGAGGGTTGAGAAGTCAACCATGGAAATATAGATTTAGATCTAGATGATTATAATCTAAAATGAAATATATGTGTATTTCTGTTGTTACCGTGCGATTTAGAGGCATTCAGGATGCGTTTCGAGGTATATATCGTAGTCTGTTGAGTAAAAAGTATGTTTATGAGCCTCTGGAGGTCATTAGATTGATTCCAGAAGAAGAATAGGCCAAAAACAACGATGAACAGTACTCTGGGCGAACTAGGAAGGTCGAAGGGTCAAAAGGTCAAAGGTCGAAGGTCAAACCTTCGAGTCTTTGAGGCAAATCTTCGAGCCTTCGAGTTTGAGCTTCGAGTCTCCGGGTCAGTAGTTCTGTAGCTTCATGTTAGCAGTTCCAAGGTATAGCAGGACCATTTACATTGTAAACCATTATGCCTCTCCACATTTAAGTATTAAGTTACAATGTAAATAACGAAATACCCCCCTATCGGATTCAAAGAAAAATACTAGAAAATCAAATTCTCACTCCTTCAAAATGTGAAAAATGGTTACTTGGAAAGTAGGGTTAGACCTAACAGAAAAATCCTAAAAAATCAAGTTATCTTAGTTATGATATAGGGAACCAATGCTAGGACTTTTTATTTCAAGAAAACAACCTTTACGAAAACCCCCTCTCTTGGTCAAGACATGAGGATAGATTTGTGGAGACCGGCCTCTATTACAGAGTGAGTGTTGTGAACCCTAGTGGTCATGTGGGCCTGCGAGGCTACCTTGATAAGCCTGGGAGGCTACTGTGGAGGGCCTGGGAGGCAATACTGTGCCTGAGAGGCAATACCAAGCCTGGGGGGGCAATGTTTGGAATTACCTGAGAGACTTTCTTTGTATTTTAATGTGTGAATACATGATTTAGTGGGTGATGTATATGTAGCATTACACAAGCACATGCACATACTAGTTTATGAGTTGGGATGGGTCGGAGAGACATGATCCCTAATGAGCTGTTGTTGCTCACCCTTCCCGTTGCGTTTGTCGTTGTTTGTTTCAGGTGCTTATAGGAGCTAGGAGGTTCACCAGAGGTGAAGATCGTGTGTATATTTGTTTGTTTTGTTGGATTGTAAAAACTATGATTGTAACCCCGTGGGGGAAAGAACATGTATGTATGTGTTTGTATTGTAGATTAAAATGAGATTCTTGTATTTGTGTGTTATATGTGTGATATGGATTAGGGATGACACCTGTGTTAAGATTCCTTTTTCGGTGTTATCACCAACCCCTTGTCCCTTCGAGTGCGGGCATAAGGATTCACTGACCGGTTTCTGCGGGTCTGAAATTTGGGGTGTGAGAAGTCGTTTCTATTAGGTGGGATGTTTTGGGGATTCATATACATAAGTGTTTAGAGCCCTAGCCGTGGTGAGAGATGGGGAAAAGAAAATTAAGGGAAAAGCTTGGAAGTTCTTGATGATTTTTGACAGCTTGATTGATTTTTGGATATTCAAGGTAGGTGGTTCTATTCCTTTTCATCTCTTCTGTCTTTATCATGTTTCTGATCAATTAGAACTTATGCTTGATTGTTGTATTATATTTGTGTCGAAGAATCTTAGAACTATTGTTTTCAATTAAAATTAGATTTTGATTTGTGGTTGTTTAATCTCGAAAGAAATATATTGATATCATTGATGTTAAAGTATTATAATTGTTAATTTTAAGCCTACAAGACGAATTTTGGGTTTTGGAATTGGTTGGAAGTTGTATCATGTGAAAAGAAGGTGAAATTATGGAAATCAGATATTTCTATCAATCATAGTTGAAGCCCTTCGGTTAGCAGAGATCGTGTCTCCCCAACTCGTCCCAAAGCTCCTAACCTCTATATGAAAATGTGTATGTATGTGCTCATGTTGTGTCTTTAATGCAAACAACAAATATAATAAGCAAGATTTTATTGATTTCAGTTTGTTAGAAATACATAGGATTATCCTTGTTGTATAGTTATACAAATTAAAACATAATACATCACCTATTGTATTATCTTATTTAGGTGCAAGTTATCAACCCATTGATCTTCTAATGCCGATGTGAGTAATAATCTACTCTATTTCAGATATTCTAGAATTTAGGGACATGACAAAGACAAAATTAATATTAAATTTTCTAATTGATTAGAATCATTTCATTATAGTTTTGTGTGTTTGTGTGCATAAAAAAAGGGGGTGATCGTGATGGCTTAAGGGAAGGGATGAAATTTGTGAATTTTTGATTCAACAGGGTTTAAATTTTTATAAAATAAAAAATTTCAAATACTTAATATCATATTGAATTGCCATGGACATTTTTCATACAAAACTAATAGATAAAACCAACACAAACCTAATATTCAACATATTAGAAAGAAGAACACAAAACAGGGGATTGCTCTAATTGTGGCAACTTCACAAATGATGCCCTATACATCATAAAAGTTTACCTAAATAACTCTAAATTAGTCCAAGGTGAAGGCAACTCGACCAATGAGGCATGTTAACCCTATCTCTTTATAATCCAAAGTCGACATAAGCAGTTACCAAGCATGGACACACAGATCCATGCAATTCCTAACACAACACATGCATCAACTATTCCAAATTGACCTACATGAATTGACCCGACTTCTCTTCTCCTACTTTGACTCTTTTTATTCCATAAATCACCTAAAAAGCGTATGAACCCTGCAAAACATGCCTAAAACACCACAAAAAGGCTAGAAACCATTTTAAGCCCAACAGAGAGAAAAACTCCCACAAATAATCAAATAATCAGATATTTAAGTATCAAAGATATCCAATAAAAAGGATAAAACAGGCTAAAACACATTTAGATTAATGTTGATGTATGTAAGAGCCTTTGGACACCAAAACAATACTGCTTCAAGGCCAGGGAAATTTTAGTACTTAGACCTTAGCAAGGTTCTCAAGACACCAAAACAACACCATTAAGGGACCGAGCAGTGCTAAGGCATCATGTTGATGTATGTAAGAGTTGTTTGATAGCAAAATGATGCCATTTATGGATCAAGGCAGCTGCTTTATTGAATTGCTAACTGAATGCTAACATGGCCACTACTTGGACATTAATGGGCACCGTTCATTGTTGATTTATTGTTGTTTTTTTTAAATGAAATGAAAATATATAAAAATACACACACATATATATATTTGTATATGTGTGTGTGTATATATATATATATATGTATAAATTTTCATAAAAATGAAGAGAATACGAAAATTTGGAATATTAGCCAAGTCATTGACTATTATTTAACGTTGAGTTGGTATCTTATATAAGTGTATATTCAATCCAATCAAAATGAGGACGGATGAATTCGCTATGACATCAGATTTTTTTGAATGTTATGGTATACATGCAAATAAAAAAAAAGTATACACATGCCTTTTATTTAGTTAATATAAATTATGTAATAATTTGATAAATTGAGTGTTGTTAAAGTAATAAAAGTGTTGTGAATTTTAATGAATACAGGATCAGTTTAAATATATTATAGTTTTATTTAAAAATGATAAATATCTTATAAATAAATTAATATGGCCAACTCAAACACATTAATTTCTAGCAAATTTTCCTCGTAATAATGATAATAATAATAATAATAATAATAATAATATGCTCCTTTCTAGATACGACGCCGTTCCTAATTTAATGTTGAGGCACCGCTCGTACAGCGCAGCATTTTGATCGTGCACGCTCTCTTATTGAACCCTAGCAAGCCGACCTTACAAGGCTCCGTGACCGTGAGTTCGGCAGAGATATGTCGTGCTCTTGTTCTTCTCAGTTGCTGTCTGCTTCTCCCACCCACTTTCTTTCTCCTTCCTCTAATCGCTTTCTAACAGCCCACTCTTCTCTTGTTTGCAGCCTCAAGGTATAATCGTTTCCGTTGTTGTTTTTCCATTTTATTTTGATTATTATTATTATTATTTTTAGTAATGCCTTTGTTTTTGTTTTTTCCTTTAATTTTAAAAATTGAATTGCCATGGACATTTTTTTTTATTGATATGCTTTTATGGGGTGCATTTACAGCCCCCATTTTATCTGTATTTGACAATGGTTGATTGCGGACATTTGAATCGGTGCGTGGCACAAAACTTCTTCATTTTCTGAATTTCTGTATTGTTGTTATCCTTTTCTTGGTAACAGATTTTACTTGGGTGGTAGTTTATTGATGTTTGTATTAATGTTTGATGCTGTTGTTTTGTTAATGTAAGGAGATATTTCTGTATTTTTTTATATTCATTTTTGCTTATTGAGAATTGATTATTATTATTATTATTTTGAATTTGAACCGCATTTTAGATCAGGCATTTATGCTGGAAAGAATGGTATAAAACTTTCAATTTTGGAAATGATGAATTGTCTGGTGATCTGTTGTATGAGTTACAGATATGGCTTTTGAGGATCTTCAATGATTAGATAATGTAATGTGTACATAGAACCGCAAATATCAACTTTGTCCACCTTATTTTTCCAGTATGTTGTTTGACACAAGTAATTGCATTTTGGCTTTTGGATTTTATTTGAATTTCATGATTTAATATGTGTGTGTTCATCTTTGTTCTACTTTGAACTGATTAAGTTCATTCCATACCAGGGGTGGTCACATCATACGCAGATAAGGCGACACAGTATAAGTTCTAAGCCAGAGGCAATATTTCAAACCACCAGTCTTAAGATCTCATGTGCAAGGCACATGACTGCAGGAGCTGCTGGAGATTCAAATGACCCTGATAAAATAAATTTGGATGGCATACGGGACATGGCAAAAAAGGTTTGGGATAGTCTCCCTCACCCAGTCAAGATCTTTCCATGGAACAAAGTTTTGGATAACTTTGTTCAACTCGTCTTTGATCTTATATTGGCAGTTGTCAAATACATATCTGTCCCTTTGATGATGGTTTCCTCTTTAAGTGAGATGTCTTATTGCGCCCATGAAAGAAAATTGTTCCTAGTTCCTTTTCCGCTTCTCATTGGCTTTACTATTGCTGGAGTTTTAAGAGACACAGCCTTGGAACTCTCACCACTTCTAAAGGTATCATTATTTTTTTTTTGTTGTAACTTGTAAATCATGAAACGTGCTAGCCCACTGATGACTTTGGTCATTTGACTAGCCCCTCCCGCCACCCCACTCGAAAAGATAGTTGTGTTAGATAATATAATATTATAATCTATTGTCGATGTTTTAATAGTTTCCTTTCTTATAGAGGATGCTGAAGTTTTGTGGCATTTTATTGCCATTTGCTGTTTATTGTAGATTTTCTAATAGTTTGTCCTCCTTTATGGTCATAGGATGCTGAAGTTCCGTGGCATCTTATTGCCATTGCTGTTCTCTTCACATTGCTCAAGTTACCAGGCCCGTATTATCCGTACTGGGGCCGCATATTTATTCCACACCTCGCCAATGGAGGACTATTCAGGACCCTATGGTTTGCATTTTTTTGGTTTTGGAGGCCCCCAAAGGCACTTGATACAAAGATGCCACTAAATTCCCCAAAGAACACTGATCCCAAACAAGAAAAGATCTAAATTTATCAAGTGATTTAGTTGATGCTGGCAATCACATTTTTGCCAATTCAGTTAATTGAGTTCTGAATTATGGCAAAACTCACGTGTTTTTCTACCACTTTATGTATGAATTAGAAAACTACCTCATATATGTACTCCATCAGACGAGTTTATAGGGTTTGGTACTGGTATGATGAAAGTTGATGATGACATTGATGGACCTTGATTGGATACATCTTTTGGGTATTTGTTGAACCAAATTCTGCATGGTGCGCAACCTCTGGTGTATTTGATGAACCAAATTCTGCAAAATAATACAAATTCAAACAGAAAAAATCATAGAAGAGTTTATACATTTTAGAACTCTCTACTTTGAACTAATAAAAAAAACTATTGACCATCAACTTTCATTATACTTGGGTCCCTTTTGTAACCTTTGTAACTCCTGCTACCGAATTGCCTTGTACTGGTATTTCACATGATGTTCTTGTTTGGACTTACCAGCCAGTATGAAACCCTTTTTTAAAACAAAGCATTTTACGTAAGTTGAAGAAATGATGCTGTAGTGTAATGGTTATCACATTAGTTTCACACACTAAAGGTCCCCAGTTCAAACCTGGGCAGCATCAACTCAATCTTGTCTTTTAAATATGCTTTTTCTATTTTCTTCACTCATAAGATAAAGATACTAGATTACAAACTCATCACAGGCCTCCAATTTTCTTTTCCACAATATCTTGATTTTGACATTTACGTTGAAAACACATTGCGTACGTCCAATTGCTCTCAGAGCATAGACACATTTGGTGACCAACGACAAAGACGGGGACTGCACGCTCTTCCACTTTTTCGTTAACGGAAATCGAGTAGATAGCGAGACAGCCAGACAGGGTTGGTGTAGGGGCTTACCACCACTACCACCAGGGCCAGGGGTACGGGTCGGTCCAATTTGAGAGTACTCATCACACACCGGAGGTAAGGTTGACGGTCCAATATGTCATTACAAAGCAAAAAAATATCTGTAAATGCGTAGGCCTAAATGTAACAGTCCAATCTATTATTGTGGGTGCAACTTGTCGTATGCTGCCACCAGAGGTAGCAATCCAGCTGTTTGTAACGGGGTTTGTGTGCATGAACCCATCAATTCACACGCACAGCTACAATTCCAATTATAATAGGCGCATACCACCAGAGTGCGCGTGCCCCTGATATAGTGCCCAATGTGACCCTACTACAAGTAATTTGCTTTGGCATGTCACAAAGGACCTCTATCGGGCAAGTCGGATTTTTTCTTTCTTTCTTTATCTGGAAGGGAATGAACTTGGGGAAAAAACCATCTTGCATCCAACTGAGTAAGTGTAGGGCAATATACCCATTTCCATTTTGTAGTTCCTAGTTCATTTTCAACAATCATGACGTCTGATATGGGCTGGCTTGGACGCATGATAAGAACTTTAAAGCGATATGTGATAGGTTTGCAAGGAGTGATATATTTTACTATAAGACAAAACTGCAATGGTACCAAGATATTAGTCTCTTATCAAACGTAACAATATTAGTGTATCATCCAGAGTAACCAACACGACAACTTCTGATATCAAAAGTAAAAATAATAATAACTATCTATTATGTCAAAAAATTTGTTCATATCAGGTCAGAGAGTGAAAGGCATCATTGATACTAACACAAACGCTTTGAAGACAATATCACACAATTATCAGAGAAAACATTTTTAGTGTGTGGACACAAATGAGTAAAAATCCGAAAGATGGCTATAGTAGAAAAACTATTTTGAAATTGCGGTCCAAGCAACCACTCTAATGAACTGTCACAACATTGCCAACCCAAACATCTTTGAAAGTAGACAATAGCCTAACTATCACTGTGGGAAACGCAATCGAGACAAATAAGAAGACACTGATACAGTGACAAACGGTAGGAAACATATTTGCTATGGTACTAGACAATTAAAAGTACATGTGTACCATGTAGGAACAACAAAATACTGCAATACAGGAAACCCAGCACTAGAATAGACAGTCTCATAACATGTTGGGGCTGCTCCTCCAGTCTGAAACGTTGCCAATATAGATCCCCAACTCTTCCGCTGCAAAGGACGTGTGAAAGTTTCTCTTCCATCGAACCAGACCCAAATACCAATACGGATGAAGACATTTCTATAATTATTTTGCAAACATTTTCATTTTGTGAGACTCCTATTCCTTTCTCCTACAATGGCAAGCAATTGCATGCCACTACTGCATGGCATATACCACCTCCCCGCTACTGTCGATTTCGAGCTCAGGATCAGACTCCAAATCCTCATCCATATCGTCATCAAGATCCAGACTGCCTGTCAGGTACTGGTTTAGACTCTGAGTCCCTGCTGGAGGTATGGTAGCCTCTGTAATTATTTGCATAATTTGGTCAGTAGTTTGCATGGTTTCATCTGGCTCTTCAATTTGATTACTGTTCATCGTTCTCTCATCCATGAGATCAGCTGGTAAGTTCTTTAGAAACCATTCATGGTTTCTGATCTCAGGAATGGATATCCTCTGTTGGCAAGCATCAAAAAATCAATCTCCCACTAAGCTGTCAAATACAGGAAAAAGAAACTAAAGCAATGACAACAACAGAGGCTAAAATACGGAAACTAAAATATACAATGCATGCAACAATCCCCCATCCCCACATAAATACGATGAACAAAGAAGGCAGAGAGGCGCACACATAACAAAAACAACGGAATCAACTCAAAGCTAGAAGGCAAAATGGAGTCGAGCTGTACCTTCATTCCATTAAAAGCAAATAAGCATAATTATATGCTAGAATCATCTTATAAACAATTGCAATACATATTTTATGGTGATAAGACCACAATAAAATTAAATTAACAAATTTTGCAGCAGTGATCATGGCCACAATGAATAACCCAAATAGCGGCCTAAAAAATTCAGTAAAACTTTGTATTTTATATTAGTTATAGTCAACTTTGAATCTCTTTCCACTTGAAATATTAGAATACTACTGTGAATGAACGAAACAGGCAGAGAAGCACCATGTACATGGTATAAGGCATCAGTTTCAGTATTTGTATACTACAGGATAGAAGCAGAAGCTAACTAACCGTTGCAGGCTCAGCTTCAAAAATTCTTGAGATTAGATGGCGGCACTCCGGAGATATATGGACATAATCAGGAATTGAATACTGGACATTTAAAATTCTCTGCAGGAAAAATAAAATAATTGACCAAACCATTCTATTTGATATGCCACATACAATCGTAATATCTGAAAAATTACATGTATTGTACTTCGGAAGTTCTTAGGCTCCTCTGGGTCCTCAAAAGGGTAGGCACCCACCAGCATGACATATAATGTCACACCACACGACCAAACATCAGCAATCTGAAATTCAAGTGGCACATTAGAACATTGAAACATTATAGGGTACATAATGGCAATATGTTGAGCATGAGGTTAGATGTGGAAGCCTGATCAAAAAGAGCCCATAAAACTAGACAAGTGTTTAAGGACACTATTGTCAGCCTTTACTTCATGTGGCTTCCCCTAATCAGATCTCCCTTTGCTAAGCATTAAACCCTCAAAATTATGCAAGACAATTAATCTGTGAAAACTGAAAAGTGACGGATTTTAATAACAAGTAATACTTAATAACTGTGGCAGCTCTAGTGCCATGTTGTGCAGGAAAATAGAACAGAATAAAGTTATGCTTATCAAGTTCATAGGACTCATTCAATCCAAAAAAAAAAAAAACCTTATAATTTTCCAAATCCTGCAAACCAATAAATTGAGAAACACATTAGTCTCAGGAACTCCATTATGTCATAATTCCCGACTACTAGTTATTGAATGGAAAAAGTAGCAAGAAAATACCTTTCCATCATATTCTTTCTTAAGTAACACTTCAGGTGCAATGTAGGCAGGGGTTCCAACTGTCGATTTGGGTTGTGAATGTAACACTGAGGACTGACAAAAATCCAATTTTGATGCCAAATGTTAGCATGAACAAGTGAATATACAAATCAAGAAGCATATAAGCATTCAGAAATTAAAAAAAATTCATGTGGTCTATTTAAACTAAAACCTTAATAGTCACACCACAATCCAATATTAAATACACAAACTAGTATATCAACAAAGACAACATTCTCAAATATACACCAGAAAATCTACAAGGAAGCACATGGGAATGAGACGAATTGAGCACCTTTGAATACCCAAAATCACAAATCTTTAAACGAGGAGCTGGGCTTCCATCTAACAAAGTGTTCTCCAGTTTTAGGTCACGATGACACACTTGCTACATAAGATAGTACAATCCAATAGAAAACATAAACAAATTCAGCATAATCACCCAAATCAAAAATCAAGAAAAAAGTTATGCAAGTACCATTGCATGGCAGTAGCTAACGCCTGATATAAGTTGTTGGAAGAAGAAACGTGCCTGCAGCACAACCTTGAGTGGTAAAGCTTAGAAAAGCAAGGTGCCAACACAAAAGCGTGAAACAAATAAATAAGTTGGGAACCTCATCCTCACTAAACCGGCCAGCATTGCATATTCTTTCAAAAAGCTCTCCCCCAGATGCATATTCCATCACAATTGCCAGATGGGTAGGTGTCAATATAACCTAGAGCAAATTATTATTATCATTAAAAACATACATTGACCAAATATCCAATTCATGTTTTACAAACCTCTTTGAATCTAACAATGTTGGGGTGCCTCAGGGATCTGTGGTTTATGATTTCCCTTTGTACATTTTCATCTATCTGTTAACAATAAAACTAAAAGTGGGTAAAAGTAAAACACACCGGAATCATATGCAGCCATATTAGTTTGTCAGAAATTCCATGCCCTCCAAAAGTTCTCCCACCACTTATTTCAATCTTCTTAATTTAACACCACATTAAAAAAATTTAAAAACAAAAATTGAATACCTGGTTGGAATTAGAACTAACTCATACCAATCATGACTGCTTGCAGAAAGAACTTCAACCATAAGGTAAACACTAAAGGCCATAATAAACAAGCTGAGGGAACAACATTGATAGCACTATGAGGGAGGTAACGGTGATGTAAAAGTTGAGATAAAAATTACGATAACATTATTAGAGTGGTTGTCGGATTTTAATTTGCTTATGGGCATGTGTTTGGCACCAAGGCCACTGCTAGAAAAACTACATTTTTTTTAATAAACATAACCCTTAATCTTTTAATACAAATTTAAATAGGGGACAAATCTGCTTAAACAAGCAGAGGTAACAATCATATATGATTGGGAATTTATTTGCAGACACTTGCAATTATGACAACACTAGAGGAGTTTGTTTTGGTCTATAGAGAATTGTTTAATTTGGGCGCGGGCACGGGGCGCTAGCCGATCATTCTGTATTTGTTTGTGAACAAAAAGGAACTCCCCAGACGACCACTATACCTCATATGCTCACCCAGAAAGTGTTAAAGAAACTATGGTTTAATACCCTTTTACTAACAACAACACTCCCAATTTGAGTGCCTACATCTCATCTTATGGCACATGCGTGGCAATAAAGCATCATTCATAGTATCATTGTCCCAAATTATTCAATGAGGACATTTAACGACATATACTTTTACGTACGCTTTATACGGGTCTGGAAATAATAAAATATATAAACAAATAAAAAGGACGGATTACAGCTGCTCCAAAACCCCGAATTTCGACCACTTAAAAGCTTGCTAGAAAAACAAAACTAAACAACAATGCGTACGTAACGAAGAAATGAACCACTAACCTTCTCACCTCTCTCGATATACTTGACCGCTAGCAGCTCTCCGGTCTGCTTATCCCTCATGAGCCTGGCGACACCGAAGTTCCCTGATCCGATGTCCCGCACCAGCTCGTACCTGTCGCTGTCGTGCATAATCGGCATGTCCATGCCAGAACCAACCGTCCCCGCCGGGCGATCCATCTCCACACCTCTCCGTCCCAGCTACTACTACCGCTACCGCTACTGCTACTACAAACACTTAGTTCTCATATTGAGATCCCAAGAAAAAGCAACAACTAGAGAGCACAGAACACAACAGCAACAGCGCAGTTGGGATCAGAACGCGTGGAGAGAGACGAACCACCAAAACAAGCTAGCCAGCGAGCTACGCAGAGTGAGTGATCAAAAGTATAGCGTTTGAGCCCGTGAAAGCTTGACCGCATGGGGGAGTTGCAGAGGCCGTGAAGAAGCTCGTGAGTCCTGAGCTACGTACTATCTCCTTTAACTTTTACTCTCTCTCTCTCTCGCTCTGTCTCTGTGTGTGCTTGAGTCACAAACCTGGGAGGGAGGTGGGGCGGTTCGGGCTGGTGATGTTTAAGGGGTGGGATTGGTTGACGGAAATGCCCCTGGGGTCCACGGTGTTGTTTTTTTCCTGGAGTCTGATGGATGGAGGGTGAGGGAGGACCATAAGTAATAAGGTTCGTTCGCAGCTCACGAGTGAAAAACAGAGAGAGCCTTTATTAGGCGGCTCTGTGTTTTACTTTTATGTGGAGTTGAGGTCGCCAGATTCAGATGGATGGTTCGTTGACGTCATCTGTGATTATGATTATGATTACGATTATCCGAGGCGGATAGACACTTAATTTTATTCGTTGAGAGTAACTAAATGCAACCCGATATGATGCATGGTTAAGCATTCATCAATATTTTTAAATAACCCGAAAATTTTTTGTTTTAAAAAGTAATAAATAAAATTTAAAAAAAAGTAAACAAACATCCATTTTTGATTTGTTTTGATGCATAAAATTTTGATTCCATTTATTGATTTTTTTATCACTTTAACACTCAATTAAGACCATAAAAGTAGCAAATAAACTAAATTAATTTTTAAAATTATATATTTTCGATTATTGGACTTATTGGTCCCAATAAGTTTTTGATCACCCCTACCCAAGTGTGTTAGGGAATAATAATCATTTTTAATAAAGCATTCACTTGAATATTATTTCATTAAAGTTATTTTTAAATTTTGATAAACACTACTAGTTTTTCATAACTCAGCACTCTACAATTCTATTTATAAGCTCATATTGAATTAGTCATTCCATGACTCATGAGACTAGTTTAACTAGTAGAAAATAGGATCTAATGAATTCGAAGTCACAATTCGAGTTCCAAACATGTTTAACAACCTACACATTTTGGTGTACATTTGTTTCCACAATCTACCCTAACACATACAAGATAACATTAACACACAGTATCCTGAAGTAATAGGGCCTCATTCAATACAATCTAGGATCCACAATTCATAGTTACCTACTGTTTTATAAATTAAACTCTCAATACAAACATTACATTATCTTTTAAAAATCCAAAATGGAAATTACATGAAACAAAATAAAGAATGCAATAATCATGTGCTAGAGAGGTCCTTTACACCTTGACTCGTCCACCTAATATATGATAGTACCTAAATAAATATACATTTATAAGAGAGGTGAGCATACCATAACATCCATCCCAATGTCAAGTTTCTCAAATCTCTCAAATCTATCCCAATGTGCCTAGCTAGCATCTATATGCCAAGTGTATACTTGTACTTGTCTCATGAAATCTAATGCAAACAATTAAATTATGCACATTAATCGCACACTTATTGTCAAGGCCAGCCCCAAGGCTAGGCAAGTGGGCCTGGCCTGTGCCTTGGGCCTCCAAATATGGTCAACAGATTAGGGCCCCCAAATTAGAGCCTCAAATCAATTATATATATACCCGATCATGTCAAAAAAATGTGTAATTGTCAAATTAATTATATACCTGATCATGTCAGATACATAATATATTGTACTTTTGATTTACAAAGTGCAATTAATTCGTCTGCTTGTCTAGTTATAATTTTTAATTTGTTATTGTATAAATTGAATTATGAATGATTGGTTAATAATGATTTGAAGTTTTTAATTTATGAATGGTTAACTGAAAATTATGTGCTTTATAAATTAAGTTTTTATTAATTAAATTGAAATTTGATACCACAAGTATACTTTAATATATCAAAATTAAGGGGGGCCAGATAGTGAGGCCCTATCTTATATTTATTAACATAACCCGGCAGATAACACACACAACATTCATCTTCCTTTAACGTAGCCTATGCTCCAACCTCTACGCCTAACGCGACGTGAACACCTCCATCTCTGTCACACTCCATCCAATTGCCAATACCAAAAACACATTTTACGGAGTCACCCTCCTGCCCACTGCCCCACTACAGGCCCGCAAATCCTCCCTCATAGCTCCTATAGCCCTGTTGTAATGCAACTAGCACGTTGCTCTGGCGATGGCGATCCATGACATTTAGGCCTTCAATGACCATCCTTGCCTTGATTCAAGCCTCCAACGACCAGTGATACGTCCGACTTAATGACTCCGACCATCCGATAGATAAGGGTTCCCAACTTAATAATTGCCTTGGGCCTCCTAAATCTCGGGGCCGACCCTGTTTATTGTTACTTGCACTAAAAGTTAGAAGACACCCCATCACCATAACGACATATCATACCACTCCAAGTGGATGTTGCATTTGCCCATTTAAGGAATGCAACAATTTCCACCCAACTAGAAAATGGCTCAATGTACTCTGGTCGCCATATCCACCCTGTGAAATGGGTGTAGACTTAATCTAATATTGTGAATGTTACACTGTTCCATATATGTCATGCCCCTCAAATTCCAAGAACCTAGAACTAGAAATATGACTTTCCCTTATCCGCATCTAAAAGGTTAAGAGGTTGATGACAAGTATCAATGTGGGTGCTATCCCAAACATGCAATCTTGTACAATCATATACCAAGGCTAATCCTATATTGTCCCATAACACCACATAAAATAATAAATATCACAAGCAACCATCATATCATGTCATAGTTGATGTTCATATAAAACATTCCACGGATCCATGTTAGTGATCAAACCAACAGTAAAACAATCATAAGTACAGTCTATAATAGTACATCAAAATTGTAGGGCAGTATCCTCCTGGAAGAAAGGAAAAGTATAAGATTAACCCTAATGTATGACTGTATAGGATTATTTAGACAGCACTAGCGGTATATTCTTTATTAGTGCTTGTCATAAATGATAACTACGAAATTTGTCATTAAATTTGTATGTAATTTATGGGCTTTAATTTAATATTTTATTAAATTGATGCATTTTATAATATTTTCTCCTATTTGCTGTTTTAATCACTTTATTAGATTTAATATTAATTTTGGTGATTTTTAATATTAAATTAATTATTCCAATTTTAATATTAATTCTTTGGGCTTAATTTTAGTAGATTGATTATTTATTATATTATATATTGTATATTGGTTAATAGAGCAACAATTTAAAATAGCATCCATGGAGGTCTTTTGTACAGGGTGGAAAATAGGAAACCATGAAGTATGCTACGTGGGGAAACTTAAATAGAAAGAATGAAATTCATGAGGTGGGCCAGCATTTAAGAGGAAGAGATAAAAGGAAAGAGTGGATGGTACCTTGCTGCGTGGAGAGAAGATTTAAGTGGAGATAGGGAATTTAATGAGTGGGCCACATATTAATGTAAGAAAGGAAAAAAAGGGAGGAGCTGCGCCTCCAATCTCCAACACGAACCCATCTCTCGCATAGCGCCGCCCCAGCCCTTTAACGCAATACTTCCCATCACATCCGGGGCCAACAGGGGAGAGCAGCAAGGGGGTCTTCGTCCCAGCAGCTCCAGCTCCATCATGCCCAGTCCATTCGTAGAAGCAAGAGGAGGCCTATCACGCCAGATTTTATTCACGCAGCAATGGCGCGACACTGCAGGACTGTTCCTATATTTTATGAATTAATCTGTATTTGATTTAACTTCAAACTTCGATTGTTGTTTTGAATCTTTGTTCTTCATCTTAATAATTTATTTAGGTGCTATGGTTTGCAATTCGTTTCTCTATACGGTTGTAGTTAATTGTGGATTGTTTGAAGCATGATTTTTAATTGTGATTAATTTATGGTTGTAGTTAATTAATTTTGAGATGTGAAGATTATTATTCATAGTGAACGATTTGGTTTTCCGAATGCAAAACATAATCATTTGTAGGATTGGTACGAGTTCAAATTTGATTTCTAGTGCGAATTCATAATTTAATTATAATCATGGAGTCTTGGTTTAATTGAATTATGAGGCCTTAAATATGTTATTGTATTTTTAGAAGATAATGATAAATAATAATTGAAGTGAGAGGTTAAATCATTTGCGTCTTTAGTTAATTAGTTTTATTTACATATTTAATTTTATTTTAATTTTACACCCCCCTCCCCCCCTCCCCCTCCCCCCCTCCCCCCAATTTCCTAACTTAGCTTTTCTTTATTTTTATTGAAGAATAAGTTGAATTAAATTTTATAAGTCCCCCGGTTAGTAAACGACCTATGTTAGCCCTATGCTATACTTAGTTTAAATTTTATTTGAAGTGCATGTGCGACAAATGTTCTTTTCAATCAACTCCTTAACCCTTCGGGTGCGGATATAGGAAAGTCACTTTTTAGTTCTGGGTTTTTTGTAAGTTAAGAGCATGACAATAAGAGTAAGGATTATCTTTGCATCTTTAGGAGATACTAAAATGGCTATACCAGTGTGGTGAAGCACATCCATGTCCTTTGTAAATAATGGATCAACCATCAATTTAAAAAAAAAAACTCATCAAATTAAACAAAAAAAAAATTGCTCAAAAAGTTGTGGTGAAGATTGGGTCCTCTTCCAATAGATTGTTCATCATTTAAAATTTTTAATGTTTAAGTCATTAGCCAAAGCAATACATATAACATAGCACAATAAAAAATAGTACTATTACGTATAAATGTAAAGAACAAATGAAATCATGATTTCCCAAAGACACAAAATAGTGTAAAAAACAAATTCCTCAAATGACTGCAATAAAGAGAGAAAAAACTCCTATAAAGACAGAACAAAGATAGGAAAACAAAGAAAAAAACAAAAATAATAATAAACCCAAAATCCATAGAGAAGCCAGATAGAACTTAAATGCAAAAATAGCATGATATACTAACTAAAGAAACTTTATGTATCGAAGTCCGCCTATAATTTTTTAAAATAAGTCACTAAAAGCTAGAGCTACTTCACAATATACTATAGGGGCAATACCAGAATCGGGTGTAGGGGCTTGAACTGAATGGTCTGGAAGCACCCACACAATTAGGGCTGACCTATAACAAAAAATTTGTAAACCAAACTGAGAGTAAGATCCCTAATATGGGATGTCTATAAAGTCATATAAATAATAAGATATTAAAAATAAATCAATACTTAGGTCGAAGGAGAACAAAAACATTAAGAATAGGTCAATACTGGATTTTAAGCTAAAGCCCCAATCTCCTAGGGTTAAAGGAGAATAAAAAAATAAAAAAAATCAACCAACACCATGAATCTAATCCGAGCCAACCCAGAGTATCCAAAGATACTTATACGTGAAAAATAGAAGGAATTTATTGATTAATACTTGAAAACGATAGAAAAAGGCAAAGAATCAGTGTACTTTAAAATTACGGATTTAAGCCCTTGATATGACAAATGCAACATATTTTTTCAACATTCATCCATTTATTCATTTAGTTTTTGATGAAGTCAATATTAATATTCTTATATCAATTCATGTTTTTTTATAATAAATTTGAGATACTTACATTATATTAATTCTGATCCTCTAACATATCTTATTATTTAATAATAAGTTCTACCAAACCCATATATAAATACCAGGCTTTTGTCGGGCAGTCATAGACTCATAATAAATTTTCATCAAATTAATTTCAATCAAAAAAACAAATAATAATGAAGAGAAGCACATAAAATTCTTACACGTATAATATAATTTCACCCCACTGCCTAAATATTGAACTCGATATACGTTTCTTCTGTAACAAATAAATAAATATATAAAACGTAACCCCGGTCCCCAAATTTTTGTCACGGTTGGCGAAAATGCTCAGCCCTGTTGTTTATTGTTTAAACTTGTTGGGTATATGGGCCCGTGATCTCTCTCTCTCTCTCCCCCTCTCATTTTTCAAGTCATGGGCTCGTGATCGCTGTTCGTTTTAACTTTTGGAAGATCTACCAAACGAGCAGCCCTTAAATTTTCTAATGGGCCTTCTTCTCAGGATTAACGGGCCTTCTTCTCAGGCTTCACGGGCCCTCAACAGACCCCACCACTGCACAACTTCATTCAATTTATGGACTGGGCTTTCTTTTTCTTTAATCTTTCATATAAACCTGCAGCGGTTGCTCATACAGATCGCACCATTAGAACTGAGACAGCGGTTGCTTATTTTTGTCTTCTGTGCTTGGTGAAGAGACTGAGATTATGGACACTGTTAATGTAGTCATGTCTGTCCCTCTCATTGCCGTTGCATTGGTTGAATTCATGTGGTCGGTAATGACATTTTAGCATACGATACGACCACACATAAGCTACACAAGTTTTCTCAAAAGCGTAGTTGTAAATTCTTAGAACGTGATTGACTAAAACCCCTGCTCTCACCCAAGTTGTTTCAGTGTGGTCGGGTTTGATTTTTTATTTTGTGCGTGTTAAAATATTCTTTCCAAGTGACCTGCAGTGATTTTTGAAAGCATTTAGAACAATGCGGCCATCACAAACTACCCTCCATTAATTAATAAATATATTAGAAATTGCAGAGCCAACGGGTTTCAGTAAATACATATGTGATAGTTGCCGAAGAATGGTGTATGCTTACATGCAGGTTGCCCCGAAAAGTCACTTTGATATCGATGTATAGGATAGAATAGTAAAGTATTTAGAATGATTTTAATATTTATGTAAGTACTGAAATTATTAATTAGGTACGTAGAGTCTAGAGACTTCTTTTTTAATTTATTTAAAAAATAAATAAATATGTATATCTATTTCTTACTTCATGTATTACATCAGGGAGGTTTTCCAACCCCACACCCCTCTTTTTTCCCATCTACAACACGCGAGCATAAAAATGAAATAAGTAATATTCATTTGCAGGGTCACAACCAGAGCACCTCTAGTTTGGAAGTACTAGCATTATTGTTGAGTCTGCCAGCAAGTGGAAGTGGAATTGGAGGTCTTTCAGGTATGATGCCAATTGTTATTAAAAAAAAAAACAGCAAAATGTTTCAAATAGGATGATTTTCTAGCTAAGCAATCACTGTAAATGATAATTATGATATGATACAGATTATTTGGTGCAACTTAAAAGCATAACTTTGGCGTGTGATTTTAGGGCTCCTAGTCAAACAAATAATTAATCATGCGGGAAAAGAACAAATAAACAAATAACATATAGGAATATCCACGTTCAACGCATAATGGATTTTATAATTGCAGTATAATATCAATAAATTCCTTATACCTTCATTAAGATGAAGAAACCGTTATGTAAGAATATATGTAAGTTCAGTTAGATATTTTCATCCGATTTAAGTTTATCATTCTTATTTTGAAAATTTATATTGCATTATTTGTCTATAATCTATTTATTTTTTTAAATATTCTATATTTTATTCCTGATCTTTTATATCTATACCTTAAAATAATATTTTTAATTATTTTTATTACTTTTTTCTATTTTTTTATTTATTATAATCTCTTAAAAGTATTTATTTATTAATAAACATAAAAAATATGAAATAATTATTTGAGAAATGAATAGTAAATTCACAATTTTTAAAATTTACTGTATGTACTCTATCTATCCTAATATCTTATTTTAAGAAATCAAATGAAAAGTTTGTTATATATAAATTCTAAAATTTATCCCCTAAATTACATGGAAAAAAATCATTATATGAAAATGTTATTAGAAACTCTTATTTTTTTTAAATTTAATACAAAATTTCCCTAATCTATCCGAAACCACTCCTCCCCTACCTAAGAGTAAGTATCGGTCGATTCGATCAGTTTATGTAGTATTTTTAAATTGAATTGAAAATTTTCAGTTTGTAAGAATAATAAATCAAAACTTACCAATAAAAGTTGAAAACCATTGGATTTCGGTTAAGTTCATTGATTTTTTATTATCATTCACGTTTAATCAAGAATCACCACAGTAGCAAAATGACATATTAATAACTTTATAGTGTATTGGATAAATATTATGCAAATATATATGAAATTAACAAAGGTCAATTTATCAACTATTAACAACTTTGATCTATCCATGATTATACAAATGCATTAACATTGATTTTTTAATCCAATTTAAAAAAAACTGGATTCACAAAGGTTACTATCACATTTGAGTGACTTGGATAGAAAGAGATATAAATAAAGTTTTTAAATATATATTATATTATATTTAATCGGTTTGGTTCCCGAATTAATTAAACCGTAAAATAATCATAATATATTGATTTTTTAATATTTCAAATCAAATAAATAAAATTAATTTTAAAACCAAACTAAATTTCAAAATTAATGAACACTGCGATACAGAAATAATTTCACCACAAGCTCTACAGACTTGACAATGCAATACGAAGGAGATACTATAGAACAGTTGGGTTCCACTATAGTGTCGTGTCATTGTCTCATAAAGTCAAAGAGATGATCCAGAGAATGAGAATTCATGAAGTGCTGCTTGCCTAACGAATAAGTACATCCGGGGCCTGGGGTAAATATGAATCCGACTCAAAGACCAAAGCTTTTATTGATGCAAGCTTGCACGATAAATTAGCCAGAGTCAACATTCTTTCATTGCCTCGAGAATTGTCGCCCGGGTGGTGCAGTTGGCTGCATCCATATGGCCTCTTCGGTAAAAGGTTAGGAATCGGTGGATGACATCATCAACCCAATTGTCTTGCCACGGGTAGTGAATGTCAAATCTCGATCACAGCAACACCGGTCTCAGTGGCTAACTCAACCGGCGAAGACTACGTGTGGAGGCAGAAAAGTTGCATGATTTGTTCCACCATGCTATAATTCAAATTTTGATCATGGAATCACACTTGAGCTTCTCATCCCAAATGGATAGTGCGAGAAAGAATCGAATGAACCCCGGCCTAAGAGGAGCCACAATATTCCACACGTGCGTTGTTTCGAGGAGCCATGCATCGCTAAATGTTTAAGATTAGTTATCAACTATGCGATGGTAATTAAGGTGATGACATACTGTATATTGTTGGGAAATTGTGTCCCATATCGGAATAAAAAGGAGCAGTCTAGAAGCTTATATAGTAAAGCAGGCCCAAAATGTCACAACGCGTTTTAAAGCCGTGCGGGCCGATGTGGCGAGCTCAAAGCGGACAATATTGAGACATGCAGGTGGGTCTGCGCCTTGACCAGATCCTAACAAACTGGTATCAGAGCCTGGTTGTCTCCGTCTGGTGTTCCATTATATCGAAAGTCTTCTCGGTATAGTCTGTGGCCGAGCGGCGTGTTCCGTAGTATGCGGCGGTATCTGATTATGGAATACAAATTCTTGTCTTCAGGTGATCGAATCTGTCTGCTCTCAATCAGAATGTACATTGAGGGGGAGCTCCCATGACGAACCACGTGGTGGTAGCTCATCAGTTTCATAGGTGCGTCTCTAGCCTATGCTGTAGTTCGATATGTGACAAGGGGGAGATTGTTGGGAAATTGTGTCCCATATCGGAAGAAAAAGGAAAAGTCAATAAGCTTATATGGTGAAGCAGGCCCAAAATGTCACAACGCGTTTTAAAGCCGTGTGGGCCGATCTGGCGAGCCCAAAGCGGACAATATTGTGACATGCGGGTGGGCCTGTGTCTTGACCAGATCCTAACATATATATAATATGCTACATATATCTACTACCATCTTGCACTCTGATATTCGTTTCATGCTGACCATTCTGTCAAAATATGCAGGTCCAAGTTCCAAATTTTATACACACTAACTACATAAAAACAATATCCGGAAGCTCTATCTATATATATACGTAAAAGATACAGTGAAATCTTTTATCACATGACTGATCATCATTGAGCTCACTATGCGTAATAGATGAAATCTTAGAGCATGTTTGGCAAAATTTAAATTTTCATAAGAAAAGAAAAAATAAATTTTAAATGAATAGTAAATTATTATATTTAGAGATTTATTATTTATTTTTAAATAATTTTTATAATTTTTTAATAATATTATTATACTTATAAACTTTTGATCGATTGTAATAAATAAAATAAAGAGAGAGAAAATAATAAAAAAATAAAATAATAAATAAATAAAAATAAAAATAAAAAATGAGATATTTGATATTTTGAAAAAATAAATAAATTTTAAGGGATATATATACTATTCATCCCAGAATAGAAATGGAAATACAAAGCCAAATGTGAATGCTTAGAGCATTAGTATTAGTTTTACCAAATCAAACTTTAAATTTTAATTAAATGAATACTTTTTCATGAATTTAAAATTTGCTTATTTTGACATTAAATTATTCATTCAACCTATTAAAAAAATAATATGTTTTAACTTTCTCTCCCCCAACATCCCCCCCCCCCCCCTGGTTCCTCATCAGATTGACCGACCTTCCCCCGATTGTCGTTCTTCCCATAGTGTCACATCTCCTCATCCTCGACCGCTCTCCCGTCACTAACTCCACCATCATCAACCATTGCCACCCATTGGCTCGCCCCAATGCTGCCATCGTCAACCTCCTCCCCAAAGTCTGTGATCTTCTCTGTGATGACATAATAAGACGCGAAGGCAGAAGAGGAGTTGCACACTAGAGGAGAGAATGTGAGAGAGTTTAATGACATTATAGGAATTAGATTTGGCGAGAATTAGAAAAATACTATAAGTCAAAGTTTCACATTTAGTTTTTAATGATATCAATGTGATTTTTTTTATTACATTTCATCAAATTTTTATATTTAAATGAATTTAATGTCAGTGCTCTTAAGAATGAAGAACGAGTTAAATATATGACGTCATGTTAGGCCTCCATTGTTTTACGGTTAATAATGATACGTTGGTAAAAGTGTTAATTTTTGTATTTTGTATTATAAATTTTGTTAGAGTTCGTATTAAATTATAGTTTAAATACAATTTATGTTTAATAGTGGAGATAATATGTTTTAAAAAGTATATGTATTTTTTAAAATTACCTCCCATAAAAATTGAGAAAATAAAATTTGATAGGCTAAGTAATAAAATAGAGAAAAAGTAAAAATAAAAAACAAAACATTTTGAATCTCCCGACAAAATTGAGTTTATATTTAAAAATATAAAATAGTTTGAAATAATTTTTAAAAATAACTAGAGAACTTACTATTTTTAAAAGTAGTTTTCAACTTATATTAATTTTAAATTAGGGTAGATTGTCACATTTCAGATTTTCGATTCACAAAAATCGATTAGTGAATTCCCATAACCACACCAGAACAAACATGGGATCAGTGAAAACACCTAGAAATAGATCTTAGCACGGGTGCTATCCCTATCCACTCATTATACCAAACATACAACTAAACATATATAGCACATCGATACAAAAATCTCATTTCACTCCAAACAATACATACATAGCTTTTTCCCCATTTGATTATATCATGTTATTACAATCACAGTCCACACAAGAACATTAAATACAAGGAAATAACTATCACTAGTCTTCACCTCAAGTGAATCTCTTAGCTCCTATAGGCACCTGGAATAAACAAGACAACACACAAAAGAAGAGGTGAGCAACCACAATTCAGTTGGGATCATATCTCTCCGACTCATCCCAACTCACTCTATCTATATATTAAGTGTAAGCATGTGCTCATGTATCACACCTAACTCAAACAATCACATCATTATATAGCCTTACGAACCCCAACGTAAACCATGCCTCGCAAGCTCCATTACCTTAGACTTAGCCTCACAAGTCTCATCCACATGGCACCTCATGGCATCACATTCATATCATAACAAATCATGGCATCACATTCATATCACAACAAATCATAGCGTCACATGCATATCACAACAAATCAAGGCATACACCCATGTCACATAATAAACTAAAACACAACCCCATAAACTCTCAACTACCACGCACTCGACCATACACTCTCATCCCCAAACCATGTACTTAAGGCTACTCAGGCACATCTAAGACTCTTGGGACTCAACCTCACCACACGATACTCAAAACGGAGCAAATAGGCTCAACACATAGAATTGACCGAAACAGAACCCATCCCATCTGCAGCAGATCAATACCACAACATCCAGACCAAAACACACATCAAAAGCGGCAGATTTCCCATCATCCGTGACCGAGACCCCTTTGGCTGCGGCGGATCCAAACCCAAACGCGATTGATCTCATCAGTACCCACTCTACATTCTCCATGCTCTGTTAGTCATGACCGACTCAAACCAGCCATGATCAAACCCTTACCGGCTGCGAATGAACATATACCAAATTCTATTTCCCCTTATTTTCAGTTGATTTCAGCTTCGGATGGCCAAATTCTATTTCCCCTTTGCTTTCTCTATCTTCTCCTCTCTTTCTCTCTCTAGAAAGGCAAGAACGATTTTCAATTTAGGGATTAAGGTTCTTCCCTGCTCTTTTTATACTTTATGGCAATTAATTCTGAAAAATAATAAAAATACCTTCCCGGAGCTCCAAATCTAAATCGGGCTCAATTACTGTCAAAATGCTTTGTTTGACAAGTATATCACCATATTGATATTAGTTTCTCCTAATAAACCTTCCATTACGGTGCTATGTCCGTAACCTCAAACACGAGTTCTAACACAGACCCACAATGGACCCACTATTTTTAAATAATGTATAAAAGTCTAAGTTTTGGTTTTTGTATTTTGTTAGAGTTCATGTTGAATTTTAATTTGAAAACAATTTCTATTTGGTAAGAGAAATGGTGAGTTTTAAGTAGAGTGTATTTAAAAAAACAGAATTGGTTCCATAAAAATTGAAAAAAATAAATTATAGCATGCCCATACAATAAAATATAAGAAAAGTATAAAATAAAAAAAATATTTGGATCTCCCTCTAGAATTGAGTTTAAATTTGAAAAAGAAAATAGAAAAATAATTTTTAAAAACAGTTATGGCATGGTATTTATCTATTTTAAAAACTAAATTCTAATATTAAATAATTTAAAATTTATTTGGACCTAATATTTAAAAAATATTCTCGTCAAACATTGCCTAAAATTTTAAGGATAAAGAATTTTGAAGGCATTCAACATTTCAAATTTTTGTGGTGGGTAATAAATGCGAGATTTTAAAATTTTATGCTCTCTCTAATGATATTCAAATATATTGTAGCATGTAAACAATCCAGAGGATTGTCTGGCATGATCTGTGGACTGCATCAATATGGGCTGCAAGGTGCACCAAATGGAGAAAAAAAAAAGGTGGTGACCCTTAACCCTGGTATATGTTGTAGTACTACATATGTATCTCTCTTATGTGTGTAAATTTGAGCTCTCTGCATGTGTGTGAGACAAATGAAAACATGGAGAGAAAAAGGAAGAATAAGGGAAGAGAGACTAATTATGTGTATAGTTGTAGTCTGAATAAAGGGAGGGATAAAGTTGTAAATTAGATAAGAAAAAGATGAATTTTATTTGTAAGTTGTACTCATCCTATTCTACAGTAAATTTATTGTTTTGGGTTAGTGCCCTGTGGTTTTATCTTATTTTGGATTTCCATGTAAAAATTGTTGTATCTTTTTGTTTCATTTTTCTCTATTATTTTTTCAACTTATTATTATTTGTTGTGGGTGATTATTGTTTGCAACACACCTTTCTGTGGGATTGGAAATTCCTAATAACTGGTATCAAAGCTTAAATATATATATGAAAAATAATATGTGTAATTAGCTCATGACATCACCACAAGATCATAGTTGATGTGGACAACCGTGATTTGTTCATGTTTTTTCACTCCCTCCCGAGGATATGGTATGCTATTACATCGTCGTGGCTACTCATTGATTATGCAACCCCAGTAATGCATAACATTACTCAAATATAAAACTTTAATCTGAGGTGCTCGATAAAAACTTCATTCAGTAACTCTACTAGATTGACTAATTTACAGTCTATTAAAAATCACAAGCCATGGATTCCAAATATAAATGTGTATGTGCATGTGTGCGCGACTAGATTTGAGGATGAGCCTATGGTTTATATTTTTGTGTCTTAGCCCAAGTCATGGTTTAGGCATGCGCAACGAGCATTTTCCCATTAAAAAATAAATGAGGACCACATTGAACTTAATGTTTGTAATGGGTTAGGTCTAACATAGGGTTGTCACATAAAATTAGGAGATTAATGGGCCGGCTTTGCCGTTTCCATGTTGATATTTTAATTTGAATTGTTATATTTGTATCTATGACACAGGGCAATCATGTGTGTCTTTTTATGCATGTTTTAGCTTAGACAATAGATACTTATGCATGTATTTTCTACCTTTTAGACTAACTAATAAAGGAAAGTGTGCTTTATAATATATTGTGTATTTTGCCTCGTTTTGTGTTTTTCTATGTCTATCTGTGAAGCATTTATAAGAATGACGGAGTCGAAAGATTAGATTTATCTGCACATGGCGAAGTTCCTCTGCACGTATTGATGATATTAGTTATAAGCCATGAAAAGTGAGCATTGAAGACATAATTGCTACACTAATGGAATATTTTGCACATAGCGATGTCTGCACGCGACGATGATTGCCATATACATCGCCACATGCTGGGGTGGCCTCAAGAATTACATGTGGTGAAGCCTTGCATGTATCGATCTTTGCACGGATTGTAAGAATGAAGAGATAACGACTGCATAACTCCAAAGACAAATTATTTCTGCATGTGGTGATGTGTGCATGTGGTGATGACCGCCACATGCATCGCCATGTGCACCGTGGGAAGTGTCGCCTTTTGCCGTGAATGATTATGGTATCTTCGTGGCTTTCATTTGGATTAATTGGCTTTCATTGTCGCCTAAGTAATGGTCATAATGATTTAATATTTGATCGGCATATATGGCAGTTATGGTAAATGGAATTTGTGTTAAGAGAAAAATAACTAAATGCCAACGGAGGTGATTATGGTTGGAAGGGGAAGCGTTTATGGAACAAGAGTAAAGGATAATGAATACAAAGGCGAAACGGATGTGAGAGGTATGAGGATCGAAGTTGGTGTGTGGAACAGATCAAAATCAGGAAATTGGGAAGAACATCAACGAACATCAGAGAAGAACACAAACTGCAAAAGGATCGTGAAGGGAAACAGGAGAAGAAGTCATTGAAAATAGTCAAAGGCACCAAGTTTCACTGAGCATATCAAGTATGTCTTTGATTGTAATTGTGGTCTGTAAGAATAATATGTCTGGCTAGTTTCCTTTATTTCTAGGGGTGCGATGTAGCCCCCGGATCGTTATGTATTAGTTCGCCTAAATTACAATGTTTATAATGTGAAGTTTCATATAAGTTTTGCCTCGCCTAAGAAGTGTTTGATTTTATGCATGAATCAATTATGTTAGCCTTAGTCTGGGGTGGATCATGGCAATCTTAGGTGGGATTTGTTACATAGCTGACCAAGCTTGTAACACATCTAATTGACTTAGAACACTATCTTTGTACATCCCAATTCGCATGAACCAAATGGTTTTGGGATAGAGTTTAAATCTTTTTTACATGGACCAAATGGAAGAAGAAAGGTGTAGGCTTATAAAACTAAACAAATTATAACATTCATGATATAGAAGAATGAATGCATAGTGGAGGGTGGTAAAATCAAACTCCTGGAATCACATTCTCTGTTCACGACCAGAAAAGCAATTTTACAAAATGTTCTTTGCCAACTTGTTTCACGCTATTTTTATTCAATCAGAATCTATTAAATCAGTATACAAGAAACCATTCGAAATTCTAGGTAATCAAGGGAGAGACAAGTTTTAATGTTTGCTTACCTAAATTGACACACAAGATCTTCGAGGGACAATAATCTAGAGTTTAAAATCTCATCCTTTTATTACTTGACTGTGCACTTGCAATACACTGCCTTTTAGCATGTTAATCTAATAGTTCATATTATGCTTTCATTTACTATAATTCTGTCATAATGATTGTCATATAATATTGTTATAATTAAATGAAACTGTAATTTAAACCGTTAGATTTGTATCCAAATTGCCATGTCTTTGATTCAAAAAAACTAAAATTGGTCAAATGACTCTTTATGTCCACACCCGAAGGGTCAAAAGGTTGATACCTAGCACCTAAAAATATGACATTGTAGGTGCTATCTCAACCTATCATCAGTACAACTATATAAGAGTATTCTTGTACATTCTCAATGTCATACCAACTAATAAAAATCAAACAAATGTTATTCACCAATCATTAGCATGTGAGACATCAATCCATTACAACTTTCATGGACCTATGTTCGAAAGTTAAATAAGTCAAATCATCGGTCATTAGAAAAGTAATTAACATAAAACAAGAGTTTACATCAAAAAGGAGAAACTGCAAGTTTTTTTCATCCTGTGGCACCAATTTGCCAATCATGTCAACAACTAAAAAGAAAAATAAACAATGTAGGGTGAGCATGAGTATTGAGTAGGTAACCTACACTACTACCCCACAACCTAACCATAACTTAGAATCCACATTACAAGTGTATACATGTGTCAGTATAGTATTTTAAGCTACCCATTCAACCAATCCAATTACCCACATAACACCAATTTAAGCACCAAACATAATAAAACATAATAATAGTAGTGGGACACTCACAATATTGCCAAGACCAACAACCAAGACAATCTTTACAGGCAATTAAAAGTGATCATTACTACCAATTACACCATAAAAGCAATGGAACAATCATCTCTTATTATAAAAACATTAATTCAAGGCTATTATCTCATAATACAAATGTACAAGATTATTATCTTACATCACAAAACATTTGGGACCATTATCCCCAATTTATAGACATCTCACATCATATGATATTAGGGAGCATTATCTTGCCATCACAAAGCATGAGGGGCCATTATCCTGTATCATCAAGCGTCAGAAACCATTATCCTACTAATAAACATTAGGGACCATAATCCATGTTATAGCAGCCATAACTCAAAAGTATATTAACTTACACCATATACATGTACAGTTCAAACAAACAACAAACAAAGTACTTTATTGTCTCAATCAACGATAATATATTGAATTTCATCATACTATTGGGCACTCCAAAGGCCACCCAAATATCATCATCACATTCATGTCAAAAAAATATCATCAATACGGTAAAAAAAATGTCAAAAAAACACATTACTGCCATGCACTTTCCAGTAATGACAACACATTTGTTGATTGTAGTGGCCGATTGTGCTTGCAAGGGTTTGGCCAGCGCGCTGGCTGCAACTACACGATATTTAAAAGGAGACCTTTTTTTTCTTCAATGAGCTTAGCAATGTGATAACTTTTTTAAGTTTTTGTCCGTTCTTCATCCTTTTATCGCATGAATCTAATTCTGATCAATCAAAGAACCCAAAATCCATTTTAAGGCAAGATTATCAATAAAAACATCATAATAACATAAAATCCAATTAAGTTTATAATCTTAACTTACTTTCAGATATAGGGTTTAACATTCAGTTCTAGGGTTCCATATCCAAATTAACGATGAATCATTCGTTCTTATCCATTATAAGTGTGGCAAGATGTGAAATAGACAAAGAGGGAGAGAACTGCCTCCTTAGAACTCGTATCTTGATAATTGCATAATTTGTCATTAAATTTACATTTAATTTGTGGGCTTTAATTTAATATTTTGTTGAATTAATGCATTTTTATTATAGTTTTTCCCAATTTCAATTATTTGCTGTTTTATTCACTTTTATAGATTTAATATTAATTCTGGTGGTTTTTAATGTTTAATTAATTATTCCAATTTTAATATTAATTCTATGGGCTTAATTGATTATTTTAAGTTTAATCTTAGTAAAAATTTTCTCTCTATATATTTGGGTTAATTAAATTAAATTAAATTAAATTATTTTTATTTTAATGTTTTTTTAATAGCTTTTGTGTTTCACTTATTATTATTATTATGATGATGATGATTTAATTTCTTGCATGTTACTTAGGAGAGAAAATTGAGAGAGAATTAGAATTAATGGGACAAAATGGCAACTTATTCATGCATTACGTGGGAGAAAGATTGGTGTGAGATTTGGCAAGAGAAAACATTAATATGTGAGCCCATGAATGCATGTAAATTGGAAACAGATTTTTGGCATGTGCGTGCAGGCTTCCAAAATTTGCTTGGCTCTCTATATAATTTGAAGTTGAAACCGTGTATATATAAGTAGCTTGCACCGCTGACTAAAAAAAAAGGGAGAAGACCCAGTGCCATTATTTTAAGAGACATGTAGGCCATTATTTTTTTCTCCATACACCATCTCTCCCATCGCCCAGCGTCTCCATCTTGATCCCTCCAGCAGCGATCCACGAACCAGACCCCATCGCCCAGCGACACCACAGTCCATTCATGCCCAGCCTTTGCGGAGCAGATATGGCAGAAATTGGAGAAAAATTGCGCAGCGAGCATTGAAGATTCAAATCGAGTTCAAGACCAAATATTTAATTCTCTACAGTCTATTTTTCTTAATTATGTTCTAATTCTATTGTTTTAACTTTTCGAATAGATTTGAGATTTTTCCAACCCATGGGGGGTAAATATTTTGTAATCGGTTTAGCATAGCACTTTGGATGCATGTTTTGAATTCATGTTTTAATATTTAATTTGGTATTTTATGTGATATGAATTAATTCTCGAACTCATTGATTTGTTAATTTAATATCTCGGTTGAGTGTTGATTTAGCAATTCATCGTGCGTTAATTATTCTATTTGAGTGGAAAGATTTATTTCGTAGGGAACGAGGCAGTCTTCTGAAAATTAATTCATAATTATTCTGATTAGAATAAATTCATAATTTAATTGTATTCATGGTGTCTTGGTGCAGTTAAATTATGAGGCCATAATTTATCTAAAGTATCTTTTGGGATAATGATAAACAGCCTTCAGGAGTGAAGTTAAACCGGTTACATCTTTGATTAATTTAATTTCATAGTTTAAAATCTTTGCTTTAATTAGTTTTTAATTCACTCAAAGCCCCCCCCCCCCATTTTATATTTATTCTTTTGCATTAGTTTTTGTTAAACAAGTAATTAAATAGGTTGAATAGAATTTTATAAGTCCTCCGGTAGAGAACGATCTAGGTTAAGCCACTAGCTATACTTAGTTTAAATTTTATTTAAAGTGTGTGTGCGACAAACGCCCTTTTCATATCTTAACTTCAAAAATCCTCCAATTTTTTCCTTCAATATGTTTTTTCTTCTTCTTCTCTCTTTTCTTAGGGTGAAGCATATGTAAAAGCCAAAAAAACATTCCATCTTTTTTTTGACCATTCTTATTTTATTATTTTTAGTTTTAACCTTATTTTAATTATATTTAATTCAATCCCTTTGAACTTATCAAACTATCTTTCAAAATCTCCAACTCTTAATCAAGTTTAATTACAAAAAAATCATATATTAGAAGGGCCAGCACTAAAATTTAGGTGGCCCTAAGCGAAATTCTAAAATGAGGCCCCTCGATATTTTAAATCCTAAAATATGAGTGCCCTCTACTTTCTTTTCTAATGTCGAGAAGAGGAACAACAAGAGATTTGGTGCCAGAAAGAGGGGGGAAATCAAGTTTTGCTAGATAATTGCTTACTAAAAAATAATTGCCTTAAAGTTGTTTGCCATCACTCCTTGCTTGAAGCTACTACACTACACCTAGACCCTATAAATAATAGGATCATAAAAAAAAATAATTATAAATAGAAAACTCACAAACAAAATGAAATTTCTTACATTTAAAACCATATTGGCCAAATATATTGTCTCTTTCAATAAATCATCAGTACATGCTAGCAATTAAAGCTGGGATAAAACATAATTTTATTACATATCACATACTGCATACATATATAAATAACACAGTCTGCAATGTATTCATGTAGGCTCGTAGGTGCATGCTCCCATTACTTGGGCATAAGATCTCCAATCCAACATGGGCATGTTTATATCAATTGTATAATGATTTCTATTTAACTCTACTACATTGTAAGAAATAGCTAACACCCCTAGAAATCTCAATTATTGGTGTTTAACAAGGGAACAATTCATGTCTATCAAAAAACAAACAAACAAACAAAAATAGAAATGATGACCACCAAAGATAACTTATTATTAAAATTTTTTGGTTCCGGAATATTTAAAAATAATATTATAACTTAGATGAAAGGGGTGACATATACCTTAGTGGTTGTTCCATCCTATTTGGTTTTTTTGGTGATTGCTACAACATTATCATAACCAATTTTCTAGAAACAAAAGCTCGATTCACAAGTAGGAACATAAAAAGTTCAAGATATGTGCCAACAAAGTATCTAGGAACTTACAAGATTATTTTCCTCAAATAATCCTTTTAAAGGCATTCAACAATTAAAAACACCCTACCTTCAATTACTACGTACAGATATAAGTCATTTTTGGTAAAAGAATAACCATAAGATTTTCTTAAAAATTGCAAAGACATTCAACCTTGTTATCTGCTGTTGCACTACAATTACAACCCTAAACATATTGTTGTTGGTCATCCTTTTTTGTATCAATTTTTAAAACAGCAGCAACAAGAAATAAGCAGTAGAAGTACAACAATAATAATTAATAACCCTATGAAACACGATAATTGGTCAAAAAATGAAAAAGAAACACTATCAGAGCAAATCCCAATCAAGCGAAGGAACTAAGGATTGATCATTCACGAAAAAAAATACATTTAAAAGGAAGAAAACAGAGAAAGAAACATAGAGGTTAGACTGTCAAAGAAGAATGGGTGACTCGAGAGAGACATAAACTAGAGTCAATTGTCATGCCCCTAATTCCAGGAACCTAGAACTGGGAACATGACTTCTCTTTGCCTGCACTCGAAAAGTCAAGGGGTTGGTGACAAGTACTGAAAAAGACAAAATCATGGGTGCTGTCTCGATCACAAACCAAAACAATCATACATTATAATATAGATATTCTAATAATAAGTCACAACCGTACCTCAGAGTACAAACAGGCAAAGTTCTCCTGGAAGGAAAGCCTCCACTTGCCTTAACAACACCTGAAAAGCAAGCAAAAATAAACAACAACCACAAAAACAGTAAGGGTGAGCCATAAGCTCAGTAGGTGACCTATAACTCTATACCCTGCCATATAATACATGCTTAATGCACAATAAAACAAACAACAAACATCAGGTGAAGCAAAACATCTCAGGGGCATCTACCACCTATTATCAGGAGTCTCATAAAGATCACATAGGACATCCTATCCACAAAAGAACTCGGCATGTCCCCCACAATCCCAAAGGATCACTGACAAATCACATCATGCAGATAACCTATCCACAAAAGGACTCAACATATCCACCACGATCCCAAACAGGATCCACAGCATATCAAGACACAGCTTGTATCAGTCCCATGATGCAGCCTATCTACATAGGACATCTTGTCCACGATCCTCAACAAAATCCTAATAACCAGATGCAGCCTATCCACACAATATAACTTGTACATGATCCTCAACAGGATCCCATCGATACAACATTAGCTCATCAAGGGCTCATTAGACTGTAGCCTCACCCAACAAGATACATCACAAACCCAGGGGCCTTAGCTACATGTCACACCCATATAAGGATACATCCATGTGTATTCGCACCGAGCTCAACTCAGCTCAAACTTAACCAAAAAATATGCCATTAGGCACAATCAAACACACCACATGGATCCAAGAGTCCCACATATCACATAGATATCACACATAGCTATACAAGCGAGCATCAAATATTACAACAGACCCAAAGGTCCCACACAGTACATGTCATCACCCATTTTTGACCGGGCTCGTACTGGTTTTGTGAAAAAACTCCGAGCTGGTTCATTTAGTTGATCCTAGATTCATCCCTGCACAAGGCTCACACAAACTATAAAAGAAAAGAAAATACAGAGTCATCACCAAATAATTTAGAGGTGTGATTGGGCATCTAGAAAAAGAAAAAGGTCTACGGTCCAAAGATTAAGGTTCGGGAGTCGATTACGCGTGGGGAAGGAATAAGAATTCTTGCACAGCCACAACGCCCATTATTGGTACCTAATCTTGATCTATAGGTGTTTGCTTGCTTTGTCAAAAATTTATTTTTTTATTTTTTATTTTTAAAGAAAATGAAGATTTTAGGATCTAAGCCCAAGAAAATGAAAAGGAAAGTTATAAATTAAATAAAGGAGACATTCTAATTTTAGAAAAAGAAAGTGAGATCTATGCTCATGTGGAAATATTTCTCTTTTTGAAAGGAAAACAAAAACAATTCTCTTTTTTAGAAAAGAAAAAAATTATTTGAATCCAAATATGAAAATATCGCCACAATTGATGTTGGCCCAGGCATACTAGAGTATGAGCATCTAGGACTCAATCCTCATGACCGCCCAAGCCTTTGATTTAAGTTTTTTAGAAAGTGAGCTTTTATGTTTTTACATTTTATTATTTTTGAAGATAATAAATGAAAAGAGAGATGTAAGATGTTTTTTGTATTTTTTGTTTTTTAAGCTTTGGGAAATAATGAAAAGGGAAAATAGAGAATTTTTTGTGTTTTATGCTTGAAAACTACACAGGAAAAGAATTAAAAAATAATTTAATAAATAAACGGAGTAAAGAACCAAGGAAAATGAAACTGATGCAAATTTGAGCCCATTTTCTTTCAGATAATGTCCTCCAAGAGTTTCCTGAAAGCACAAAGGTTAGAAAAGAAAGCTTTTATTCTTGGTTTGGAACGCCCCCTCTAACCTCAATTATTTCTGCTAAAGACAAAGCAACTTTGGATGCCTTTCCCACTCAAAAAAAGAAGTATATCTGCCTTTGAGAGTTTTCAAAATAATCTCTCTGATTTTTTCTCTCAAAAACATGCTTAGAAAGCTCTCTCCACCCTTTCGTTGATAATTGATGCCTCCATTCCTTTCCTGTGGTTTGGACCGTATTATTGGGTCCTTATTCCGCATCTTTTGGGCTTATTTCGAATTTGATCAAGTTTATCCTCTGGATTTGGGCTTATTCCAGATCTGACCAAGTTTATCCTCCGGATTTGGGCTTATTCCAGATTTGACCAAGTTTGACCTCTGGATTTAGGCTTATTTCGGATCATTGGGCCCTTATTTCGGATCATTGTGCTTATTCCAGATTTGACCAAGTTTGACCTTCGAATTGGGCTTATTCCGCATCAGTGGGCTTATTCCGGATTATTAGGTATTCCAGATTAGACCAATTTTGACCTCCAAAGAGTGTCTTTATATATATACTGGACCAAGGAAAAGCAAAAATGTCAATGTAGGACAAACATGCATATGAAGAACTAAAATTTGTAGAAAATAAGACAAATTTCTGGACAAACTTCAAAAATTTATAACTTTAACCACAATGCTCCGATTAACGTCAAGTTAGTCTTTTTTTGCTTGAAATTCTGTTAGCTATATTTTGAAATTAGAATTACTCAAAAAGGATCATCAGTTTTAGAGAAAATATTTAAAAACCGCACATGGGTACATGTGCGAGTAAACATTATGTCTGTCTGATTCAAAAAATCATAACTAATTGTGTAGAGATCGAAATAATCTTAAACTAGTTGAAAATGATAGATACAGATGTTATATAACCAATGCAATTAACTTTGTTCAATTCTGACAAGTATTGAGCAAGTTATTAGCAAAATAATGCACTGCGCACCGGCTGTCCCACCCAAACTCGATTACTAACCTCAAAAAATCATAATTAAATGTATAGAGATCCGAATAACCTAAAACCAGTTGGAAATGATAGATAATGATGTTATCTAACTAATTCAAGTAATTTTGTTAAATTCTGACAAATATCGAAGAAATTATTGGCAAAACAATACGATGCGCACCGGCTATCCAATTCAAATTCGTGCAAAACATGATACTTTTGTCATAATCTCTTCATTTCTTCTCGAAATCAAGTGTGGTAAAGTACCTTGTTCTCCAAATTTCATCCTATATCACTCAGTGCTTGCCTGGGGGCATTTAAAGGTCTCCCAAAGTTGTCCTTAGTCTTGTGGTCCTTCACCGAGTACGGTTGTGATCTAACCCAATCAAAATGGAGTTCAACAATACACATGTGTATACGTGCTAACCATAGTAGCAAACAAAACAAACCATGATGCTCTCACGGTGCCAACCACCCTCACTCCCCCACAGGCACCTTAGCCCTCATGGCCAAACCATAGCATCAAACTAACCACGATGGTTTCATCACAAAGCCTCACTAGGCTCTCACAGTGTCGACCAGTACGTTATGGACTCCTTTAAGCCCAAAACTATCTCAAACAATCCACAACAAAGAATATCATGTTCCTCCCATACCGGATTTCGCATGGGGATCCAAACATCAACCTAATACATAGCTTACGGACCCAAGGTCCCCCAATCATACAACTTTATGCATGATATAGAAACAAAAATCAACCACTAAGGTTTCATAACACTCCCTCTGTAATAGAGGCCAATCTCCACCAATATATCCTTATGTCTTGACCAAGAGAGTGATTTTTATAGAAGATGTTTTCTTGAAATAAAAAGTCTCGATAATGATTTCTCATATCATAACTAAGAGAACTTGATTTTTTGAGATTTTTCTGAGAGGTCTAACCCTACTTCGCAAATAGTCATCTCGAACAAAAAACTAAATTTTTCCAAGATTTAATACTAATTCCTATTTTTCACATTTTGAAGGAGTGGGAATTTGATTTTCTAGTATTTTTCTTTAAATCCAAATAGGAGGTATTTCCTTATTTACATTATAACTTACCAAAACTATATTGCCTAACTCCTCGAGGCACACTACTCAAGGCCCAACTTGACTCTCAAGCCTCGCGTAGTATGTATTAGGCAGCTCTCCCAACGCAATCCTTTAACTGCGTTTATCCTGGTTTCGTCTTGAAACCCAGGTATACCAGTTAAATCTTCATTTTCAAGCATCAATTCATCCCAAAAATGAGTTTCTAACTCATTTGCACCATATTAGGCTACAAAATAACCTTAATTCGAAGGTTAACACACAAAATCAAGTTCTACAACTTTCTAGGGTTCATCTCCAAATCATGCATACTAATCCCACTAGGATTCATCTAGAGAGATAGAATCACCTACCTAGAGGTACTATCACGAATCGGATAGCCACAAATCATCAAACCATGGCTCCAAGCTCTAAGCTCCTCAAACTCCAAACTCTCCTCCACGCACAGCATGAACAAATGCAATTGTGCTCTCTCTATTTCCTCTACCTATTTATATTTCTGGATATTCTTTAATTAATAAACATCCAAAAATCATAAATGACCTCCTGGGGTCACGAACTCCAAATCGAGCTCATCCATAGTCAAAACGGTCGAAATGACGAACATATCACTACTCAGATGTTTTCCAACCTAATTGACCGCTCAAATGCAAGGTTAACCAATAAACCCCTGAGAAAGTCAACAATTGGGTCACTCGGTGCCTGTAATGACCCGTGTTTGGGGGTCAAGGAGATAGCCATGGGAGGGAAGACACATCGAGGGATGTGACTATCAGTATGAGGATGTACGCATCGAATAGAGAGTTTTGACTGTGAGTGAGAGCGATTCCGGATCGGGGCCCCGAGTGGCCCGATTGTTGACTTTCTCGAGGTTTGTTGGTTGACTTTGCATTTGAGTAGTCAACTGGGTTAGAAAATATCTGGATAGTGATGTACTCGTCATTTCGAGCGTTTTGACTGTACTTGGGCTCAATTTGGAGTTCGTGACCTCGGGAGGTCGAACAGTATTTTTTTTGGATTTATTAATTTAAGAAAATACAAAAATATAAATAAGAGGAAAGGATAAGCTTCCATGTTACATTTCTTTGGTTCGTACGTTGGAGAGCTTAGAGAGAGAGAGAGAGAGAGAGAGAGAGAGAGAGAGAGAGAGAGAGAGAGGGGGGGGGAAGCTTGGAGGCTTTGATTTGGGGCGTTTTAAGCCTGTTCGATCATCAAAAATCATTCCAGGTAGGGATTCCTTTACTCTTCTATTCATTATATGATGTTTAACATGCAAAATTTAGAGATTTTATGAATTTCGGGATGAACCCTAGAATTTGGGGAAAACGTGATTTTGATTGTGAACTTTCGAATTAAGGTCATTTTGTTAGCCTAATATGGCGAGGATGGTTTAAGAACTCATTTTAGGGTTGCATCGATGCTTAAAACTGGGTTTTTGAGGTCACCGAACTGGTTTCCGGACGAACCGTGCATTACAGGCCCGTTTGGGCGAGTACAGATGATAGGGTCGACCTGGGCAGTCGACGTGGTCGATGTGGTCGACGTGGTCGACCTCGGTGGCTGTCAAGTCGATGTGAGGTGGTCGATGTGGTCAATGTCGACCAAGTAATGTGGTCGACGTCGACCAAGTGCAATTTCCAGAATGTTTTTAAGCTGAGTAAAGGTACCAGGAGCCTTGCAGCAACGTTCCGAAGGACTATTTACATTGTAAATCATATGCCTCAAGTATTATACTTAAGTTACAATGTAAATAAGGAAATCCCCCCATTTGGATTCAAAGAAAAATACTAGGAAATCAAATTCTCACTCCTTCAAAATGTGAAAAATGGGATTTAGTGTAAAATCCCAGAAATATGTAATTTTTCGTAGTGGTGTCTTTTTGAAAAGTGGGGTTAGACCTCTCAGAAAAATCCCCAAAAATCATATTTTCTTAGTTATGATATGGGGATCCAATGCCGGGACTTTTTATTTCAAGAAAATAGCTTCAACGAGAATCCTCTCTCTTGGTCAAGACATGAAGATAAAGTTGTGAACTCAAGTGGTCATGTAGGCCCGCGAGGCTATCTTGATAAGCCTGGGAGGCTACTGTTGAGGACCTGGGAGGTGAGATTTATTCAGAGCCTAAGAGGCTGTTGTGCCTGAGAGGTAAGACTATGCCTGAGAGGCAATATTGTGTCTGAGAAGCACTGCTGTGCCCGAGGGGTAGTATTGTGTGCCTGAAAGGCAATGTTTAGGATTACTTGAGAGGTTTTCTTTCATTTTAATGTGTGTACATGATTGAGTTGGTGATATATATATATATATATATATATATATATATATATATATATATATATATATATATATATGTAGCATTACACGAGCACATGCCTACACTAGTTTATGAGTTGGGATGGGTCAGGGAGACATAATCCCTACTGAGCTATGGTTGCTCACCCCTCCTGTTGTGTTTGTTTTTGTTTGTTTCAGGAGCTTATAGGAGCTAGGTGGTTCACCAGAGGTGAAGACCTTGTGTGTGTTAATTTATTTATCTTGTTGTAATGTGAAAACTATGTTGTAACCCCGTGGGGGAAAGAACACGTATGTATGTGTGTTTGTACTATGCTTTGAATTGAGACTTCTGTATATGTGATATGGTTTTGGGACGGCACCCGTGCTAAGGTCCCTTTCTCGGTGTTCTCATCAACTCCTTGCCCCTTTGGGTGCGAGCATGGGGATTCACTAACCGGTTTCTGTGGGTTGGAAATCCGGGGCGTGACAGATAGTATCAAAGCATGGTCTAGTTGGCCTAGGGTAGTGGGGTGATTGATTACTCTTGAGTCCGTTTGAGGGGCATGGAGGGACGTGCCTGATCAACATGGTCCTTTATGAACCTCTGAGGTGTACTGGGGGTAAGCAGTTATGGTGTAGGTGTGCATGCATGGATAGGCACTATTTTGCATTGAGAATGTGAAACTGATTTGATGTGCTATATGTGATGATATGAAGAACTGTGTGACGGTATTGATATGTGTGCCTGTGTGACAGCTTATATATGTGCATTGTGTGACTTGTGTGTTGTAGTGTGAGCCATATGTGATATGTGTCATATGTGTGATTGACCCATGTGATGGGGATGGAATAGAGATTGAACCTTTGTTTCTTTGTGTAGTGAAAATGCCTCCGAGGAGAGCACTGTGTGCGTCTAAGGCAGTTGGTGAGAGTCTTCCACCCATGTGGGGCCGGATGTGGGGCAGTCCGCCGGGGGAAATGAGTTGTTGTCACAGCTTATGGCCCAAGTGGGGGCGCTGAGGGAAAGTATGGGGGACGAGGTCCGAGGAGCGGTGCGCCGTGAGTTAGCGGCACAGCAGGTGGTTCCACCACCACCCAGAGAGGAGTCCCAGCGTGAGGATAGGGTTCCAAGCGAGGCAGTGGAGACCCGACATGTTGATGAGGACGTGGTCACGCGGTTCCGAAAGGAACAACCGAGTAAGTTTTTGGGAGGAGGTGATCCAGTGGCCGCGGAGCACTGGCTGAGGCATATTGAGCACCTATTTTCCTTTCTCCTACTGCGGGAGGTGGATAAGGTGAGATTGGCAGTCCACCAGTTGGAGGGTGAGGCCCTAGAGTGGTGGCTTAGTGTTGCTGGGAGCCGTGATGTGCAGATGATGATGTGGGATGAGTTCCTTCAGTTATTCCATGATCAGTTCTTCCCTAAGTCCGTGAGGTGGCAGAATAGGGAAGAGTTTGCCGGTCTGAGGCAGGGGTCGAGGACAGTGTCAGAGTATGAACGGGAGTTCAAGAACCTGAGTAGGTTTGCTCCAGAGACTGTGGTGCAGGATGACCTAAAGGCCCATAAGTTCACCTTGGGTCTGAGGCCTGCCCTCAAGCAGAGAGTTGAGGCATTCTATCTGAGGACATATTCAGAGACAGTGGAGACGACCCGTATTGTTGAGAGGGGTCTCGACGAGGGGAGACAGGCCCATAGTGGATCTAATTCCAAGAGGCCCAAAATAGAGTTTGGGGGTAGCTCTAGAGAGAGGGGGGTCAGGCCTTAGTGGTACCGGCGAGGTCCCACCTTAGTGGGAGACAAGGGGTTCGACAGGCAGTCCACCAGGAGGTTGTTTGTGTTGTGGGGATCTAAGACACTGGAAACGGGAGTGTCCCCGGTGATATTTGACATGCCACACTTGTGGCAGAGAGGAGCGCATAAGCAGAGTGTGCCGTAGCAGAGGCAGTACGAGTGGTGCTGGAGGGGCAGCACAGAGTGTTCGAGGTGACACCCAGTTTAGAGCTCCAGGAGAGAGACTAGCCCATCAGTGGCAGGCTGGTCAGGCAGGTTCCAGTCAGTCTAGACCGCAGGGGAGACCAGAGAGACAACCAAAGGGAGGTGGAGAGGCTCAGAGTGGGATCCGTACAGAGGAGAGATGACAGAGGAGTGAGGCTACTGGTAGTGTAGCTCAGGGTAGAGTGTTTGCCTTGACCCCGACACCGCAGGAGGAGGCAGAGGTTCCATCCTCAACCACCAAGGGCGAGGCAGGACCTTCAGTTATATGAGGTACGATTTTGCTTTCTCGCACACTTGTATCTGTTTTATTTGATACGGGTGCATCGTGTTCTTTTATTGCTGAGTTTATTATAGATAGCCTTGGCTTAGAAAGTGATGCGGTCGAGAAGCCGTTATCTGTTGAATAACCAATGGGTGGTGTCTACGTGGTGCGACAGGTGTGTTGCGAGTGTATTCTCACCGTGGGTGATGTGGAGTTGTCCTTTGACCTCTATGTCATGCCTTTGAGGGCATTTGATTTGATTTTGGGCATGGATTGGTTGAGAACCTTCCAAGCCATTATTGATTGTTATAGACGGCGGGTATCTTTTGTGTCACCAATAAGGCTTCCTTGCACCTTGTTGGGTGAATGGGATCGCGAAGCGAGTCGAGCTGGACCGATGGTGGAGCAGTGGGGCAGCATTACTCATAGATTGGCAGCGCTCACATTGGCCGAGGGGAATATAGAGACGAGAGTGTGGCCAGTGATCATGGACCAGTTCCAGGATGTGTTTCCAGAGGAGTTGTGGAGTCTACCACCTGAGAGAGGTATAGAGTTTTGCATTGAGCTACTACCGGGGGTAGGGCCTATCTCGCAGGTGGCCTATCGGATGGGGCTTGCAGAGTTAAGAGAGCTGTAGAAACAGCTAGTCGAGTTGGAGGGTAAAAGATTTATTCGGCCGAGTACTTCGCCGTGGGGAGCACCAGTCCTTTTTGCCAAGAAGGCAGATGGGACATTGCGGTTATACATTGATTACAGAAAACTGAACCAAGTAACGGTGAAGAACAAGTACCCATTGCCTCGGATAGATGATTTGTTTGATCAATTGAGCGGGGTTCAGTGCTTTTCAAAGATAGATTTTAGATTGGGGTATCATCAGTTGAGAGTCAGGAAGGAGGATATCCCTAAGACCGCTTTTCGGTGTCGATATGGGCATTATGAGTGGTTGGTGATGCCTTTTAGGCTTACTAATGCACCAACAGTCTTTTTACAGTTAATGAACTAGGTGTTTGCTCCTTACCTGGATTCCTTTGTGGTGGTATTCATTGATGACATCCTTGTGTACTCCAAGACCAAATTGGAGCATGAGGAACATTTGGCTATAGCTTTGCAGACATTGTATGCCAAGTTCAGTAAGTGTGACTTTTAGATGTAGGAGGTGCATTTCCTTGGCCATGTGGTATCAGCTGGAGGAGTCCGAGTGGACCCAGCTAAGATCGAGGCAGTGTCATCATGGAGGAGGCCAGTGAATGTGTTTGAGATTCGGAGCTTTTTGGGCTTGGCAGGGTATTATCGACGCTTTGTGGAGGGGTCCTCCTATTTGTCGGCACCGTTGACAGCATTGACTCGGAAGGGGGTCAAATTTGAGTGGACTGACAAGTGTCAGCAAGCTTTTGAGACTTTGAATGCCCGGTTGACCACCGTGCCAGTGTTGAGGCTACCACAAGAGGGGGTGCCTTATGAGGTGTATTGTGATGTGTCCAGAGTAGGCCTGGGGTGTGTGCTGATGCAAGAACGCAATGCAATTGCGTATGGTTTGAGGCAGTTGAAACCTCATGCGTTGAACTACCCCACACATGATTTAGAGTTGGCGGCAGTAATCTTTGCCTTAAAGAGTTGACAACATTATCTTCTGGGGGACAGGTTTGTGGTGTATATAGACCATCGGAGACTTCAGTATATCTTTACCCAGAAGGATTTGAACCTGAGGCGGCGTCGGTGGATAGAGTATCTACAGACGTTTGATTTTACCCTTGTATATACCCCTGGCAAGGGGAATGTGGTGGCAAATGCCCTGAGTAGGAAAGGCAAGACCGAGGTGGCTATGAGAGAGTAGAAACTGATGGAGCAGTTGGCTATATTGCAGCTCCAGCCCAGTACCTCTGAGAGAGGACTGGTTTTGAGCCCTATTGTTGTGGTGCCTGAATTATATCAGCAAGTCCGAGAGGGCCAATTGGGGGATGAAGAGTGCGAGGCACTCCGTGCACGGATTTTAGCTGGGGAGCTAGCAGGAAATTGGGACGAGGGTCCTGAGCATGAGTTGAACTTTCAGGGGCGTCTGATTGTGGCGTCTCCTCTTCGTAAGGATGTGATGAGGGACTTCCATCAGTCCAGAGTTTCTGTTCATCCAGGAGGCACCAAGATGTACCATTCTCTTCGGAGACATTTTTGGTGGCCTAGGATGAAGAGGGATGTGGCAGAGTTTGTTTCTGCATGCCTTACCTGCCAATAGGTAAAGGCGGAGCACCAGCGTCTAGCAGGTATGTTGCAGCCCTTAACAGTGGTAGAGTGGAAATGGGATCACATTACAATGGATTTCGTGATAGGACTTCCACCTACCTCAGGGAGGAAGGACATGATTTGGGTTATTGTGGATCGACTGACCAAATCAGCCCATTTTCTAGCTATACGGGAGCGGAATCGAATTGGGGCTTTGAGCCAGTTGTATATCAGTGAGATTGTGAGGTTGCACGAGGTGCCCTCATCTATTGTATTGGATAGGGATGCGAGGTTTACATCCCGCTTTTGGGCAGGTTTGCAGGAGGCTTTGGGGACAAAGCTGAACTTGAGTACATCTTTTCATCCTGAGATGGATGGTCAGTCTGAGAGGACGATCTAGACCTTGGAGGATATGCTGCGAGCATGTGTGTTGGATTTTGGGGGTTCATGGGCCACTCACCTACCTTTAGTGAATTTGCTTACAACAACAGCTATCAGGCGTCCATTGGGATGGCACCATTTGAGGCATTATATGGGAGGCCTTGTCGGTCTCCATTGTGTTGGATTGAGGTGGGCGAGGCCGCACTCTTGGGACCACAGCTGGTTCAGGAGGCCACCGAGAAGGTGAAAATGATTCGTCAGCGTTTATTGACAGCCCAGAGCAGGCAGAAATCCTATGCGGATCAGAGGCGAAGGCCTTTAGAGTTTTCTGTGGGTGATCATGTATTCCTCCATGTGTCCCCGAGGAAAGGACATCGACGGTTTGGGAAGGGTTCCAAACTATCGCCGAGATTTATTGGCCCTTTTAAGATTCTGGACCGGGTTGGTCCTATGGCGTATCGATTGGCTCTTCTGCCACGATTGAGCAGGGTACACAGTGTGTTCCACGTGTCACAGTTGCGGAAATATTATCCAGACCCAGCTCATGTGATTGATTGGGGAGATATGGATATTGTTGATGATATCTCTGTTATTGAGGTTCCTGTTCGGGTATTGAACAGGCGGGAGAAGCTTTTGCGAGGCAAAGCTATCCCTTTGGTTTGTGTCTTGTGGAGACACCGTGGCATCGAGGAGGAAATATGGGAACATGAGGCAGAGATGCATGAGCATTACCCAAAGTTGTTCGATGACGAACAATCCTGAAGGAGGGAGGTGGCGAGAGCCATATATGGTATGTGTAAGTATGCTTATTATGTGTAAGTATGCTTATTGTGTTTACCATTTTAATTTCTATATGGTTGTGTTGAACATATGTGCTATGTTTGGTTTTATGTGCATATGTGAGATGTAATGAGCTATGCGAGGTGACATTTTGCACTGTATTTGTGGGCTTGTTGCAAGGACTATGAGTTGTGAGCTGTGGTACACCCGTGTGAAGGGTGGCATATTTGTGAGTGTTAATGTTATGTGAGACTTTGAGTTGGGATTTTGCGATGGATTTGTTGAGTGTGAGTGTGACCTTGTATTGTTATTTGACCCCTATGTTTCTTTTCGAGGACGAAAAGTTTTTAAGGGGGAGAAGATGTAATGACCCGTGTTTGGGGTTCAAGGAGATAGCCATGGGAGGGAAGACACATCGAGAGATGTGACTATCAATACGACGATGTATGCATCGAATAGAGAGTTTTGACTGTGAGTGAGACCGATTCTGGGTCGGGGCCCCGAGTGGCCCGATTGTTGACTTTCTTGAGGTTTGTTGGTTGACTTTGCGTTTGAGCAGTCAACTAGGTTAGAAAATATCTGGATAGTGATATACTCGTCATTTCGAGCATTTTGACTATACTTGGGCTCAATTTGGAGTTCGTGACCCCGGGAGGTCGAACAGTATTTTTTTGGGTTAGAAAATATCTGGATAGTGATGTACTCGTCATTTCGAGCGTTTTGACTGTACTTGGGCTCAATTTGGAGTTCGTGACCCCGGGAGGTCAAACAGTATTTTTTTGGAATTTATTAATTTAAGAAAATACAAAAATATAAATAAGAGGAAAGGATAAGCTTCTACATTATATTTCTTTGGTTCGTACGTTGGAGAGAGAGAGAGAGAGAGAGAGAGAGAGAGAGAGAGAGAGGGAGCTTGAAGGCTTTGATTTGGGGTATTTTAAGCTTGTTCGATCATCAAGAATCATTCCAGGTAGGGATTCCTTTACTCTTCTATTCATTATATGATGTTTAACATGCAAAATTTAGAGATTTTATGAATTTCGGGATGAACCCTAGAATTTGGGGAAAACGTGATTTTGATTGTGAACTTTCGAATTAAGGTTATTTTGTTAGCCTAATATGGCGAGGATGGTTTAAGAACTCATTTTAGGGTTAAATCGATGCTTAAAACTGGGTTTTTGAGGTCACCGGACTAGTTTTCGGATGAACCGTGCGTTACAGGCCCGTCTAGGCGAGTACAAATGATAGGGTCGACCTGGGCAGTCGACGTGGTCGATGTGGTCGACCTGGGTGGTCGACGTGGTCGACCTCGGTGGCTATCAAGTCGATGTGAGGTGGTCGATGTGGTTGACACCGACCAAGTGCAATTTCCAGAATGTTTTTAAGCTGAGTAAAGGTACCAGGAGCCTTGCATCAGCATTCCGAAGGACTATTTACATTGTAAACCATATGCCTCTCCACATTTAAGTATTTAAGTTACAATGTAAATAAGGAAATACCCCCCCCCCCCATTTGGATTCAAAGAAAAATACTAGAAAATCAAATTCTCTCTCCTTCAAAATGTGAAAAATGGATTTAGTGTAAAATCCCGGAAATATGTATTTTTCGTAGTGGTGTCTTTTTGAAAAGTGGGGTTAGACCTCTCAGAAAAATCCCCAAAAATCAGATTTTCTTAATTATGATATGGGGAGCCAATGCCGGGACTTTTTATTTCAAGAAAATAGCTTCTACGAGAATCCTCTCTCTTGGTCAAGACATGAGGATAGAGTTGTGAACTCAAGTGGTCATGTAGGCCTGTGAGGCTATCGTGATAAGCCTGGGAGGCTACTGTTGACGACCTGGGAGGTGAGATTTGTTCAGAGCCTAAGAGGCTAGTGTGCCTGAGAGGTAATATTGTGTCTGGGAGGCATTGCTGTGCCCGAGGGATAGTACGGTGTGCCTGAAAGGCAATGTTTGGGATTACCTGAGAGGTTTTATTTCATTTTAATGTGTGTACATAATTGAGTTGGTGATATATATATATATATATATATATATATATATATATATATATATATATATATATAGCATTACACGAGCACATGCCTACACTAGTTTATGAGTTGGGATGGGTCAGGGAGACATAATCCCTACTGAGCTATGGTTGCTCACCCCTCCTGTTGTGTTTGTTTTTGTTTGTTTCAGGAGCTTACAGGAGCTAGGTGGTTCACCAGAGGTGAAGACCTTGTGTGTGTTAATTTATTTATCTTGTTGTAATGTGAAAACTATGTTGTAACCCCGTGGGGGAAAGAACACGTATGTATGTGTGTTTGTACTATGCTTTGAATTGAGACTTCTGTATATGTGATATGGTTTTGGGACGGCACCCACGCTAAGGTCCCTTTCTCGGTGTTATCACCAACCCCTTGTCTATTCGGGTGCGGGCATGGGGATTCACTAACCGGTTTCTCTGGGTCGGAAATCCGGAGCGTGACAGGGCCACGACCCAGAATTGGGCCCAAGTACTATCAAAATGCTCACATCAACGGCTACAATATTGTCCATTTTGAACATCAAAGAAAGGCTATCTCTCAGCCCTACCTAAATACGAGTCTTTACACCAATAGCTTCTTTAAATTTTTTAATATGAAATTACTTGGGTAACGTTAATGTTAATTGACACAGATATGGTAAACATGAGAAATATTGAATTTTAGCTATATTGTTGGTCTTAGATATGGTGGCCCTAGCTTATGTGAATTTTCCATCCCATTAACATTGTTGCAATCATGTAGTTGATTAGAGAAATCCCTAAAATTCTTTAAAAAAGTAATTATAGAAATTTGATGAGAAGTTGAAAATGAATCATACAGTTCATATCTTAGAATTGAGATTGAAAATGGCAAAGGCCTTGCTTGTGGCCAATGGTTTGTGCCGATGTGCGCCTATGATGGACTGGGATGTGTGACTGTGTTGGTGGATAGTGTCATGGTGACTGTGAGAGATGAGACAGGTTGAGTCGTCATTGCTGAGGGCCTGAGAGAGACCGAAACAAGAGAGAGCTTGTGAGAGTATGAGAATGAGAGAGACAATAGAGACTGCTCTAGTCAGTGCTCTAGGGCTGGAGTAGAAACAAAAGAACAAAAGACAACAAAATAAAAGTTTGGATTAAAGGCCCTCCAAAGTTAAGGGCTGTTTTACCTTACAAAAAGATAGGACCATGATGGTTAACCCCTTGCTTGGTTGCTATGGATTTGTGGGTGGAGTATGGAAAATGGATTGATTATTTTTTTCCCTTTGCTTGGTAGAGATAGAAAAGTTATGGAAATATACCTGGTGATGCCAAACGTGCATTGGAACCTGTGCACTCTTTTCGACAGCAAAATGGTGGGAAATGCTATAGAAAATAAACAGTATATGTATCTTTCCCAAACTACCCCTATGTTTGTTAGCAATCAATAATCTTATTATATGGTTTAATTGGTATTTCATATGCTATTATTTTTTTTCTAATTCTATTTACATTATAAAAAATATATTTTTTACCTCTTTTCCACTTCAACCAAACAACTATTTTTTCCACTTATTTTCTTTATACCCATTTTCTTTCCACCCATTTTCCACCTAAAACTCTTCCACAACTTTTCCACCATTTACCAAGCAAAGGGTAAATGCTATCTAAAATTATTGAATCACTTTCATATTATAATATCTAAAAAATTAATTAAATGTTATCTAACACTACAAGAAAAGTAAGCATTTACAACAGAATATTTACAGCATTTTTTGAAAAATACTGTTAAAAATTAATAAAAACAGTAGGTAAGAACCTAGGTGATGTAAAAAATAAATTATATAATGTATTTGAAACTTTTACAGCATTTATTAAAGATATGATGTGAATGGACAGGAGACCGCACGATTTTTGGCACGCAACCTCTTATTTACGCACGCAGAAAAAAAAAACCCCGCTCAAATCCGTCATTCTTTCCCTCCTACATTTTCTTTTGCAAAAACTAATCCCTAACTTTCCCTCATCTTTTACGTTTGTCAGTTCTCATGCCTGCAGTGTGAAGTCGGACGAATCAGCTGGATCTAGCCATTTTGGGTGTTTTCCGTTCAGTTTAAGTACCAGCTTGTTTATGTAAGTCATGTCCCCAATTCTTACCAAATCAATTTTCTTTTCACCGTTTCATGAGATCTTGTCTTGTTTGTTTATAAAGTTTAATATGGAAAAATTTGAGAATTTAGGTATGTGTTATTTAGTAAAATTTTCCTGTGAGGGCCAAGGTGTAAGAGTGAGGTTGTTTTCAAGTCTGAGCATGTCAAACCAGTATTAATATTGTCGAAGGTCTGAGGCCTTGGCTTTACAAGTATTCCCAGTGAAAACATACGTTGGTTGCTAGGCTAAATATTATTGACCATTATATATGTTGGTGGAGCCCTCTTCTTCAGCATTTGGGAGTTCCAATAGTTTTTAACATCGTTAGATGTTCTTCCTGGAAGTCACCTAGCGATTAAGGACCATCTGTCTTATAAGAAGTTTTTCATTAATCGATTAAGGCTGGGAGATAATTTTTGGACATATGCACAAAAGGTGTTTGATAGAATGTCCTAATGAGTTTGATTTTTTTATTCTTTTATCAAATAATGTAAAATGTTTTTTCCAATGTTTTTATTATTTTACAAAATAATATAAAAGAATATCATTTTGCAAGAAGTTGTTTTTCAAATGAAACGTGTTTTTTGTGAAAGGAATGAAGCCATAATGATGCTTATTTTTTTGGTTGAATGATCAGTATTTTAATTTATTTTATTACAATTTTAATCAAATTTGAATTGCTTTCGGACCGATGAGAGAGCCTTGCAGGACGTAAAGAAGGTGAGCTCTCTATGTAAACCTCTTGACTATACACTTCTATTACTATACACTTCTAGTGATTTAATTTTTTTTTCCTTTGAATTGTAAAAAAAGATAAAATCAAATTCTCAAATATTTTTATTTTACTAGGCTATATTGTTTTTGTTTTGTCTTATTTATATATATATATATATATATATATATATATATATATAGTTAAGTCATTTTTCCATGTATTTGCATTCCCTCAAAAACTATACTAAAACTAGTTTTTGTTTATAACCTTCTTTTATACTTGATTTAGTTTTAGTTTGTATTATTTATGTGTTTGCATATCATATATAAACTCTACTATTAGTTTATGTTGTTTATATATTTGTTTTAGTTTGTGTTTATAAAAGAATGGCCCATTATTTTTTTGGTCATTTCTATGATTTCCAAATCTTTTAAGGTTTAAAATGTCTAACAAGGAATTCTTGTTTTTCCTAAAAACAGTTAACTATTTTGATGGATAAGGAATGGCTAAAAATGCCTTGGTTTTCCAAAGAATTTATAAATGGAGCACGGAGGTTTGTTCAAATAGCTCAAACAAATGCAATGAATTCAGAAAGGATTGTGTGCCCTTGTAGTAAGTGTAAGAACTTACGTCACCATGAACCTAAAATAGTAGTTGACCACTTGGTAAAGAAGGGGATGGATCCTACCTATACTACATGGGTGTTTCATGGTGAAATGCCTGACGATTATACTGTGAATGAAGATGTTCAAATTTTAGAGGCCTGTAGAATGTATAAAGATGCATTCATGGATGGAGAAAGTACGGTAATAAAAGAAATGATTGAAAGTAAAGACTCAGACTTTATTCATTCGATAGAAGAGGCTGAAACTCCTCTCTATCCTAGTTGTATGAAGTATACAAAAATGTCAGCACTTGTAGTCCTATTTAAGCATAAGATTACAAATGGCCTATCTGACAAGGGGTTTGGTGAGATCCTTACCATACTGTGTGACATGTTGCCAGGAGACAACACACTTCCTAACTCTATGTACACAGCAAAAAAGATGCTGAGAACATTTGGTTTAGGGTATGATAAGATACATGCATGTGTTAATGATTGTTGCTTGTTTAGAAAAGACAAAGATAATATGGATGAGTGCCCAAAATGTGGTTCGTCACGGTGGAAAGTAGATGAACGGACTGAAAAGACACGGAAAGGAGTCCCGGCAAAGGTCCTTCGTTATTTTCCAATTATACCAAGGATCAGGAGGATGTTTCTAGCTAAAGATATGGAAGAACAATTAACATGGCATTCTAACAATAAAAGTAAAGATGGCAACGTACGACATCCGGTTGATTCAGCTGCATGGCATAATATTGACCAAAGATGGCCTTCTTTTGCATCTGAGCCTCGTAATGTTAGACTTGTCTTGCAGCAGATGGGTTTAATCCATTCTCAAATATTGGCACCTCATATAGTTGTTGGCCAGTTATTCTTGTTACATATAATCTTCCTCCTTGGCTATGCATGAAGAGAGAGAATATGATGTTGAGTTTATTAATTCCAGGACCAAATCAACCCAGGAATGACATTGATGTTTACTTGGAGCCACTTATAGATGATTTAAAAGAGTTGTGGAATAATGGCGTGGTTATTTTTGATGCATTTAGTAAGCTTACATTTAATATAAAGGCTGTTTTGATGTGGACCATAAATGACTTTCCAGCGTATGCAAACCTATCTGGATATAGCACAAAAGGGGAAAAAGCATGTCCTGTATGAGGCATTGACACATGTTCTAAGCATTTAAAGCATAGTAAGAAATGGTGTTATATGGGTCATAGGAGATTCCTTCCACACAACCATCCATACCGTCAGAAAAAAAGCTGGTTTGATGGAACCCAGGAGGATCAAGATCGACCAAGGCCCATGACCAGTAATGTTGCATTTCAAGCTGTTAAGAATTTAAAAAATGATTTCGGGAAGAAAGATAGGAAGCTTAAAAGGAAGAAGCCATCGATGAATTCGACACCTTGGAAGAAGAAATCAATATTTTTTGACTTACCATATTGGGATGTAAGTGATTTATGATACATCCCCTGTATATTGATTGTGAGTCTTATATATTTTAAATATGCCTTAAATTAACTCTTAATTTTATAAATTGGACTTGTAGGTTTTGCTTATTCGTCACAACCTAGATGTCATGCACATTGAGAAAAATATATGTGAAAGCTTGCTTAACACGTTGTTAAATGTAAAGGGAAAGTCAAAGGATCACATTAACTCTCGCCTTGATCTTGAAGTAATGGGAATAAGGAGTGAATTGCATGTAAAGGAAGGTTCAAAGTTGTTGCCACCGGCACCTCACACTTTATCCAAGTTAGAGAAGAAGCTTTTCTGTTCAAGGTTGCGAGACTTAAAGGTACCTGATGGCTTTAGCTCAAATATTAGTAAGTGTGTATCAATGGATGAGTGCAAAATTACAGGCCTCAAGTCCCACGACTGTCACATTTTGTTGCACCAATTGATTCCCGTTGCTTTAAGAGGAGCTTTACCAAAGGGACCAAGGAGAGGCATTTATCGTCTATGTGCATTTTTTGATGAAATTTGTCAAAGGGTGATAGATAGAAACAGATTAGAAGTGCTCGAAACAAACATTGCTGAGACATTGTGCATGCTTGAAAGGTTTTTTCCACCATCTTTTTTTGATGTTATGGTTCACTTGCCAATTCATCTTACACGGGAAACACGACTATGTGGACCAGTGCATTTACGATGGATGTACCCATTTGAGAGGTAGTTCTATACACTTACCTTCTTGTACTTCTAGTTTGTCATGCTTATGAAATAATAATTAATTTTTTCTTAATAATTAGATGTATGAAGGTATTTAAGGGGTTTGTCAGGAATCGTGCACAACCTGAAGGATGCATAGCAGAGAGTTATCTTGCCGAGGAGTGTGTAAGATTTTGTGATAGGTATATTGAGCAAGCAAATCTTGTAGGTAGTTATAATAATCGAAATGATGTTTTGGTGGCTGAAATTGCAATAGAAGGGCGTCCAATTACACATGGGGTATCCACAATAATGGCTAATGATATGTTACGAATTGCCCATCATTATGTCTTAAGAAATACCGTAGAAGTTGATCCATATGTGCAGTAAGTACAATTTATAACTAGTACTTACATATTTAATTTTCATAGCACAATATATATTTATGTAACATTTTTATATCATTGCTAGAATGCATATGGAGGAACTTAAATCTTTAGACACCGGTTTGTCAAGAAATGAAGCAGCTCTACAAAAGATCCACAATCAGACATTTTGCAAATGGTTAGAAGAAAAGGTTCAACTAAGCAACATTCCTATATCAAGCAGATTATATTGGCTATCGTTGGGTCCAAGGAAACATATAATGTCCTATTCGGGATATATAATAAATGGACAACGATTTCACACAAGGGAACATGATAGGAGCACACAAAATAGTGGTATTTCATTCGATGCAGAAACTGTTTTGCAATCTAGTGCGAAGGATACTAATCCTGTGGTTCATGAAGTCTCTTATTATGGGTACACAGATGACATTATATTATTGGATTACTACCAATTTAAAGTCCCTGTATTCAAATGTACATGGGCAAACATTGTAAGTGGTATTAAATATGATGATGGGTTCAAGTTGGTTAACCTCCACCAAGGCCTTAGCCAATTTGAAAAAGACCCATTCATTCTAGCTACGTAAGCAATACAAGTGTTTTATTCGCGGGAAACTTCAACTTCGAATTGGTATGTAGTCCTGAAATCACCACCGCGAGGCATTCAAGAATCTGAGATGTTTGCTCAAGACAATTTTATGCCCACAACTCCTGTTCATATATCCGAACTTGATTTGGATCCTTGTTTTATTGATGATAACTATCTTAGGAATGATTGTGAGTCCGTTGAAGTGGAAAACTAATGAAAGATGTTTCCTTTGTATATTTTTTGCATTCAGTTGAATGATTTAACTTTCGAATGGAATTATTAAATTAATGATTTAATCATTATTTTTTATATTGCTTAAAATGTATATTTATGATGCATTCAATTTTATGGTATATGCAAATTTACTTGTATTACTCATCTTGATTATGTGTAGGTGCAGGTGCTGGTGCATCTCAAATATTGGATATTGTGTAGCTATCTTACTAGTGTTGTTTAAGATTATTTATAGTAGTTTGTGTCTTGATATTTACTAGTTTAACACTTGAATCATATCTTAAAAGGGTATAATCTACAGATCTTATTCCCTATAAATCAGAGGATAACAGGATGCCTTACTGTCTCGGTGAGGTAATAAGATTTATAGATCATGTTTGTTATTTATTTTGCTTTTTGTTTAACTTATTAAGTAATAGCTAAATGTTCGGATGTCTTTTTTCTCTTGTTGTGCAGAGATTTAAAAATGCAGACAAAATCTTTAAAAAAGCAAGAGACATTGCAATTGCAGCTACACAGCTATAAACCAATGATCCAACAGGAAAGAAACGGCTAGCACCCGAATTGACTACACAGTTACAAACCAATGATCCAACAGGGAAAAATAAGAAGGGAAGAGGAGAGACAAAGGTTAAAGTAGATGGACAACCAATTGAATTGGAATTTAATGAACGTAAGCAGCCTGTTGGGAAAAATGCTAGTATTCTTTCAAGTCAAATAGGAGCACTGGTGCGGGAACAAATCCCACTGACCACTGATAATTGGGGTGATGTTCCTGAAAGTACAAAACTAAGATTGTGGACTATTTTAAAGGTAATAAATTTAATATATGATAACTTTATTCTTTGTAGACATAATTTACTTGTATTTCTTTAATTGGTTGCTTGGTTTTTGTAGCAAAAGTTTCAACTCACAGCTATTGACAAAGATAATATTATTAAGAAAATGGGTATGCAATTAAATTGGAGTAGAGGGAACATGTCAAGGGTGGTGAAAAAAATATTACCGAAGGTTGGTCCAGATACTTGTGATGAGGAGTTTGAAAAATTTTTGGCAGAGTTACAAAACAAAAGGCCCACATACATGGACAAAGAATCATGGGATAGTTTTTTGAAAAAACTACAAACACCATCCTGGATAGTAAGTATATTGGATATAATATGCTGTTGAACTTATTTTCCTCATGTTTGCCTCTTTTGTAATTATGATTCATTACGGGAAAAAAGTAAAAAATATGCGGCTATTAGAGCGAAGCAAGACATGGTGCACTTGACCTCTAGGAAAGGATTTGCTCGCTTGGAGCATGAGATGGTAATGCAAATTAATTATGTCTTTATGTTTGCTTGTCTGAAATGCTAGGGTGTAAGCTCTATTTAATTTTTTATATAATACTTTGTTGTTTGGTGATAGCGAGAAGATGCAAAGGATAAATCTCAAGTTAGTAGATGTGACGCATGGGCATATGCATACACCCAAAATAAGCCAATGGAAATGTTAAAACCGTCAGTACAGAATGCTGTTTGTATTGGAAATATATATACATATATACTAAACATTTATTGTGTAGCACAAGATGAAAGATTATTCCCAAACTAACGAAGAACATAGTGAGAATAGCCCACTTGATGATGCCCTCACGAATGTATTTGGCCATGAGAGGCCTGGACGAGTACGTGGCCTTGGATATGGGGTTAATCCGTCTATGTTGAAGGTGTCTTGTCAATGGAGAATGGCCAATAAACATTTAGAGGAAGAAGTACGTGAATTAAAGGAAATGGTAAAGGAGCTGAAATCAAAATTGGATGCCATGCCAAATCAAAATCAGGCTCAAAATCAGAATCAGACTTGTAGTTCAATGCTTTCCGGTGATTATGTCCCTGAGGTAATTTAATTTTGTCTATTTAATAAAACAATTATTTGTGTTTCCCTTAATTTATTTTATATATTTATTTATTTTTAATGTTGTCAATAATAGATGCCATGTTCTAGCAATTTCAATCCGTTGGGACAGAATCTAAATAATGCACAATACGAGATTAGGCATTATGATCATCCGGAATTGCCCATTGCATTAGGTCGAATTTCGTCCACAGATCCCACTAGTAAAGTACACAGTGTTCCTGTTGGAGAGGGTTGCTATAGAGTTTGGGTAATTCAACCAATTATTAGAGGCGTTCGTCTCTATCGTACGACTGTTGATGCAGATACAATTGATGAAGCTATTGAAAGCACAGTGGCTTGGCCAATACATGCCATCGAGTATTACAATGATACAATCAATACATTTTTAATTCATTGCTTTAATTAATAGTAATTACATGAATAATGTTTTTTTCTATTAATTTGTAGGGTTTTGCCACCTCTTTGAGATTTCTATTTTGGGGACATGTGAATGAGGTATTCATTTATTCCTTTTTCATACTTTTTGTCTTTTATTTCAAAAAAACTAAGGAACAAATTGACAATATTTGATAAATACTAGCACTACCTGTAATAAAATAATTCATGCTTGGGGTGTTTTTGTTTGGTTATCTTCTCTTGATGAGTTTGGATTGTTTTGGAGAGGAATTTGGGATAAAAAAAAAAGTTGGACTACATTTTTATTTATTATTTTCTCTCCTGTGATAAAGATATCTTGATCCGTTTGTATGTTGGGCAACCGTTTCTATACTACTATGTGCACTTCATTCCAGTATATTTATACACAAATATATGTATGAAATATTTGTCATTTTTACCCACGTTGGCATATCAATTCCATGAAAAATCAAACAGAGAGGCCCTTCTTTAAATCTGTAGTTTGAAAAAAAGGGGAAAATGAAAGAATGAATCAAGTTATTAGTATTAGATGGGATGGATTTGTAGACATACACACCACCCAAATTATGTTTGTCACATTAATTTTTATTGAAATGGGCTGGCCAGTCGGTCTGTCTAGGGACTGCTGAAATTCAAGAGCTCTTGCGTGGTCACAGATAGTGGATTTTCTCAAATCAAGGCAGGTAAACCAAAAATCTTAGTATTCATTTGCGTCAGCTTCACTCATTATTGGTCAATCACCCATCTGGGTAGTGTTTGAATTCAATCAAGTTTGGGTTTGGAACTTGAAGTGGAATAGAACAATCTATTAGTGCAACAAATCTGAGTCTTGAAGGATTGGGGTTCCAGTTCTAAATTTGCAGTTCAAATCACAATTTTTTGTGGTTTATTGTTTTTGGGTTGGTCTCAGATCATGGTTATATAGGGATATACTACATTTACTCTATGTTAAGATGTCTTGAAATCAATTTGAATATCAGATCAAGCAAAAAGATGGAATTCCAGCCCTCCTCTCCTTATACTGGCTCTTTCAAGTTATATTATTTCTTGTCTATGTTGTAAACTTGGAAAGTGGAAATTTCTAATGAATATCCATTTCTTCTTATAGGACTCTAGTGCAAGGGTTGCTTCAGCAAGTAAGTTATTACTCCTATTTAATTAATTAATTTTTATTATTATTTGTATTCTTATTCTCCATTCTTATATTCTTTTCTAATTTTGCATCACCTTTAGCAAAGTACTTTATTTTACATTTTAATATTGTTTGGTAAATATTCTGGGAACTTTTTTTAATAAATGAATTTTTTGATTTGTTGTACAGAACTACGGTTGTTAGTCACTCATAATCGGTTGTGGTGTGTAAAAACTCCCAAATTGTGCAATGTCAACCAATTGGTACCAATCGTGCTAGACTTACTGGGAAATGCTCTTTCAAAAAGAATGGATAATTATTGCGGCCGGCTAATCTTTCTTTCTGTTCATTATTTTGTGTTAGAAAAAAATCATTGTGATTTAAGACTTATTTCAGTTGGCTTTATTTGTATTTTTTATAATTAGAAGATGATGGTCATGGGTTATATTGAAAAACTATTTTTAGTTATTGATAACTATTTGTCTATATATTGAATAAATAAGAGAAGTTATGTGTATTACAAAATGGTTTGAATAAATAAGTTTATCGTGTTGTAATTTGAATATTGGGAATGAAATGAAAAAAACAATCGGAAAAGCAGCATATGGAGCTGCTGTAAATAAAAAAAATTAATATGCCAGGAAGTCCTTTTACAGCATATATAAAACCTTGTCATTAATTCTTTTACAGCATATAAAAGACCCTATAAATGGCTTTTTACAATATATAAAAAATCCTGTAAATAGTTTTTTACAGCATATATAAAACCTTATAAATAGTTTTTTACAACATATCTTAAATGATGTAAATAGTTATATTACAACAAACATAAAACGCTGAAAAAAAACTTAGACTTTTTTACATCATTTCACCCCACAGCATTTCATAAATGCTGTAAAAACTCATTAACAGCAAATATTAAGTGCTGTTAAAAGTTATTTTTCTTGTAGTGTTATAATGAGCTGATACTCATTTTCACCCCCAAACACTTTCAAATTAACTCGAGCGGGGAGAAGCAAGATGGTTTACGGGTTTGTCTAGATTATTTTGCACAATTTGAAAAATAACCACGGGAAAATGATACTACAATCAAGTGTCTTTTCCGATGCCTGACGGCCCTCTAGAGAGTTTCCTTGCTTACTGGTACACTTATTTGTTGTGTTTTTTAAAAAGAGGGTGAGACTGAGGACGAGAACCGTAGTATGTATTGGAGATGTGGCGATAATTGGTGATGTTGCTTTGATGTCATATATAATATTCAATGTGCAGTATAGTGGTCAACTGTTTATGTCACTGCGATATTTCGTATTTTACTCTGTGTTGCGATGCGCTCGACAGTAAGGTCAAAGCCCGCCTCGACTGTGGCATAGGCCCATTTACCTATACATGAACCCCCATAGCCGGATTCAAATGTCAATATGCATGCATGATGCCATCCATACAATAAATATTAATTTAAACGGTCTATGTATATAAAAATCATACAATAAATAAAAGATAACTTAATTTATATATCAAATTGACACGCGTAACTAAAATAATCCCGTGTCCTTACAATTTAATTTGATTTCCCCCAATTGGCTTTAAACTAATTAAAAAGAAAGTGAGCAAAAATCAATGTCAATTTTTGTGGGATGGTGCATAGAGGGTTGTTCCAGGATATATGGAAATAGGAAACCAATGGCACCAAAGAAAATCATTGAATCGTTGATGGATGTGGATTGTGGAGGAATCAAAAGGGCATAGAGACGTTCATCCATGACCATGAGGCAGAACTAATAAGCATCACATTCACAGGGCAAAGGATTTTGCTTTCCCGCTGCGGGTATAGTGGACGTGGCGAGCAACCATTCTAAAGGGAAGCGGCGGTTCCTGTGTGCGTTTTGATACCCAAGGCAAGCGTGATAAATGTACTTTGAAACTACTTTATAATTATATATATAATTTAAAAAAATATTTAGTGATTTTAATGTATATGGTAAGACCATTCTTTCGATCCAATTCCGATGCTGGTAGTCCAAATCCAAATGTTCCATTCCTGTTGGCCAACTCAATTTTTGACTACTTGCCTTATGTTCCTGCATTGTCAGAGTGTTGGGTAATCGAATCCATGGCCAGGGCTTCTTAATAATATCGGCTCTCTTGCAATATTTTATATATATATGTATGGGGGGGGGGGGGGGGGATGGGAAAGGGTGTTGGTGGTTTGATAAGTTATTATATCATTATTTTATACAATTATTTATTAAAGTAATACTAAGATTATATCAAACACATATGTGTGTGCAATCTAGCGATAAAATATTTTTATAAAGATTTTAATAATAAATTTATCCTTTCGAATTATTTAAATATTATTCTTTAAAAAAATATAATATCAAAACAAAAATAGATTTGAAAGTGGTAGTACATATACTAATCTGTACGATGATAAATAAATTTTTATTTCAAAATGTATAATATATTTTGATTTTAAAAAAATAAAAAGTAAACGTTATTAACTTGATATTTAGAAGTTTCCTAAACTTATTATTTTATATAATTGTTTAATTATAAAATAAAGACATTCATGTGTTACACATTTGCCAAATTTAAATATTTTTATTGTATAAGAATATATTGTCATGTTTTAATATTGTATTAAGATTTTTTTTTAAATACGTATTAGAGCATCTCCAACCCATAAGCTATAGCAATAGCTATATGAATATTTAGCTTAAAAGTCTCTCAAATACATTAGTTATATGTGTAGCTATAGAAAAAAATTATATAAATATAAATATTTTTTTTAACTTTTAGCTAAACCTAACATGTCAGCCCTTCACCATAATTTTTTTAATATTTCTATCATTCCCCAACCCCTTTCCTCGCTTGCTTGCCGACCTTTCTCCCATTGCAGATGTTGTTGTCATTCACGAAGCAGGGTGTGATCCATCTCTACAAGCAGTCTCCTCCCTCATAGCGCCGTTTTGTCCCTCTCCCCCTGCGCGCCACTTGGTTCCCCTTCATCGCAATGCCACGTGCCGCGCCGTGCTCAGCGACCCCACCTCGTCGAACTCACTTGATCTCCTCTCCCCACAGCCTCTATCCTGACCCCAGACTACCGCTTCAGCATCGGAGAGCTGCTTCTCTGTCTTTGGAATTTTATTTTTATATGAGGTGTTTGGTTGGGGTAGAAAGTTTATGGAAAAGTAATATAATTTTTATTTTTTATTACTTTTATTATGTTATTTTGACACATGACAGCATTTTATTTGATCTTATTTTACTGTTAGTTTTTCATGAGTTTTCCCGAGCAAATGAATGAGGAAAACGTTTCACGGTTTTCAAGGCCATTTTATATGTTTACTGTGCAGACTCCACTTCAACCAAGCAGCAGAAATCGAGTTATCCACCCATTTTCCATACGTCAGTTTTTTTTCCATACCTTTTCCGTATGAACCAAGCAGGGCCCTAGGGATTTTAGAATTTTGCAATAATATAAAAAAAGATAAATTTAATAAAATGATAGTTTAGGAAAACAATAAATAAAACAATATTAGAATATTATTAGTCAAAACATAGCAAGTTATATATTGTTTTAGCTTAAGATTTTAGCTCCGTTGATGCTTTTAATGTATAATTATAACACAATATAAGCAATTAATGTAAAATATCCCGATGAAAATTGACTCAATAAACATGGGCATTTTAAAAATAAAAAAACTTCCATGACAATTAATTTAAAAATAAATTTAATATTATCTGATAGTCCAGATTTATCTGGGCCATAAATCGCCACGACGAGTGCCAGTCGATCCAACGGGCAATGATGCAACGGCTGAGCTGATGCCCGCCCGAAACCACTAAAATTCATAAAATAATATATTAGCGGACGAGGAAGAGTGTGTGTGTGTGTTGTGTGGATGAAAGATTCTCCGATCTCGCTGTCGTCGTCCTATGCGTGGGTGTGCATGTATGCATTGTGTGTGTGTGAGTGTGTCGTTTTGGGGTTGTGGGATCTGATGCCGCAAAAGGGTGTTGTCGTTTTATGAGTTGAAAACCCGCGCGCATATCTCGTGCCCCCTTCTTTCTTCATATTAATATAATAATATTATTATTAATGTGTTGTGTGTGAGTGTTCCTCGACTCTCACGAAATCTCAAACGCGATCGACACCGGGTCCCACGCTGTCCAGATTCCACCTTATCCCCTCCTCCGCTACCCGACATCATCGACTCTCTCCGCCCCGCACGCGGAGCGCGTGCCGCGGACTCTCTTCTATTCTACGCTGCCCATTGAATCTTTTTTGCCGGTGGCCGTGGGGCCCTCTCCCCCCTTCCATCCGACACGTGTTAAATACTTCATAAACCAACAGGGGCGTTCGACTTCGTGGCCAGCTGGAAGTGGCAAGGACAGGGAGGGAGGGCATCATCGGCAATCATGTCCCGCGAGACGTGGTCACTCGAACCCGCCTGCGACTGCGAGTCGACGCCAATGAATGTGAAACGGCCACATCCCCGACAACCATCTTCTTTAACACACACAAATTACCGACGTCTTTATCTTAAGTTAATACAATCATCACAGCTAAGACACGAGGCAGCACAAGTGAGACAATAATAATACTAATTATTATATACATAAATTGATATACTAAACTCTTTTACATAAATAAATAAAAAAAAAACACTCCCAAAATATCTATCCTAGCCCGTTTACGCAGACTAGCTTACCGAAATTGGCAAGTAAAATTAACGATGTGGTCGCTACTAATTTTTATTATTATTATTAATATTACTATTAAGTTTTTGAATTTTCTTTCTACTATAATTTTACTTTCATCGGATTCTATATTTTTCTTAAGTTAATCTAGCCCCGGCCAACTAATTCATTTGATTTGTCGGCTTTTTGTCTTATTATTATTATGAATAAAATTATTTATATTTTTCAAATTAAAACAGGTACTTTGCATTTTTGTCGATATCATTTTGATTAATAAATTTTTAATTAAAATTATATTATTTTGATAAAAATACAAGAAATTTATAATACAATCCTTAAAATAAAAACTGCAAATAGTATTATTTTTTTATTATTATTAAGTGAATAAAAGATTTTCTAACACTTTTGCATTAGGAGACTTTATAGTTTAGATTTTAACTAGTGGGGAAAGCAAAGCACAATTAAAAAAAGAATAGAAAATTTATAAAAAAGATTTGTAAAGGTTCTTTTACTATGTCCTCATTCCACATTTTATTGATTGGTTTAAAATTAATAAAATATTATCACATTAAAAGACATGCACAAAAAGCATGTATCTAGTATTACTAAAAAAAGTTATAAGGTAAGAGCATCTTTAATCATGTTCAGAGGCACGCTCAGACTTCTATAGGAAGGCCATGGCCCCCTTAGTTTTTTTCTTTTATACATATACATATATATAATATGTAACGAATGATAGGAATTTAATACCTGGCCCCCTCTTCTTGTCAAACATTTAAGCCCGTCATTTGTGTTTTTAATGTTGTGTTTGGCTTTTAAATGTCACTGTGTTTAATATTGACAGAGTTTGCTTTCCCAATTAATAAATTTTTAATTAAAATTATATCATTTTGACAAAAATACAAAAAACTTATAATACAATCCTTAAAATAAAAAATGCAAATAGCATTATTTTCTTATTATTATTATTATTAAGTGAATAAAAGATTTTCAACACTTTTGCATTAGGAAACTTCACAACAAAGCACGATTAAAAAAAGAATAGAAATTATATAAAAAATTTTGTAAAGGTTCTTTTACTATGTCCTCATTCTACATTTTAATGGTTGGTCTAAAATTAATAAAATATTATCACATTAAAAGACATGCACAAAAAGCATGTATCTAGTATTATTAAAAACAAGTTATAAGGTAAGGGCATCTTCAATCAGTTTTTTTCTTTTATATATATACATATATATATAATATGCAACGAATGATAGGAATTTAATACCCGCCCCCCTCTCCTTGTTAAACATTTGAGCTCGTCATTTGCATTTTTAATGTTGCATTTGACTTTTTAATGTCACTGTGTTTAATATTAACATAGTTTGCTTTCCCAGTTAATATTATATTTTTTAATGTCATTATTTTTAATATTGACTAGGTTTGCTTCTTTTGTATCACGAAAAGCAATATATATAATAATATATAAAGATATCTTTTTATCAATCGGCCCACCTTACCCATGTCACATGCAGTGTATCATCATTATAATTTTAATAATATTATAAAATAAAAATAATATATTTTAAAATAAAATTTAATATAATAAAAAGTAATAAAGTTATCACAAAAGACTACTCATATAGAATCCAACTAAGTACACATGACTTCGAATCTAATTATGAGACATAGTAGTAATTATATATATATATATACATATATATATATATATATATATATATGTACACATGACTCTAAGTAAGGCATATTAATAATTTTAAATATATATTTTAATGTCCACGACTTTGAGTTTTGTACTCTGTCATTAAAGGCTTGAAGCAGTGAGGTGCTGCACCAAAGATAATAATCCGCCAATCCGACCATTTGATGTTTAGTTCAAGGTCCACCCTTAATATGTCTCAACCCATCTTGGCCCCTCCTAAATTGAAATCCTAGGTCTGCCCTGATCATGCCCCCTATATATTTTCACTATTTTAACTAAAAGTTATTTTAGGAAGTTACTTTTATATTACATGTTCATATCATGCTCTCTATTTTAACTAAGTATAAAATATTTTATTATTTTTTAAGATTTGGCAATTATTAAATATATTCGTTTTTAACACATGATTGTCCCTTAAGATACTTAGTAGAATTAGACTCAGTTGGCCTTCGAGAAGTTTCACCAAGCCTAGATGCTAAAAGGGTTCAGAATGTTTTGTGAGATCTGAACATAAAAAATATAATAAGCACCTAAAAATTACTTAATAATCATAATGCTAAAAATAAAACATAATAAGCACCTAAAAAGGTTGAAAATATTTTGTGAGATTTGAACCTAAAATATAGCTATACCCGGTAAATATATATGACTTGCTTGAGAACAATTTCTTTCGAGATTTCAAATTTCAGTCAAACAAGTTAAAACCTTTTGTGCCTTTTGCAGCTACTTGCTTATTAGTTTTCATTTTTTCATGTCCAACCTAATGTTATGCACATAAAAAAACCGAAAAGGAAGAAAGGGAAGTATGGAGGGGAGCGAATTTCCTTGGCCAAATGCAAATTATGACCCACACAGAGACATGCATCAGAAACAAACACCATGGAGAGACTTGCACACTATGGTACAGCAGTCCAATAGAGTCACACTATTGATTGGGTCCTGGATTAAAAAAACATAACGAAACAGACATGTAAATGTTGAACTAGATTTCGATAGGCTTATCAAGCCCACACGAAACCTTCAAACCAAAATTTTAATGCACATAGATAGAAAAGTTATTGGAGCTTTGAATTCCAAAACAGAGTTCAACAGGGCCATACACCAAGCTATCCATGACAATAAAATTCAAGACAACAACCAAGAAAATGATAGTATATACTGTGTCTTTTTTTCTTTGAGTTTTTCTTTGCATATGAAGTTCAATTATTATCCTCAAACATATAATAAATGATAGTATTGTGTTCTATCTTGAAACATATTATAAAAGATAACCACAACAGCTTAATGGGGATGATAAAAATTTTAAACCAAGGCCTTGTCCCAACCATTTGTTGAAATCAACCAGAATACACACAATGTAAAAACATAGTGTTTTGGTGAATACATGCAATGCATCACAGTACTAAAATTTATTTGGAACTATTAACCTCTAGGAACTAGATAATTCTTATGGGCTGGACATGGAATTCCAATTGAGAACTAAAATGCAATCATCATTAAAGTTACAATTAAATGGCTCGGTCAAAGATTAGGTTTTGTCCTTGCTACAATAGTTAGACTTAGACCGCATTTAAAAGTGCAATAATATCAAAGTCAATTATCTAAAATTAGACACCCCAAAATAAAATCATGAGAAAAAATGAAAACATGAGAGTATGAGAAGTAGAAATATAGAGGAAGAATCATGGAGTGACACAAAACAACGCATGTATCCATCATTGAACACAAAACACTGACATGAATATTATGTATAGAAAAATTCTAGTTAACAAACAAACATCAAATATTATTATGTACTTTAATGATGAAGTAACTGTGGCTCCAGCTTAGAGTAAAGGTCGACTTCACCAAAGGCTTGTGTGGGGTGAAAAGGGAATTTTTAATGGTTGATTTAGGGATTTAGGTTAGCAAAATGGTGAGAATAAAAGGAGGAAGAAAAAGAAAAAGATACCTAAATGAGGAATGACGATAGAATAATTGGATCTTGTTGTGGAATACACCGACATAGTAATAGTCTAAGAGAACCGAAACAAAATCAGGTGCACTCTTCTCGTATTAAAATAATAAATTTATTGATGGCGAGCGTAAATGCATTGATATATTTGGCGAGCCTGATAGGGAGTTACGTATTTTGAGTTATGGTTTAGAGTGTAGGTTGAAACAGGTACAAGATGTTTTTGACTCCCTATAATAGGATAAAGTGCTAGATAGAGAGAGGATTGTAGACGTTTTAATATGCTGTTTTTAAATTCTCTGCCAAATATCTAAGGGCAAAAAACTACCACGATGAAATTGAAGTGGCATAATATGACAAGGAACATCATGGGGGTTAGACATTGGACTAATATCAAAATCATCAACTACTATATAAAATTTAAAGACTCGTATTTGGGTAGTTTTGAGAGATAGTCATTCTATGGGAATACAACTATCTAGATGGTAGTGTAGTCGTCGATATGAGCATTTTGACTGTACTTGGGCCCGATTCCGAGTTGGGGCCCCGTTTGACCTGATTGTTGACTTTTCGGGGTTTATTGGTTGACTTTGTGTTTGGGTGGTCTTTTGGGTGTAATAATATCTGTTTAGTGTTGTGCTCGTCATTTCGAGCGTTTTGACAGTAATTGGGCTCAATTTGGAGTTCGTGACCTCGGGAGGTCAATTATTGTGTTCGGGTCAATTATTGCTGGGAGGCCAATTATTGGCAGCAGTATAAATAATTAAGAAACTGCATTATCCCTTTATTTTTGCTTGGTGCATGCGTGTTTGAGCAAGAGAGAGAGAGAGAGAGAGGGAAAGTAAAGAACTCCTTTTGGCGATTTTGGGGCGATTGGAGCTCGTGGATCGCAAATAATCTTTCAAGGTAGGTGTCCTTGAACCTCTTATCTCGATTCTGTCTTGGAATATGCGTGAATTTATCATGAATTATGAATTTGAGTATGAACCCTAAGTTTTGGGGGAAACCCAATTTTGGGGTTAGATCTGATGATTTAGCATAAAATCTGTAGTTAAAAACTGATTTATATCAGTTTGGGTACGTAATTTTGTACTCTGTTTAGTAAAACGCGTGTTTGTGAGTGCTTGGGGGTTGCTGGGTTGATTCCAGACGAAAATTTGGCCAAAAACGATGATGAACAGTAACTTGGGCGAACAGTAGTGTCGAAGTTCGTAGTCAGCAGCTTCGTTAGTCCAGATCAATAGTCCGAAGTAGTTAGTCCAGATCAGTAGTCCAGAGCAGTTAGTCCGGAGCAGTTAGTCCGGATCAGTAGTCCGGAGCAGTTAGTCCGGAGCAGTTAGTCCGGATCAGTAGTCCGGAGCAGTTAGTCCGGATCAGTAGTCCGGAGTAGTTAGTTCAGATCAGTAGCAGTGATCCGTAGCATCGCTCCGCAGCAGTGTTTCCGTAGCATCCATTCCGCAACAGTGATCAGCAGCAGTGATCCGCAGTAGTGCACTGCACTGGACATTTACATTGTAAACCATTATGCCTCTTCACATTTAAGTATTATACCCCCCATTTGGATTCAAAGAAAAATACTAGAAAAATTAATTCCACTCTTTCAAAATGTGAAAATTGGGATTTAGTGTAAAATCTCGGAAAAACCCAAAAGTTCATAGTGGTGAATTTTTGGAAAGTGGGGTTAGACATCTCAGAAAAATCCCCAAAAATCAGATTATCTTATTTATGATATGGGAACCTAATGCCGGGACTTTTGATTTCAAGAAAATAGCTACTATGGGTACTTCCTTCATAAATCAAGGATTGAGGATTTACTTGTGAAGACTGGCTACAGTTTTAAAGAAAATGTTGAGAATGACATGCCATACTCATGTTAGTATGTTGGTGTGAGGTATTGGGGCATGGACTTCGTGACTTGTTTGGGTTCTCACCGTGATGCACCGATGGTGCAATATGGTTGACGGGGCAGGCATATGCGCCGATGGCAAGCCTGTGTGGCGACTGTGGCCGGGCATATTGCGCTGTGCCGTGGCAGGTATATGCGCCGATGGCAGGCCGGTGTGGCGACTGTGTCCGAACATATAGCGTTGTGGTAGGGCTGAGTGCCCTGAGCTGGGATCCTGTTGAGGATCGTGGACAAGCTGTCCTGTGTGGGCAGGCTAGGTCCTGATGTTTGTTTGCAGGCTGAGTCCTAATGATTGTGCACACTACACAGTGCACGAGTACACAGAGCATGTAGTATAGACTTGTATGTCTGCATGATGTGGAGTGTTGGGGTCACCTACTGAGCTTGTCGCTCACCCCTACTTGTTGTTTACCTTTTTCAGGTGTAACCCGAGACTAGTGGAGGACTTTCTTCCAGGAAGACGTGCCCACTACTCTAATGTATGATACAGTACTGTATTCTTTATTGTGTATTGTATTATGTTTGTATCCCGGACATGGGTCCGTGGACAGTTGTATTTGCATACTGTTTGTGATGTGATGTCTGTATGACTGTTTGACTTATTGTATGCATGATGATGTATGGGAAAGTACAGGATTACCCTTGATGTATGATCGTACAGGGTTGCATATTTGAGACAGCACCCGCGGTGTAGTCTCTATTGGTGCTAGTCACCAACCCCTTGACCTTTCGGGTGCGGGCAAGGGGAAGTCATGTTCCTGGTTCTGGGTTTTCTTGGAATTTGGGGGCGTGACATAAAATTACACCTATCAACATGTACAAAATCAACCTTTGCGTTGTCATGATTTCTGGTCAAAAGTTTTGCCACGACTCTTAATTGAGTAGTAAATTTACTGCCATTTACATTCAATTATAAGGGTATATTTGATCAAATGATATTACTTTAAAAAAATAAATTATTTTTAAAATAATAAATTTAAATAATTAAAATTATTTATTAGTGTTTTTTTAAAAATAATCACATCTTACCAAACAATGCCTAACCTTTTAAAAAATAAAATAAAAGGTTCTACTCTTTCCTGTTGATAAGTTTTAATTTTTGATTTTGGGAATGAGATTTTTAATTTTATTTTTGATTTATTTGTTTCACTCTCAAATATCACCAATTGGAACCTAACTACTAATTGAAAAAAGTACAATCTCACTATTTTCTGATATTAAGGAGGTGTTTAGTATGAATTTTGATTCTTGTATTCTATTATGTTTCATGTTGAAATTAAATTCTAACATTAAATAATTTTAAATTTATTTTAATATACTATTTTCAAAAATAAACTTTTTTAAAAACTAATTTGTGGGTATCAAAAGTTGCGTTTGATATGCTTACAATTATGAATTATTTTTAAAAACGATAGATCCAGCGAGGATTTATTTTAATTTAATAATAATATATATTTAAAAATATTTTTTAAAATAGTAAGTTTTAAATTTTTTAAACTGTTTTCTGTTTTTAAATCTAAAATTAACTTTGTCGGAAAATTATATTAGTTTTTTTATTTTATTACTTGGACACATTAAATATTAATTTAAAAAGTATTTTTGGATTCAATTTTAAAATGATAAGATGATATTATTTTTAAAAGGATTGTTTTTGAAAATAGTGGATCTGATGAATCTAAAAGTATTTATGAGTAGTGAAAATTCATCTGAATTTACCGTTTTTGAAAATAATCGTGTTAAAAAAAGAGACTTTGCCAAATATGGTCTATTTTTTTAAATAAGACTTTGACAAATCGCCCTTGTTTTTAAGCATAAATTATTTTGTAATCACATTTTTTTTATGACGAGATATCCTCTTGTATCAGACCGTAGGCTTTGCTGCAGATTATGAATAACCAGGCCCACACTTGTAGCCTGCTCCGAACTACTACCACGCGAGACTAATCCTCGATAGTTCCACCTGCCGCGATGGGTTGCCTGTATGTAAGTTCACAGGGTAAAAAAATCTCTCTATCAGAACTAGTAGTACGAATCGAACCTGAGCGCATAAAACACACCAAATCCTACCAAGTCACAATTTAATAAGATGTTTAGTAGAATTCAGAAAATAAAATCTAAAAATTAAAACGTGTACACCAAGGGCACTATCAAAGTAATGGCAGAAAAGAAAAGAAAGAAGAAGATCATACGCGATTTACGTGTCCAAATGTCGCATTCTTAATTTTTTTCCTTCTCCAAACTCGATTCGTATCATAAACAATATTTAATTTTGATTACATTTTCTTGCTGGCTCTGCCTCTGCGATGCTTCCTCAGCTTGCGTCAACAGCATTGGCATGCATGTTGCCCGGAAAATTTCTGGTACCGACAAATCCCTAAAAGTTTCAAATTTGAAGACCGAGAAGTCTAAAAGTGTGACAAATTAAATGAGGTATGAGATTCATAAATAGATTAAATTGCCATTTTTCCTGGATTCTCAAAAATAAAAGATACCCATGACTGCATTCTGAGACTTAACACGATTGAGTAGGTACACTTGAGGCATATGAGTATGACTACACAATTTGGCCAACAAAAAGTAAGTGAATTTTCCGTATGAGTTAAATAATTTACTAAGGAATCCGCATCCGGCATCATTGTAAAAAAAAAAAAAAAGATTGATTCCTCTTGAAGCATATACACCCTGTCATGGCCCCACATAGATTCATGTTTATTTCCCCAATAACTCAACCTATATATCATAAATAATAAATAATAAATAAATCTCCAAAAATTCGATTTCATTTCGGATTTTTTTATATAAAAAATCTCATATTTATATTATGCTTTTGTTAAAAAAAACAATTAAATTGAAGCTAATAATAATTTTATTATTATTATTTTTATGGAAAAAAGTTGAAGCTAAAAGCGATTTTTTTAATTATTTAGAAGGATTACTTTTCCTTTTTCTTTTTCTGTTTTAAAAACTGTTTTTGCTTTTGAGTTGATGTGTTTGAGTGTCCGAGTTGAACCAGATTCAATGCAAGTGGGTCCCGCGACTCGGACGAGTGGCGGATTGAATACGCGACGACGCGACCCGCATCCGCTTTTATTTTTTTCTTGGGAAACAGAATCTTCGCGCTGTGTTTTTTTTTTTTTTGGTTTCCAATGGGAAACAAAAAAAATGTTTTTTTTTTCGTTATCATATTCTCTCTCCTTCATTATATACCTCTATATTGCGATTCGATGCGATGCGATGCCCTCATTGTATGCCTCTGTCTTGCGATGCGATGCGATGCGATGCCCTCTCTCTCTCTCTTCTGTGTTTGGTTTTATTTTCATCACCTCCCCTGTTCTTCTGGTCCTGTGATTCAGAGTTTAAGAACTGAAGTTTTGGTTTGATTTGATAAAGACTTGTTGGTAGAGCAACTAGTAGTAGAGCCAATTAGTAATTTGGCTTTTTGGGTAGTGATCAAATCAATCATGGGTTCGATCCTGGCTGAGCTGAGCTTGGATATGATACCAACTTACGTTCCCAAGTCGATCAGCAATTTCCTCAGAGAGCTCGCCTTCATCGGAAACCCCTCGCAGAAGGCGTGCAAGCTTCACGACTTCATCAGGAGGCTCGAGGACGAAATGAGGAAGATTGACGCCTTCAAGCGCGAGCTTCCGCTCTGTATGCTTCTCATCAAGGATGGTTCGTTCGTCCCTTTTTTTTTTTTTTAATTCTTCTACTGCTTTCATTTCTATTTCGTGGGTTTGGGTTTTGCGTGCTTCTCTACGTCTCCGTGAACCGGTGAACGTGAACTACGCAGTTGATGTTGTTGGGGGTTGTTGTTGTTCCGATTTATGTAATAATAAGAAAAAATGGATCATAATTTAGAGATATTGAAATTGTTGATGCAGCAATACAAGTCCTAAAGGAGGAGTCTATGGAGGTTCCAGCGAGGAGTGTTCCGCCTGTGGTGGAGGAATTCGTTCCCTTGTTGAATAAGAACGAGGAAGAAGACAAAGAGAAGGATTATAGAGAAGACAAAGAAAGGGATAAGATGAATTGGATGAGCTCAGTCCAGCTCTGGAAGAGTGATAGTCATAAGCAAGCAACAGTAGTTGAAGTCAAACTAGTAAGTTGATTTGATGATTGTAACATATTTATAGGCTTACCAGGCATATATGGTAAAGTATTGGGCGTTGAGCTTGATTTAATTTTTAACTGATAGTTTTGTTCTGGGTCACAGAGAAATGAGGGGGAGAATAATCGCACTGCGACTAAAGACCCTTCAGAAATCTGTAAAATCAACGCCGAAGGAAGAACATTCCTTCCGTATAAAGGGCACTCTTCTTTCCCGGCGCACCAATCGCCGAGGACGGAGGGTAAGGAGGATGTGCCGCTTTCCGTGCTTTCTCTTGTCACTCCTGGGGCTACTAATAAGATACTGAGAGAGGAGCCGGGTTCGAATGGATCATTGGGTTCTAAACCTGTCTGTAATGGAGTGGTTTCCTCGTGTACTCCCAATCCTAAGTTCAGTTTGAGGAACCCATCTCAGCAGAATTCGAGGAAGCAGAGGCGGTGTTGGTCGCCGGAGTTGCATAGGCGCTTTGTCAGTGCACTGCAGCAACTAGGAGGTTCACAAGGTAAGGATTCAGAGCTTAATATGGATATTGATTTGAGTTTGTGATTGCTAAGAACTAGGGTGTTTATTGCAATTCTGAATTGTTTGATTGATTGGATCTGTAAGAAAAATGGTTAGGCATTTGCTTATGCTACCTTGTTTCGTTGCTTCCATTCTATAAGCCACTTAAAATTGTAGAAGTGGAAACCCTAACTGGGAGCTGGATTGGGTTTTACGGCTACAAACTGAATAATAGGAAATTGATATGGCAAAAGGGAAGGAGTAGTCATTAGTTCTATTGAGAGCTTAAGGCTAATTGATCTCTCTCTGTTTCTTGATCCATTTAGATTTTTTTTGAGTCTTTTCCTTTCAAAATGTGTGATTTAGTGCTTCTATAACCTTTGCAGTGGCCACTCCAAAGCAAATTCGAGAGCTCATGCAGGTGGATGGCCTCACCAATGATGAAGTGAAGAGCCATTTACAAGTAGGTTCTTAATTTCCCGTTTCCTTTTCCTTGCATGTTGAATTTCAATGGTTATGGCAAATTGATGAACTCATTTTGGTGGGGTGTGGTTCTTCAGAAATACAGACTCCACACTCGAAGAGTCCCACCTGCTGCTTCCACCCCACCAAACCAGCCAGTCGTTGTTTTGGGAGGTTTGTGGATGTCTCAGGATCAATATGGTGACTCATCAAAAGCCAGCAGCTCCCAATCTGGATCCCCACAAGGTCCCCTTCAGCTTGCCAGAAATGTTGGTGGCACTTCAGGAGGTGACAGTATGGGGGATGAGGACGATGACGATAAATCCGAGAGCTATGGCTGGAAAAGCCGAATCCACAATGATAGGGAGGAGGACGATGTATAGAAGTTCCAACACGATTTTTGCAGATAGAATTACATACATTGGAGTTCAATGGCTGTTATGAATAAAATGTAGTATACACATAGAAGATGGATCTTGAGAAAGTGAGAGTGAGAGAGAGAGAGAGAGACGGTGGCTTTGAAAATTTTGTAGGAATAGTTTTCACTACCCCTACTTACTGGTTCTGGTGTAACGGAAGATCCATGTGTGGAAGGAATGAAAAAAAACAAACTTCCTTCATGCTGTCTTGGCGCAAAAACTCGTCTTTCTTACGGACCGTCGAGTGGTTCTGTGTTCGGAAAGTATTGTTAGGTAGTGTGGGTGGAAGGGGGTTAAATTTTGTGGTCATTGCACATCAATAAAGTTGAAAATGAATCCAATCTGTCCTTTTGAGGCACTTTTGTTACCTATAATTTTCTTTTAGAAGTTTCAAGCAACCAGAATCAGGAGGCTATCCAAAGTTTGGAGATCTTTAAAATTTCTTGTTTTCATGTGTGATCAAACATTCAAACCACCAGCTGTAGGGGTGAAATCAGTTCGGTTGGGGTCGGTTTAAGCAATTTTTCAAATCAATTTGATGTGTTTCGGTTTGGACAAAATCAAACCAAACTAAACCTATTGATTGGACCGAATCAAACCGAACCAAATCAATTCGGTTTGGTTTGGTTCGGTTTGAACCGGCAGTTTGAATTATTATCAGTTTGAGTCGGTTTAGTATATACATTTTTGAGTTTTTAAAATTGAAATGATGTTAAATAAAAAAAAGTAAATAGTTTGTATGCATATTAATACTAATACATGTTAAATTTATAATTATAAGTCTCAAAATTTGATAATATAATTCACAAATACAACATATCAAATATTAACAAACAATCTTAAATAAATAAATCCCAAAACATAAAAAAAAAAAGTAAATAGTAATATTATTCGGTTCGGTTTTGTTTAAACCGTGGTTTTAAAATCTCAAACCAAATCAAACCGATATATTATTCGGTTTCAAACCAAATCAAATTGATTTTTGTTCGGTTTCAATGGTTTGATAATTTGGCGGTTTCGGCGGATCGGTTTGGGCCGGTTTCGACGGTTCGACGGTTTCGAGTTACACCCCTAACCAGCTGTGCCATTTCTGATGTGTTGTTGTCCCTTCAGTTTAAGTCTTGACAGATGCGGTTCTTATAATTCAATTCCTGGTCTCAAAGAACTAGAGCGGCAAAAAAAAAAGTTTTACTTTGAAGTTCGGACAAGCCAACAATCAACCAACCCAAAGCAAAAGTGCCCTTCCTCAAAATCTCATCTGCAAAAAGGCTCGTTAATTTTGTCATGTCAAAAACCAATGTTTCCACAGCTGACATCACACACATCATAAATGTGGGGGGGGGGGGGGGGGGGGGGGGGCGTAGGGAAGAAGCGGCACAACTGATCTAGCCTGCTATGATCCTTTAGGAATGGCTCACAACTCACGACTATGAGAAGAAGCGGCGTAGGGAAGAAATGACTGTTTCAATGCTGTAACATCAGCAGGGAATCTGCATATTTGATTTTACAATGTCCCAATCTTATCCCACTTGAGATTGATGATGGGAGTTCATATTCAGCTCCCCCAAAGCACTCTTCAACTATTTCTCTTTTGTTTTCTGGCTTGTTTTGGGAATCAAAAAAATTGAGATCCATACGACTGAATTGATGACATTATTTAAAAAGGCCAACCTCATGTCATCGCCAGAGGGAACCCACAAAAAAACAAATTGAAAAAAACTGAGAAGAAAAGAAAAGAAAATTTACCATAGGGCACTGTGGTCCGAAGAAAAGGAAGGATGGTGCAGTCTTGCAGACCACACTAACATCATTGTAGTTTATTTTATTACATTTGTTATAACGTTACTGAAATGTGTGCGGTACTGATTTACTGCAAATTTATTTACAACAGTCGGCTAAATTTATGCTATTCAAGTATTCAACTGGAGGTTTAACCGGAAATAATTTTACTTTATTTTTTTCTTTTGCTATGCATTTCACCTAACAAGTCATATCCACATTTAAAGGACCTAATGGCCCTGGGGAGGGATGCTTATCTATACGTCCAGTATCCACTCGTAGTGACAAAGCAGTCGTTCTCATGGACGTAAATAATATGGAGTGTCTGATAAGACAATTTCATATAATGAAACAGAACCCAATATTATTGTCTGACATGACAGAGATTTAATGCAATAACATGGTTAGTTGATGGGAGTGGTAATGCCACCTCCCCTCTCATCAATCTCTCCTTGGATCCATCTTCCATTGGGTTTCCTTTGTCTCCCTTTTAACCCCTATCCTTGGTCTCCCTCGCTTTGTGTTATTACAGTCTTACAGAAGGGAATATATGCCTGCACTGCACTGCGCATCTCAAGATGTAGGCACAGTTATGACCAACCACATGGCAGGCGCAGAGGCCATGGACAACGAACCCATATGGTCCCACCAGGAGAATCACTAGTACTCCTACGCCAATTAAGAATTAAGATTCCATATGAGCCAACAGATTCCCAAAAACTGGGTACTGTTTGGATTATTGAAAAAATGGAGAAAGTTGACAAAAGTTGCGATGGATTGGCAATGCAAACGATGGACAGCCCACCACCAAGCACCGCACCAACAAACAAATTTTAGGAGGTCTATCCCCACCCACCGACCCACTGCTGCCGCCCCCTCCCCCACGGGTGTCCGTGAGTTTTTTTTATTTACTTAATGCCTGGGATTTTATTTTAAATATTTTTTTATAATAATAATAACTTAGAAATTTATATATATATATATATTGATATTTTTATTTTGATAGTTAAAATTTAAAAAATATTTGAAAGCAATTTATTTAATAAGATTAGAATTAAACATTAAATGATTATTTGCCTATTACTTTTTTTTTTAAACTTAATAAATTATCACATCCTAAATGCTTGCAAATGGTTAAGTAGTTGTTAACTAATACTTAATAGAAATGACAAAATGGGTATTGTCTTAAGTCATACCGTCATACAATAAGCATATGATTGTATATTCTAAATGACAATAATCAGTTGCAAGGTAAACCAAACCAATTTATCTTGCACCCAAATGTTTAAGTATTTGTTGATAAACCAAACCAATTTATATAATTCAATTTTAAGTAAAACCATATTAAACCCATGTTCAATTACAACTGTTTACAAGGTCCACTGATTCATATTCGAGAAATCAAAACCAAACCATTATAACACATATTCATTATAAAACCAAATAAGTCATATGGGAAATTACATTAAACTAAAGGTGAACTGGTCTTCTATAATTCCGCAAACTCCTTTTAACACATGCAAAAAGTTTAATAATATAGGTGTGAGTTAACAATCCACATCTCACTTCAAGATTAACTTTATCAAGTATTATATGTAAGGTATATATGTGTGAGTGTAGTAACCTATCACATCCATAACTAACAGTTAACTTTCATAATCACAATCATGTCATTTATCATATCATTGTCCATTACACATACCAATATCATGGTTTATGTCACATTACAATATCATAATTCACATCACAACAATTAACAATTACATTTTACCTTGCTCATTTTATAACAAATTTTACCCAAATTTTGCGATGCTTTAAAAAAATTGCTTAAATTCTAAATATTCAAATTCAAACGAATAAAATCATTTGTTTAGCATGTAATCTTCACATACAAGTTATAAATAGTATTTTAATATCACATAACCCTTAATTTGATCAATTAAACTCAAATTTCCAATTTCTTCAAATTTTAGGGTTCATATCAATTTCTCTAATACTGCAAAATCTATCTAATAGAATGACATGGAGATATAAAACCACCTACTTGAAATTTCTTTCTAGGATTAAACGAGCTAAAATCATCAAGAATAAATCACCTCTTATCTACCTCCTCCTTTCTTGCGTGCGAGTGAACGAATGATGAAAACCTTTTTCACTCTCTCCCAGTCATGTGCTATCTCTAATTTTATTATTATTATGTTAATTATTTATTTTAACTTTAATAATCCAATAAATCTATAAAATTGTCTCTTAAAGCCCTGAGATCTAAATTGGGTATAAATATAGTCAAAACACTTGTATTAACAGTCACATCAATGTCCATGTATTTTTATCTTCCAATAATGGCTAGCTCAAAAGGTCAGCCGAAACATGAGTCTTTACATTCATACTTGGATGATTTGCTCAAAGTTTCGATATATAGACATTATCAACAAATCCTAATAAAAATGAGAACCTTATCCATCAATCATTTATATTAGACATGATATCTGAAAGGTGACTTTCGAAAAACATGTGATTAGTATATCATGGTTTCTTTAACTCATTAGTTATGTGATTGTTTTTATTGTTGTACAATTGGAGTGAACCTGTAATGACCTGTGTGTAAGAGGTTAACCACAAACACCTTGGATGTTGGTGCACAAGTTTGAGGTAAGAGATGAGCCCAAGAGGGGACTTTTGGGAGGTGCATGTGACAAGTGATAACGTGCATTTATGCCCTAGGAAGATGTTATGCATATACATGCGTTTTTAAGCTGTTTTGGCAGATTTTAGAGCTCACTTTTGATATAGTAAATGGCCTCAAACAATTAGCGTGCAAGAATAAAAGTTGCTTAGAATGAGGTCCTCTATCTACCACAGAAATTTCAGAGCATTTGAAGCTGCACGTGAATTCACCCATTTCACGTGCAAGCATATTTTTGCTTCTCAGACTTCTACAGGATGCAAGGAGGCTTGGGGTGAAGTTTGAGTGCATTTGGAACTGCACGCCAATTGGGGAATTGGCGTTCAAATTGCGTGCAGGCATATTTTTGCATGGTTACCTTAGTTTTGTTATTCTAATCATCTTTTCCCAAAGGACCATGTTGGAATTATGGATATTTTGTCGAGTATGGATGCGAAAAGGTTGCAACTTGTATAATCAAAACTACGTCGTTTTGATGTTGTGTTGTCTATATAAGGATGAAGAGCCCTCTGTTTTAGGTTTAGGGTTTGTTGCTCCACCAGCCGTCGCAGAGAGAGAGAGAGAGAGAGAGAGGGAAGGAGAGCTGCTGGCTTGCTGCCGGAGCGTCTTACGTGGGGAGGACGGCGTCTAGCGCGGGAGCAAGAGCAGGAGGACGTTTCCAAGGTAGGGGTTCTGTCTCACCTGATCTGTTCTGGGGTTAGGCCCTGTGTAGAGGATTTATAGAGCTTCTGTTGTTATTGTTATACTATTTATATGTAAATTCATATAGGTGTGACCTCCTATATGAATGTTGGCCTTTAGTGGCAAGTATGGGTTGAGATTAGGCCTGTGTGGCGCTGCACACTAGGTGTTTGATATTATGCCTATGAGGCCATGCATGTTATGCGATTGATGTTATGCCAGTGTGGTTATGCCTGAATGGTGTTTGATGTAATGTCTGTGAGGATATGCATGCTAGGTGTTTGATGTTATACCAGGGTGGACATGCATGTTAAGTGTTTGTTGTTATGCCTGAATAACTGAGATATATGTTAAATGTTTGTTGTTGTCTGTGGAGCCTAAGAAGCCTGAGAGGCTGAGGCAATGCTTGTGTACCAGTGGAGCCTGAGAGGATGAGTTGATGTCAGTGAGACTGACTGTGGAGCCTGAGAGGCGGTTAAATCATTGGCCTGAAGAGGCGGTTAAATCACTTGTGGTTTGTGTGGTGGATAATTGTGACTACTGATGTGGTTTGTTATTGTCTGTTGGAATTATTGTAACACGACACTGCACTTGTACACATGGCATGTAGATGCTAGGAGCATGGGATGGGTTGGGGAGACATGATCCCTACTGAGTTGTGGATGCTCACCCCTCCTACTAAGGCGTGTTTTCTTGCAGGAACCTACATGCGTTAGGTGGGAACACCAAGGTGGAAGAGTTCTGTTTTGTGTTATTTGCATTATGTAATTTTGTTGAGGCATTGTAACCACAGCGGAGAGATATTGTAATGAAGTTTGAAACATAATAAAGGCATATGGTTTCAATTAAATAATTGTGTGATTTTGGTTTTTGAAGTGTATGTTGTGTTCCACCCCTTTATCCAAATCCGGGTAAAGGGAGGGTCACGTTCCGGTCTCCTCGGGTTGGAAAATCGGGGCATGACAGAACCCTAAATATACAAGTTAGTATATTTAGATTATTTTAAGAAAATAATTTTTATAGTATAGCAGATCCCCCCTCCTTCCTCTATTATACATTTGGACAAACCATTAACTTGTTCTTGGGAATATTAACTTACATAACTCTTAAATCATTATTAGTTATAATATAAGAATATAAACTTGATCTAGCATTGACTTCTGTTGACTTGTATAGATGCCCCTTCCAAAATTGACTTATATTTATTCTCAATAACATTTCAAATATGCCCTTAGGATATTCAATAGAAAATATTTTCCTTCAATATATTTGCTAAATTTAATCAAATCAAGCATCTAATAGTGTAGTCACATATACCTACATGCTCTCTCACAAGTGAGAATGCATTTTGGTTGTTCTTTTTCTTATAGAGATGCTGATTTTGAAATTGCCACAATAAAATCATTGTTTCAAGCAGTAGTACACACCCAATTTAGCATGTAATCTCTACTTTTAAATGTCTACATTTTAAAAAATATTTGTATGTACCACATCCATATTGACCCTATAAAAATTTATAATAAATTGTTGGTCTTAGGAGAGTATCTAGAAAGGGAGTTAAATAGATACCCTTAAAAATTTCGGAATCTAAGAATATTAAATATTATTCATCACTCTGAAAACATTATTACTTCGAGAACCTTTTCCGATGGGTGTATTCTCTCTGATACGACTTTGAACATGATTTATCAAGTTATATCAAATTAGATGGATTTGATCGAACATAAATCATTAATATAAAATTTAAAATAACAAATTACCTTGTCAGTTGTAATCTTCATCGTGTAATCACAACCATTATTTGAGTAATTATTTGTATAAAGAACTTTATCATCCATCAATCAATTATTAGAAAATGAATAATTGTAACTCTCAATTTGATATGTGGTCGAGGAAACTTAGGTTTATTAGAATAATTGAATTCGGTAGAGAATGAAAATGAGATATTTAGTATGACGTAGATAAGGAAATGTTTTTGGATGTAAAAGCAGGAGAAATTAGAAATATTTAGTTAATGAAATTCCAAAAACAATTGCTCGTACAAACAAAGAAATGAACAAATGACAAACATAGAAAAATTAAATATGCAAGTTACTAAACATTGAAATTGTAAAGAATAGTAAAGATTTTATACAAAATGGATATAAATTGTTTTTAAATGTAGATACTCAAAATAACATTTGAAGCAATAATTTTCTATAAGAAATAGACATTATAATTTTTTGAATGTAATTGCCCCTCCTAAAACAACCCCCCTCCCCTCGTGTTTTTGTTTTTTTTTTCTTCTTTCCAATTTTTGCCCTTATACTGTAAAAAATCTAAACATCTTCAATCACGTTTTATTATTTTGTATCCAAATTTAAAATATTTATTTGTATTAATTTTTTTTATCAAACTAACGTAATAATATTATATAAAATTATATCAGTAAAAACGTTCAATTTTAATTTATAATTTAATTAAATTCAATAAAAAATGTATTTGTAAAAAATAATGAAAAATTATAAATCATTATGAAATATATAACTCAATTTTATTTTCGATTTGATTACTTTATATATTGCAACCAAAGTTGTGAATTAATTTGAAACCAAATCAAATTTACAATTAAGTTTTATATTTTAGTTAAATTGGTAAAAAAAATATTTTAGAAACTCAAACATAAAACTTTCACAAATGCATTGTTTTATTGAATTTAATTGATTTATAAATAACTTATTTTTTACGTCATAATTTTATATTAGATTTGTTTGATAAATTATATTTAATAAAAAATAAATATATATGTGGCATTGTGGGGCCGAGTGGTGTTAATAACATACTACTAAAAACTAAAAAAAGAAAGGAAAAATTTATTTAATATTCTCCTTATCGGTGAATTGATATATTTTTTTAAATAATATTAATTAAACTATAATGAAAGTGTTACCACACAAAGTGATCAAGTGATGACTGTAGCATTGTCCAATAAAAAAATATAAAATAATGGGTTGGAGGAGATCTTATTGGTTTTTGACGGTTCTAACTTTTTCTGCGTGCTAATATCTTAGCCCAGCCCAATTATTTGCAAATTGCAAGTCCAATAATCTCACGGACCATTATATGATAAGGTCATTGGTGCCGACTGCTGGACCATCCTAACCACGGACCAATTCTAACACTTGTATCTGAGAAAGAAAGAAAAAAAACATAACATTTTGATTGGCTGTGACTCCGTGAGCCAACGCACGTGATGTCCATGCATAAAATATTTGTTTTTTGACCAAACCAAAAATACAATAAATGAATAACCAGACGACAACAACAAACGACACGCCGCATGTTTGAGCGCGAAATGCGGATTCAATATATAAAGCAGTTACCGATCTTGAGGACAACAATAACCATCTTCGTCGCTCCCCCACAACCACACCCTCCTTTCAGGTTCCTCCTCACCCCAAGAACCACACGCGCGCGCGCGCGCACACACACACACACCTCCAGAACCCAGATATAGCAAAGAGTCGGACACTTCAAACGATCAAGTATCAACACAACAACAACGTCACAACAATCAAAATCGAAGCAACACAGAGACAATAGAACAAAAACAAAAAAACATATAATTACGATGTCACAACCACAGGCGCTGGCACAGACACAGACAGGGGATAACAAGCTCCATGACACCTCGTCGGAAGCAGAGGCGGCGGCTACTGGAGAAGACCACGCCGGCGGTAGCTTCAAGTTCAATGTCGAAGCCCCGGAATTCGTGCCCAGGTCGCTCCACGGTCAGGTGGCGTTATCCCCCCTGGCCCTGCCCACCTACTACTACCCCTGTGCCTTCCATGTCGGCGGCACTGCCCCGGACCTCTTCTTTCTTGGGGATCAAGTAGACCAGCCCGTTCAACTCATTTCCGGCTCCAGCAGCATCTCAACGCCCTACAACTGTTCTAAGAATGTCGTCACCGACGATCTCCGCCACAAGATCATCAAGCAGGTACAATTTTTGGTTTTTTTTTTTGGTATGAACACTGCGATTTTATTTTTATTTTTTGATTGCCCAATGTTCCAACGTTTTTCAGAACATATATATAGCCAAGATCTCTCTAACTACATATATATATATATATATATATATATATATATATATTGGGTTCCAATTACATTCCATTTTCCATATCCTTCTTACCAACTTAAAGAAACTCTCAATATGTACATATGTATTTCTCGTGTTTTCATTAATTAGTAGGGTTGAGGGAATGGAGACTAACAGTTTCACTTTGCGCATATCCACATGATAATGCGGTCCAATTCTTTTAAAAATCGCTAATATTTCCATCGAATCTGACATTGAAACACCTCATGGCATGTTTAATTACCATATCTCCTACAAGTTTAGTAGTTTAAACTTATAATATCTTTCGTGTTTTAGATCTCATCCCCATTTTTAATATACAAATTTGTTGTAACAATGCCTATATATTAGCCGGGTCTTTGTGAGGACTTCCATTTTACTTTCCAATATCTAAGAATCTAAATGTGGCTGTATAAAACAGGTGGAATATCAGTTAAGTGACATGAGTTTGCTTGCAAATGATTCCTTGTTGAAACAAATAAACAAAGATCCTGAAGGTTATGGTAAGCAACACATCAAAGAGTCCTCTACGCCAAGGATATATATATACCTTTAAAACATTAATTGGCTTCAAGCCTTCGACTCGTATGCGTTCACTTATGAATTTTTGGCGTCACACAACAGTTCCAATATCGCTCATTGCTTCTTCAAAGAGAATCAAGGCTCTCATCAGCAACAACAATCACCTGCTGCAACAAGCATTGCGTTCCTCTTCAAAGCTCGTAAGCTATTTTGTAAATGGAATTCCTAATCAGATTGTTTCACAGTATTTTTTGTTAAGTTAAACATGAAATCATTTTTTTATGTTGTGAAGACTGTTAGTGAGGATGGCAAGAAGGTTAAGCGTAGGAACCCTTTTACTGAGAGAGACAAAGAAGACATGCAGGTAAAAGAGTTTATTAATATTTTTGGTATCTTCTATGTATATAGGAAAAGAGAGTTACGAGTTTGATTTTTTTTTAAATTGTTTAATTTGTCGTATCTTGCATTTACTTTTTCAATTATTTTATAATTTTAAAAATAATTTATCAATTAAATAAGTCACCAATAAAATTAACAGTCAATTTTTGAATAATTAATTTACTTATTATAATAGTTTACACATAAAATTAGCTTCTGTACGTTTTTTTCTTCAAATTTACCTACTACAAATAATTTACCAATTAAATTAGTTATCATTTTTTATAATTAACTTATTAAAAATTACCAATTCTAAAACAATGGAGTAATAGATAATAATAGCTACTAAATATATAAATTAATTGGAACGTTAATTTACCAATTAAATTAGTTATATTATTATTATTATACAATAAAGTATAAAGTGTTGTATTATGGTTACCTTTGTACCATTTTAACCTTAAATTATTATTATACGATAGGAGAATAAGACAATTGTATTAAAAGCTCATTTAATTTTTTTTAATACTCTTGTCATAAATTATATAATAATATTACATATTAGGGTGCTATCCGCCCTAGCGGGACTGAAATCTATCTATTACTGAACTTTACTCCTGCCTAGGCGCAGTAGTGAAATTTTAAAACTGTAACCCGCCTCATGTGTAGGTGGGTGGGATACCCCGTCTTATGATGGGGTTGGTAGGGCAGGCTTCATCTGCTCGCTCTCTACTACCGGCCTTTGTTGATCTTTCTTAAAACAAGTTTACCATTTTGAGGTTCCATGAAATAATTGATAGGAGTGATTTCAGCTCTATCAGAGGCGAAGTTAATTTATTACTGATTTTCACTCCCGCTTAGGTGGTGGGTTAAATTTTTAAATCATATTTCGTCCCATGTATAGGCGGAGTAAGATACTTTATTAGATCTGTTCATATGAATAATTTTAGCTTAAATTAAAATTTTATATTATTTTTGACCCAAAAAATTATTAAAACTAATTTAAATTTACAATAATAAATATCATTCAAAAATTATGAATCATAATTATAAAATAATTAGATAGTAATATTTAAAATATTATAAAATTATAAATAAAAATAATTAAAATTAGGTGAGATGTGAGCGAGGCAAGGGCAGGGCTGCGGGATACTCCACTAACTATTATCATTTCCTATTCCTACTTAAGCTGGATGTCAAGTTTAAAAATTACATTTCGCTCTTACTTAGATAGGATAACCCTTGTGGGACGGAACAGTGGGTGTGGGTATTCTTTGCTCACGGTTTTGCAGCAATGCCGGGATTCAGTTGCACAAAATATTATTATCTTAATATTTAATGAAAAATATATGATTTTAAAAATAAATTAATAGTGGAAACCAATAGAATAATGTTGTTGATAATAATACTGTAATATATATATATATATATATATATATATATATATATATTTAAAGACTAAATTCAACTAGTATATCAATTAAAAGGACGACGTGAATGGATCATCCAGTTTTTTTGAAACCAATTAGTCAAATGTATGTAGAGGCTAAGAGTTAAATAACTTTTGCTTGCAGTGTCGAACCATTGTGGCTGAAAACCTACCAGAGGATCACTCTCATGCGAATCTTGAAAAAATATTCAGTGTTGTTGGGAGGTTGGATTAGATCTCTTTCCGCTACATCTATTCTCTCTTATTTCTAGTCTCTTAAATTGTTAAATCCTCACTGCCATATATATGTGAGTGTGGGGGTTCTTTTTCGAGTCTCATACATTTATATGCTTAGAACCTCACTGCTTGCATATTAATAGAAATGTGACTGTTTCGAACAGTGTAAAAAACATCCGCATATGGCATCCCCAGGAATCTAATACTCCCCGTTCCAAAGGAGATCTTATAATTAGCAATAAGGTATATTATTATATCATGGGTAACGTTAATTTATTTTGCATGTGAATCATTTTTATAATAATTGTTATTTATGTCATTTCCCTTGCCCCTAAAGCTTCATGCACTTGTGGAGTACCCGACAACTGAAACAGCTGAAAAAGCAGTATGTTGACACATTCATAATTTTACATTAATTCAGAGCTACTCTGATTTATTTCGTAATATATATATGTATATATATATATTATATTTTTTGAAAGAGATTTAATGATTTATTAGGTTGAGAAGTTAAATGACGAAAGGAATTGGAGAAAGGGCCTTCGAGTCAGAATACTGCTTAGGCGCACAGTAAGCCCTTTGACTTCTGTTGTTAAAAATGAGACACATGCTTCCCAATGCCTTCTATTTTGTACTTTTGCTCTATTGATCAGCAGAGATCTCATAGCTTTTATTAATGAAATTGTTCAGCCAAAGTCTGTCCTGAAGAGTAGGAAATTAGATTTTGATCATATCCTTTCTGATGACGAAGAACCCCCTGAATCATCAGAAGAGTCCACCCTGCATGCCTTGGCCACTGAAAGCAACGTAAGTGTCCGCCCCTTTTGTTAACGTTGCATGTAGGAGAAGAAATTATAGATGTGATATGCAATAATACAGGGTGTATGACTTAAGTGTCAACTATACAATAAGTCTATTGTAAACATCTTTTTCGGTTAAGAAGAAGTCTAAGAATTGTAATTATAAACTATTGTGTAGGCGGAGGAAAATTCAGGGAAGAAAGGATGGGGTCGTGGGAGAGGAAAGCTTAGAGGACGTGCCCAGAGTCACAATGGGCGAGGCCTGCTTGCTCCAGCTCCACTGCTATGCTGCTCCACCTCCATCCAAAATGAAGCATCTACCAAACAAGTTTCAAGGGGACCGAGAATGCCAGATGGGACTAGGGGTTTTGCTATCGGACGAGGGAAGCCAGTAGTGAGTGCTCCAGCTCTAACTGTTTAAATTTGAGGAGTCATGGGTGGTGTGCCTCTAGCGCTCAAAACAAGTTAGGTTTGATTCGAAGTGGCTGTTTCTATGTTTGCTAAAGAGTGAGGAAGAAAGTTGATTTATTTGTCAATAATTTTTGTGACAACTGTTCTGTTCTATAATTTGTGGTTTGATCAATAATTGTGATGTATAATGTTGTATAAAGTAGGTTTTTGCATTAGATTTGAGCTTCTTTATGATTATTGATTATGTATCCTGGATGCCTTTCATCATGCAGTTTGGTATTGCATTCTTGTTTTGCTTTGATCAGGGAAATTTTTCACTTGCACTTGTACATACTTTTAAAGCCTATACCAAACATATCCTTCTATATATAGACAATTTTAAAAATCTATTTTAATTACTGGTGCTACTAATTTCTAATTTTAAAAGCCTATATATGGTTTGTTGTACCTGATTAAAAGAAAGTTCAATAAGTTTCTCTTTATATAATTCATAAAATATAGGACATCCCTCCCATATCTAGAATGTCATAGATGGCTGCTATGGGAATATGCATACAGTAAATATTAACTGTATAATGCTTGCAAATTGTTAAGGCTTTCAAATGTTTATTTACAAACATATTTTCCTCGCGATTTATTTAGCTTTGTATATATGAAGAATTCATGTAGTGACGTTATGGAAGGTGAAGCTAAATCTTTTCAAGGCATTGTCTAAGTTCATAAATACCTAACTGTCTGAAAAAATAGGCATAAAAAATCAAGCAAAATTCTATACCCGCATCAATAATAGTTTTATTTGATAAACACACTCAATGTTCAAATTTTATTTAGGGTATTGTCTCATCTTTTTTCCCCAATATTTTTTATTCATGCCCTAGTTTACTCTAACATAGATAATTTTTAAAAGAATTACACTTATCTCTTATCTTATTCATTTCACTTAGAGTCCCTCGGCCAAAAGGGGAAGAGAAGAGAAGAAGGGTCATGTGGGGGGAGCACATCAGACACTATGGTTGCCAAAATGTTGCGGCATAGTCGAGATTAAACCACAGTTATATGTTGTAAATATATTGAAACTAAATCAGAACAAACGTATGTATTGTGTTAGTTTTTTCTTTGAGTTTTAACTGAGAGACAAGGATGACATGGTATAAAGTCGGGCCATTGGTCAGCCATCTAACAGGTTTTCCATATCTACCATTTCCACCTCCTCTTTTTAAAAAAGCACTACCCAGTCCTCACTCCCCAGTCTTCATTTGTTGCGTTTCATCAAATTCTTAATGCTTTTGAGAGCCTATTGTATTTCATGACATATAAGAAGTTGATTATTAATATATTATTTCTACTTTTTTTTGCCAAGTCATGATAACATAAAAATTAAGAGAAACGATGGATTTGTGCTCTGAGATGAGCTAGGGTAGTTGGCTGTTGCCAAATTGTCATATGAGTTAAAGGTATGGATGATTTGATAATAGGGGGAAATTATTTTAAATAATTATTTTTTTTTTCCAAAAATATATACGGCAAGGGACTTTTAATTCCACATTTTTTTAAAAAGTGGCTCTTAAAGTGATAATAGAAGTATATATATATATATATATATATATATATATATATAACAAGTAAAAACTTTGTATTAGGTATTAATTTTTAAGCGTTATGAGAGTACATACCTTTTTTATACATAATTAACTTTCGGATCTTATTTTTTATTTTTTAGACAAGTAAACTTCTTAGGTGATCAATTACATCTTTTATTTGGTGGAAGTTATGTTCGTTTTCTTATTATTTTTTTACAATGTAAATTTTTATATGAGTCATTATGTTATGATAACTCAATGACCAACTCGGCGCTAAGTTCAAAACCAGTAATGAACCCAAATAACACCGGATTAGGATAAAAACAATTATATTAATTAAATCTAAAATGTAATATTAGGGATTCAAGAAAGAACATGTTATGTATTGACAAATTTTTTTTAAAATATAAAATGGTAATAAATATTAAATATATCTTATAATAAAATTAACTACTCAGAAAGAGAGAAAAAGAGGCGCGGGTTAGGATTAGGCCCGACGCCCCGAATTTGTAAGCTCCGACTATGAGGGCGGGCCGCGTGGAAGCAGATATCCACGGGTACACGGAGCCTATGAGGAGAGAGAGAGAGAGAGAGAGAGAGAGAGAGAAGGCCTCGGTGTTTACTGGACATAAGCATTGGTGGGGACTGGGGAGGTTCAAGGTAGGATAGTGGTGGAGCTTTACAGCGATGTGATCCCCAAAACAGTCGAGAATTTCAGAGCCCTTTGTACCAATGAAAATGGCATTGGTCCCAACACTGGTGTGCCTCTACATTACAAGGTCTCCCTGTTCCTCTTCATTCACGCTTCCAACTTACTTTTTTCTTTTCCTTTCATTTTGTTTTTTTTCGAAGTTAAAAATAGAGAAATCTACATTCTCAAAGCCTAGTTATTATTTGTCTTAATGTTTTCCATATTGATTTCATTCCTACCTAGTTGTTATTTGCTTTAATGCATCTTTTGCCATTATCCTTGTCCTACAGTTACTTTGAAGATCTTCTTGTTGTTGTTGTTTTTTGTGTGTACTATATGCAGTAAATATAACCCACATCAAGTCACCTCTATGTGGGTTTATTGTTTTTCAAATGCTGCGATTAATGTGTGCATTTTTTAACCTGTATAATTATTTTCAGAGAGAATGTTTGCTGGGAGTACATGTTGCTTGCATTGGTCCTCTAGGATATAACTGTTGTACTTCCATTTCTAATTAGTGTCTAATTTATGTCTATCTTGGCATTTAGGGAGTGCATTTTCATAGTGTAATTAGGGGTCTTTATGATACAAGGTGGAGACATATCTTATAGGGATGGTACTGTGGGAGAGTCCATTTTCGGGTTGAAATTTAAGGATGAGAATTTTGAACTGAAACATGAAAGGAAAGGAATGCTTGCAATGGCCAATTCTGGTCCTAACACAAATAGATCTCAATTCTTCATCACATGCACCCTAGCTCCTCACCTCAATGGAAAACATATTATCTTTGGAAAAGTGGTGAAAGGATTTGGGGTAGTTCGGTCAATTGACCATGTTAATGTTGCCAATGGCAATCTTCCTGTACTAGATGTCATAATTATGGGTTGTGGAGAAATTCCTGAAGGGGCAGATGATGGGGCAATTAATTTCTTCAAAGACGGTGATACTTATCCTGATTGGTCAGCTAACCTTGACAAAAGCCCTGAGGAACTTTTGTGGTGGATGACTGCTAAGTCCTTTGGTAATGGATATTTCAAGGTAATCTGGTGCACTAATGTTGGCCATTTAAACAATGTTCAATATTCTTTCTCTCCATCCTGTTCATTTATACAGCTACTTACTAAATATAATCATTTGTGATGGATTCAAAGTTTGGAAATTTTATCAGTTGCTAATAAATTGTTTATTTATGATGATTTGAAATTTCTAAATTTTGTATTGTGTCTTCCTTTATGAGATTCTCTGATTGTGCTGTGATTGGACTTCTTCACTTTTGTTCACAGATGCAAGACTACAACATGGCTCTTAACAAATATTGCAAGGGTTTGCATTATCTAGATGGTTGCTGGGACAAAGAAGGGGTTGATCATTTTATTAGCAAAAATGCAATTTGGACTGGATACAGTCCAAATTTATAAATTTTATTACCAAATCTGGTACATTTGGTATACAGTTTCTATTCTTTTATCCCAGTATTGGACTGGATATTTTATTAGCAAAAATGCAATAGTTTTATCAAAGTGATGTATTTTTGTTCTGCTTCTGTCATCGCAGAAAAGATTTTGTGTTTAAGAAAGACGAAGTCACAGATTTACAACAACTGTTCTGTAAGTTAGTTATTTTAATTTATAAATTATTTTGTTAATCCCCTATTAAGTCAGTTATTGCCACTAGTGCACGCGTTTAAGCATTTCAGTGCATAATACTGTTAGGAGCATTATTTTTTATCTACATGTTGGCAAAGGGGTCTGGTTTTTTTTTTTTTATAAATATATCACTGTATAGCAAGCTCTAGAAATGGCATTTTAATAGCAATATTGCTTGGAATTTAGTTATAGTATTTTATTTTATTTTTGATGTGGTTTTATTTTAGCTAATTACTCCATGGTTTGATGTTGCTCTAGGCTTGTAAATTCAAACTGAGAGATTTCAATGGGGCATTGTTGGACGCCGATTTTGCAATACGCGAGGAAGTTAACAATGCAAAGGCTCTGTTCCACCAAAGACAGGTTAGTGGCTTCCATGTAAATGATTTAGAATCGCTAGGAGGAGGATGTTAGCTTACTAGTTTTTCTAAAGTTCTTGATTTCTTGAAGGCTAGAATTTGTGTTGTTGCACTCATTAGTGCAATGTCTTAGCATGATAGTTCATAGTTATTATATCAATTGCTAAATTGCAATGGCATTAGATGGCATTTGTCATTGCTGATTTTCTTTTTCAGTAATTTTTTTCCTGAGGAAGTAATATTTAGTTAACATGATTGCAACTGTAATTTTTTTTTGTCATTGTTTCATATATGACTCTAAAACACCGATTCCAATTGTGTGTTAAATATTGTATCCCCTTCCCTTGTGATCAGTTTCTGGCTTTCTGCTTCTAAATCTAATGCCTATATTCCTTTCGAATTATAGGCATACATGGCACTAAATGATATAGGTTATGCAGTCGAAAGTTTCAAGAAAGCTTTGGAATTTGAGCCAAATGATGGTTAGTGGGTTTTAATTACTCTTGACGTCCATTATGGGATATGAGGGTGATGTTATTGTTAGTATGAGTAAATTGAGATGACCATTGAAATTGTAATTTTATTGATTTGTTCAATTTGTTTTAGGTGGAATTAAAAAGGAGCTTACTACTGCCTTAAAAAAGGTTAGTACTAGATATAAACAATTGATAACATTTCAATATATGATGTTCATCTTGATTTTAACGGTTGGTTGCTTCAGATTTCTGATAAACACACAAAGGAAAAGAAGTCATATTCCAAGATGTTTCTGTAGCCTCATCACAGCCATGCTATTTTTCTCTACAGTTTTGTTTTGTTTTGTTTGAGATGGATAAATAGAGTAGTTACTATCCGTGAGCTGGTTCAGGAAGTCTACTAGTTCCTTATTTTAAGCTTTTATATGCGCATATGCAAATGAACTAGAAAAACGTTTGTTTCATGTGTATATTTACTTTGCCCATCCCTTTTTCTTAAACCACAGAAAGAAAATGCACTATGTTTCTCAATACAAAACCTGTTGATTTACAAAAGGTCAATAGAAGATCAACAGAATCAATGAAGATGAATTAAAAAGAAATATCTCTGATCCTAGTATCTTTCTATTGAAAAGCTCATGTAGAAGTTGTCTTGCTTTTTCTCACGTATTATGATGCTCTATATAGAATTCAAAAAAGCACTTGCACAAATAGTCTTAATCTTCTCTTTATTAAGCTTCATTGTGCACTCCTAGGCTGAAGTTGGTTGTAAAGACCTGTGTTGTTGGTGTCCTTTTAATTAGTCATTGTTTGAGAATGAACATATATAGATGGTGATGTAGCTGTTGATAGTATTTTGATTGTAATTAGAATTAATTTGAAATTTGAAATCTTGAAAGGCTATTTTATGAATTTATTAAATTATTGGAATTCAAATAAATAAATACAATAATAAAAAATAAAATAGACTAGGTGTGTGAGAGAGGAGGGAGAAATTGTATTTGTTCGTTTGTTTGCCGTGTATGTGAGGTGAGTGTGGGAGGAAGGAGAACCATTTTTTTTTTTTTAGGATTTTTGCTTGTTCAGTCCTCTACGAAATCAACACCAGGTAGGTGCTTCTATTAAGTCCTTCACGAAATCAACTCTAAGTAGGTGCCTTTATACCCTCCTATCGCATTAATCATGCTTGGTTTAGGTGAAATTTGAGAATCTAAATGGACCTTGGAATTTAAGGAAATTTAAAAACTGCATTATATTTAGTAAATTGAGGGTTATATGAGGTTTTAAATGTTATTTTTACTTTATCAAGATATTAAAAATGTTAAAATTTGAGAAATAGGATTTGAGGCGAGTTCCTTGTGAAGAACTTCAAAATTGAATATAATTTGATATAAAAGGAGTTATACTCCATGTTTGATCACATTAAAAGGTTGTGTAATTCATATGATGCTTTTATAATGGCCTATTGTGTTGTTTTTGATGCACATGATCAAATTTTGGAATGATCCCTTGGGTTTATACATAGAAGAAGGCATAATACGCAGAGAAAAGGAATATTATCACATGACCGTAATTAACGACTGTAGCATTAAGGGAGTGTTATGTGATACGTGTAAAGCTCTCCCTCAATTTTGCCTTCTTTTTTTTCTTGTTTCACTATATACTTTGTCTACAAATTACAATGGCATTTGCTCCTAAAATCTATGATTACAATATCACCTATGGTCAAAACTAACACATTTTGACTTGAGTAGCAAGCCGGGCTCGAAGTCTTTTTAAAAAAATAATATAAATTGAGAACATTATACAAAAGAAACTTCAATCAATAATAATTTAAATAATACTTTTGATTAAACATTTTATGGTGACGTGGTACATATCAATTTTAAAAAATATTTGATTTAAATATCAAATTCGTTGTAATAACTACTTTTTAAAATTAAATTTATTGCAATTCACGATTAAAATTATTTATTAATTAAATAAGTACTTAAATTTAACATTCCAAAATAAATACGCTCATTACGAACCCAAATTAAGTATAATTATTTATGAATTGGACTCTTGAGAAAATTTTACATTTTTGTTGAAATTGTTTGATCCCGTTTGGTTAACTTGAATTTTAGTCGTACAGTGTAAATTTTTATTATTTCCAATGGACATTTATTTTCAAGATTATTAAATTGAATATTTATGTATTACTAAATATTTCTATAAAATTTCATAACAATGGTTTCTGCCCAAATTCCGAAAGAAATTATTTAGAATATAAATAAATAAATTGTAGTTATTTATTGGTTTACTAAATAATTTTTTCCAGTTAAATTTACAGAAATCAATTAAGATCACTATAAAAGTTTATAAACATATTTATTAATATGTTACTTTTTTTTTTACAAATATGGATATGGAAATAATAAAAGCATACAGGAAGCGATCCACGCCCGGTGGAACGTGGTACGTTGACGATTTTAAAATCTGAGTGCTAAAATGGTTCATGGAAGGTGAAATTAATTAATAATGACTAATTAATTCATAACAAAAGTGAAAAAAAAACAGGCATGTATGCTTGCTTGTCTCAGGATTGGACCTTCATGAAAGCCGAATGGAATTATGGTTGATTTGTATGTTTTTGATTATTTATTAATTAATATTGTTTAACTTGGGAAAACCGAGAAGGCTATTAAGGGATCCGAGGCATTTGTCGCTGTTGAAGTTGATGGTGGTGCCCACCCACATCAAAGACTTCAATCGCTCTACGTGTGCCACTGCTAGCAACCGGAAAAGCAGAAGATGATTTTGTGGTATGTATTTCCCGGCCCCTTTGTTTTTTTTCTTGTATTATTGTAGTGTGTACTCACTACTCAGTTTGGCAGCTATTGCAAGTGTTTATTGTTATCGTTACTCGCATTTAAAGTTTGTATGCATCGGAGGATAATATTATGTGCAGGAGGCACTCAAAATCTTATGAAACCGTTTGATCATTGCTTGCTTTTTTTAATCATCGGTTATTTTACATGTAATTGTTATATATAATGCTTCAATGATTTAAATATTTTTTGAAAATCAATTGCTTTGCAAGTTTTGACTGGCATTCTCTTTCGAATTCAACAAAACTAGTTCATATATAATGGGCTATCGTGGCTTAATTATCATGGATGACTAAGATCTCAAATGCGGGACAAGAAGAAGTGCATCAAGTTTCTTTGTGGCTGTAAAAACAACGTATAGAAGCGGCAATGCTTATGACTAGAATAAAAGTAAATGAATATTGGTTTTTAAAATAAAAAAAAAAAAAAAAGACCTAGTGGCGGGTAGCTAATAAGTAGGTATGAGTTGTGCATTAAAATTTTTCTGTTTCCTTGCCTGTTCTCCTACATTGTTAACATAGATATGGTTTGTTATGTGGTAGCTTAGTAGTTAAAAATTTAACTGTATTTGGCTAGAGAACAGGTCCAATTCTTGATGTATTCTTGCCAAATCGCCCAAAGTCAGACTCAGGAGTACAATTTTTAGTATTATTTTTGGTATTATATATATTTTTTTAGTTTGTGACATGTTTTGTGCACAATTTACCCAGCAACAAGTTTTTGGTTTCTAGATATATATTTTGGAAGCAACGTCGGGACAGTTCATTGCCCGCCCAAGCATGATAGCTGGAGTCGAGGCCCATCGAAGACGACAACTATATGACAAATACTACGCCATGCACCCGTGATTTCAGCCATGATTGATTGCGTGGGCAGCATCCACTTGTTTTTGTGCTCGGTGGCGAGATAGAGATGTGAATTTTTTACTATTTGCCAAGGTTATATATGATGTGTGTGTGTGTGTGTGAGTATGTGCAGGGTCATATTGCCGAAACAATATATAATATCTAGCTTGTGAAGGTCTCGTTCAATTCTCTCCGATCTCTGCCGGCGTCCGCTGCGAGGAAACACCTGTCAGCCAATTGGAGGTACTAATGGAAGGTGTCAAAAGCGGTATTGGGAGGAGCCATGTCGTAGTTATACTCGCGCTCATGCCATTCTTTGCCGCCATCAGCTTTCCTTGCGGAGCCAGCGCCGCGGAGGAGACAGACCTGTGGTGCCTGCAGGCCGGTACTGCATGCAACGACACGAAAGCTGAATCCCACGGCGTTGGAGATGGATACGGCACCGGACAAGGTTCGGAGTGGCTTATGGAGTCTGAAACTAGTAGGAGAATACTAACGCAGGCACCGGGTTCTTACACAACTGCGAAAACCAACATTGCACAGAAGGCGACATGCTCGGGGAGTGGTAAAAATTATGCAGCGGGGTGCCCTAGCCTTCCAAATATGATGGGAAGTAAAAGACGATGCCTCCCCTACGAAAGGTGTCGTGTTCCGAATAATATTTCTTAATCATAATAAATCTCTGCAGCCGTGTGAGAGACTTCCCTCTATATATGCTTCGTTGTTATATGGAGCCATGTACGCTATATACTAATTATATAATGTTTATTGCTCTTAGCTAGTGTCATAAGAGTTATTTGATAGATGCTAAATTATTGATGGTTGTGTAAGGAAAAATAATAAGATTGTTTTAAGGGTCATGTTTTGTGCGCAAGATGCACGGTGAATTTGATGTTTGAATTAATAAGAGTACATTAATAGTTTTTTTAAAACTATTTCTGCAGTGTCTCTCGATCGTAAGTACTGTGCGCTGAAAAGTTAAAAGTTCCACTTTCAACTTGTCAACCTTTGATCCGCTCTGTACAGTTGACCTTTCACAGCGTCTCTCGATGGCGTCGTCATCATCCTTCCCGGCCCCAAATTCCCAATTCCCTGCAGTTGTGGCATGGGAGGACGACGCACAGTACTGCATCGTCGTAAAGCTGCACCAGCAGTAGTACTCTGAAGAAATCCTCCAACACCCAAAGAGATTTTAAAGATCAATGATAAACAAAAACAAATCAAGGAAATACACAAAAGCAGAGAGATCGAGAGGGAAGAGCATGGAATTAAAAAAAATACCTGAGAAAAGAGAGAGAGCAGCTATGGAAGAGAGGGTGAGAATCGATAGAGAGAAGAGCATAGCCGAGAGATCATGAGCATAGCCGAGAGATCACTGGCATGCTCTTCATCAGTGACATTTTGTTGGCTCATTTTCATTCATTGACACTGGTTCCTTACCAACCTCTTTTTCATTGCCCCCTTGTCCGTGGAGCAGCATCCTGGTTCACTCATTTCCTCATCCGTGCCCGGGGAATACTTCTCGCATTATTCTTCTTGTGGTATGCTGAAAATCAAAAAGTCAAAGGATGGTTCTTGACCTCTATGTCACCGGAGATTATGAAACGCTATCTTAGACTACCTACCGCACGTGAAATGGAGTGCTCTTGCCAAAGCATTCCATGATGGGGCGAGATGAATCACAACTCTTTGCATTGAATCAACGAGCTTTCTCACCAAACAGTTTGGTCGTCCGCTTTCCACCTATTATGGTGACTTGATAGAAATTTTTCAAGAGCTAGATCATCGTGATAAAATTGTCATGAAGGATCCTGATGACGTTATCGCCTATAAACATCGGTTGAGAGACTACGTGTGCATATTTTCCGAATGGACTAGATGCGAATTTGAACAAATTCGAGGTGAGATTCTCGGGAGGGATCCCGTCCTGGATCTTGAAGAAACTTATGCGTATGTTCGTCGTGATTCCGTTCACCGAACTACATTGAATGGTGAACCCGAACATTTAGAGCCGTCTGCTATGGTGGCTCGCCGAAGCAAGTATCAACGGCCACAAACAAACTCGAGACCAGATCAAACATCTAGCCCACTAAATCATAATCAATCACTTGGATCACAAAATCGCGGCTACGAATTAGGAGCTGCACACCCAGAACGCATTTGTACTCATTGTGGTGAAACCGGACATACTAAGTCACGGTGCTATGAATTGATTGGATATCCGGAATGGTGGGATTTTGCCAAGGCCCCTCGTAAACGAAATTCAAAGCCAAACCGTCATGCTTCTGTTGCTGTGGTCAAGCCTCCTAGTCATGCTTCCAATGCTTCCAATGACAATCCTGAGAAAGCCTCTTCTTTCATTGCAACTTCTGGGAATGTGGGTAAGGCTTTTCATACCTCTGCTCCTGTTAGTCATAGTGAATGGATAATTGATTCAGGTGCCACACATCACATGACCTTTAACAATAATCATCTTCAATCCATAAAAACCTCAGACCAACACATAGTGTCCACCGCCGATGGTACCCCCTCTCTAGTGTTAGGCGAATGTTCACTTTCTCTTACTAAAAATTTGAAATTAGATTCAGTTCTGATTGTCCCTTCTCTTAATCATAACTTATTGTCTGTTGCTCAAATAACCCTTGCTCTCAATTGTGTTGTGATTTTTTGGCCTAACCTTTGTATCTTTAAGGACATTCGGACTCGAAAGACAATTGGTTATGGTACTAGGAGAGGAAAGCTCTACTATTTGTATCTTATGCCGGCAAGCTCAAGTCAGTTGGCTCAAGTGTTTTCAACTAATACACTTAATAACCTTCAGAGTTCAGAAATCTGGTTGTGGCATAGGCGTTTAGGCCATGTATCTTTTGGATATTTACAGAAATTATTTCCACAGCTTTTTTCACAAATGCCATATTCTGATTTTAAGTGTGATATTTGTGACTTGGCTAAAAGTCATCGTGTTCCATTTCCTATTAGTATGAATAAAAGTCATGCACCTTTTATGGTTATTCACTCCCGATGTATGGGGGCACTGCAAATACTCCTTCTTTGAGTGGTGCACGTTGGTTTGTTTCATTTATTGACGATCACACTCGAATGACTTGGATTTGCTTGATGAAATCAAAGAGTGAAGTGAGTTCCCTATTTCAGCGATTTCACAAAATGATTGCCACTCAATATCAATCTACAATACAGGTTATTCGTACTGATAATGGAGGCGAGTTTATCAATCAAGACTTAACACAGTACTTGAATTTACATGGCATTGTTCATCAGACTACCTGCCCTTACACTCCTCAACAAAACAGGGTCGCCGAACGAAAAAATCGTCACCTTCTTGAGGTTGTTCGTGCTTCCTTGTTTGGAGCCTACATGCCCACCAATTATTGGGGTGAAGCTGTCACCACTGCAGCTACCTCATCAACCGTGTCCCTTCGCGTTCTTTACAATTTCGGACTCCCTTTGATGTCCTTCATCACATGTACGTGATCTCTACCATGCCGAATTTGCCTCCTAAAGTTTTTGGGTCGTGTAGCCTTTGTGCATCTTCACAAAGGCTTGCGAACTAAGTTGGAACCCGGGCACTTCGATGTGTATTTGTTGGCTATGCTTTGCATCAAAAGGCTATCGGTGTTATCACCCCCCTTCGCAAGCTTTATGTTACCCTTGATGTGGCCTTTCATGAAAATGAACTCGTATTATTCTAAGTCTTCCCTTAGGGGGAGAATCAAGATGAGTGCGGACTTCACATCATTCTTTGGACAACTTGGATTTTATAGGTGGTGATAACTTGGAAACTCGTGTGGAATGTCAAAATGATGGTAACATCATGGATAACATGGAGGAGTGTCCAGGTGATAGTCCAGAATTTTTCACGAACGAAAATCAGATGGAAGTGCCGTCAGTCTCTCATGATGTACCAGCTAACCAATTGTCTTCTCCAGCCGATTCCATGCCTGAGTCTCATGAAAGTTCTGAATCTGAACCTCACCTAAAAGTGTTACCCAATCGAGTCACAAGAGGGAAACCCAAGGTTTTGTATGAACCTGTTCTTAGTTCTAAATTTAAATATCCCATAAATAACTATGTATCCTACCATAGATTGTCAAAAGAAAATATGGCATTTGTGAATCAATTATCTGTTGTATCTATTCCTAACAATGTGCAGGAAGCCTTGAACAATCCTAGATGGAGGGAGGCCATGAATGAAGAAATGAGGGCCCTTCAAAAGAACTCAACATGGGAAGTGGTTGACTTGCCTAAAGGAAAGATACCTGTTGGATGTAGGTGGGTCTTCACCATTAAATACAACGTCAATGGAACTGTTGAAAGGTGCAAAGCAAGACTTGTTGCCAAGGGATATACTCAAACATATGGGATTGATTATATGGAGACATTCGCACCAATGGCCAAAATTAATACTGTTCGTATTCTATTATCTCTGGCGGTGAATCTTGATTGGCCTTTACACCAATTTGATGTAAAGAATGCATTTTTGCATGGAAATCTCCAAGAAGAAGTGTATATGGAGTTGCCCCTGGTTGTAATAGGCAGATCAAGGTAATAAACAAGTTTGTAGGTTGCAAAAATCCTTATATAGTTTGAAGCAATCCCCAGGAGCGTGGTTTGGAAGGTTCACAAGTTTTATGAAGTCTATTGGTTACAAGCAAAGTAACTCGGATCATACTCTATTCTTGAAGCATAATGAAGACCAAATCACAGCTCTTATCGTGTACGTTGATGATATGATAGTGACTGGAAATGATCCGGTAGAAAGGAAAACACTGCAAGAGCATCTTTCCCGTGAGTTTGAGATGAAGGACCTTGGTGAATTGAAGTATTTCCTCGGAATTGAAGTGTCAAGATCAAATAAAGGTATTTTTCTGTCACAAAGAAAATATGCCTTAGACTTACTGAATGAAACTGGTATGATGGCATGCACTCCAGCAAGCACTCCTATGGAAGAAAATTTAAAACTATGTGTGCATTCAAATCAAGTTCCTGCGAACAAGGAACGCTATCAGAGGCTGGTTGGAAGATTAATGTATCTTGCACATACACGGCCTGATTTAGCTTATGCACTGAGTGTGGCTAGCCAATTCATGCACTCCCCAAGCGAAGAACATATGAATGCTGTCATCCGTATCTTACGCTACTTGAAGTCATCTCCGGGAAAGGGAATTTTATTCACAAAAGGAGACAATTTGGATATTAACGGCTATACGGATGCTGATTGGGCTGGGTCAATTCAAGATAAAGGCGTTCTACATCCTGGCTATTTCACATTTGTAGGAGGAAATCGTTACTTGGCTAAGTAAAAAACAAGAGGTTGTTGCTAGATCCAAGGCAAGTGAATACGAGAGGAATGGCAAAGGCAATATGCGAATTATTGTGGATCGAAATCTAATGCAAGATTTACATGTTATGCAAGTTAGCCCTATGAAGTTATATTGTGATAACAAGGCGGCGTGTGATATTGCCCATAATCGTCCAACATGATCGAACTAAACATGTTGAGATTGATAGCATTTTATTAAGGAAAAATTGGAAGCAAAATTGATTGAAGTTCCTCATATTCGATCGCAAGATCAACTTGCTGATGTGCTGACCAAGGCAGTGTCAAACCAAGCATTTAATGGCTGTCTTGACAAACTAGGCATGAGCGACATCTACGCACCAACTTGAGGGGGAGTGTTGACAATCATAATTTATTATTACCAAGTTGGTTATCCAATATTCAAGCCCCTAATTTGTCTCCATGGCTAGCTGTACCGATATACTAGAATCACTAAAATCCTTGTAAATATATGATTGTATCTTGACAGATGTAGTTTCCTTATACAGTCAATTAGTCCTAAACTGTAGCTTTGTACAGCGGCTATTTATGCCCAGCCAGTAATAGAGAAATGTATTGAAGTCTTCTCCTCACAAACTCTGTTTTTAACTAAGGCTTCAAAGACTCCACAGTGTCATTTTCGGATGGCAATGGCTGTGATGAAGCCTCAACAACATTTTGATCTTTTGCCATCGTCTTCTTCTTTTTCTTCTTTTCAAGTGGCATAATTTGCCTACAGAAAAACAAATCAGATAAAACTTTAACTGGTGGCATGTCACCAAAGTAAAATTATAGCAACAATAAATAAATTTCCCTATACTAACCAGAGTTTAGAAGCATCAAATTGAAGTACATATAAATAGGGGAAATAAAAATCTAAAAACACAGAAAAATGGAGAATAAGAGGTGATGCTTGAAGACAGAGAAATGAGTGTCAGTATGAACAGGATCTTACATATTTTCCAGTAGTGCTTTAGTTTCAGAATGGGCAGGAATCAATTTTTGGGCTCAAATAATTTCCAAGCAGTTGAAAGAGATTAACTCATAAACTAGAAACAGATAAAACAGTTATTTTTTTAGTACATTTTTTCTTTAAATGATGATCCTTGATGCAAATCCAGTACTGCCGCAATAATGGTCCTCACCCATTATTCGACTGGATCAAATGCATCCATGTTTAAACACCTGGGCACCTTCTTCCCTTTCCCCAAAACATTATAATGAAACGTTTAAATAAAGAATAACATGTATTGTACCATGACTAACAACAAACAATACTCTCAACATGAATAAAAAAAAAAACTGGTGATAATTTTAACATGATCTAGAAATATTAGTAAACTCTATAACTTGTAGAGTTATGGTTCTTATTGTTCGACGTGGTGTTCGTTGTAATATATACTCGATTGGCGTTTTGATGTAACATGTACCCCTGGTTATCATTGTTCGATGTAGTGTGAAATGTAACTTATATATCAGGATGTGGTTTTAACAAAATGATGCGGTTAGGATTATTTATTTTTTTGATGAAATCCCTCTCCTATTATTAGAAAGTCATCTCGTCTTCTTTGCCAGATTCCCATCCCGGTGATAGATTCATGCACAAGAAAACTTGAGTTGTGTCATACCATTAAATTTAAATAAATTTTAACTCATGATACGACCCCCCTGCTTTGGAGAAAAAAACGACAAACTAACTAATTTCCTCATCTACCTTTCCATATCTACCTTTTTTCATTGTAATGAAAAAAACAATAATCTAATTTCTATTATTTATAAGAGCAATGCTATATACAAAATCCTTTTCTATAAACCTCTCGTTGATGTCCCAATGAAATATAGCCAATTTAAGTGTGCACGAAGCTTATGCAAAAATATTTTGTAAATAATTTTTTCCATTTACAAGGTCCTATCTCCATGTTCATATATTTATTATTTAATTTATTTTTCTTATGGCTATGAATTTCATGAAATTCTTTTAATGATATTATATTCAAATTTTGTAATAAATATTTAACATCATGAAAAAGATATTCTGGAGTCATCCATGTTAATGGGTGCTTAGAACAATTTCAATGCGTTTAGATAAATTTATATTATTTTTTTTTATTATTTTAATATGATATTTATTTAAAAATTTAATTATTAAATTAAATATTCCTATCAAATTTAATAGCAATTCAACCGTTAGTTTTTGATTATTTATTCATTAATATTGTTTAACTTGGGAAAACCGAGAAGGCTATGGGATCCGACGCTTTTGTCGCTGTTGAAGTTGATTGTGGTGCCCACCCACATTAAAGACTTCAATCGCTCTTTTTCAATGCCCGCCACCCACGAGCTGCGGGAAAAGCAGAAGAGAAAAGTTATGAAGCCTTAAATGCGGGGCATTATCACGGCTTATCGTGGTCCATGGATAATGGTGTCACCATGGCAGAGGGGTCGCTCAGCGTCGATGAGTCCGAGGACGGAGATAGAGTTGCGGCCGTGATCGATGAGTCGCCGAGCTCCGGCACGAGGTCTGCCGCCGCGACGCTTCGATCGTGTAAAATACTAACTGTCGTCCTCCGAGATCTAATCCCAATCGGTGAGTCTGTCACTGAGATATTCTGAGATTATTGTTTGGATTTTCGTATGTTTTGGCGCAGGTCTCTGCAATTGAAGGTGAAAGGGAGAAGGAGGAGCCATTGCCAGATATTATATAATTAGTCAAAATAAAAAATATAGTTAAAATAAATCATTAAAAATGACTAAATAAAATATAAAAAAATTTATTTACAATTAATTTGTGTAAAAAATCTGTGCTAAGATATACTAAGATTGGCGCACAGAAATAAGCCTCCATGCCCATAATGACTTAGATCACTAGTTTTTTTTATATTTAAGAAAAAAATTAAAAAGTTATAAAATAATTCACACTCAAATTTATCTTTTTTAAAAATTTATATAGTATTTTTAATGTAATAGAAAATATTATTTATTTAATTTTTTATTTTATATTAAATTATAAAAAATTATTATTAAATAAAATAAATAATATAAAATATTATTTTAATGATATAGAATGTGATTTAGAAAATCTGATATATTTGTATAAAAAATTAAAAAGTAATTTAAAATTATAAATTTTACCTGAGCAAAGCAGGCGTCAAATATATAATACCTTACGTAACATGCACAAGAAGTAAAATTGGAGACAGATTTAAGGGTATTATCCGGTGGTGGCATGACTTACACGTTGTTCTGATCTGATGCCCATTTTAAAACATTTATGTACTGTGTCTGTATCTCAGAGCCTCACATAGACCCACGCGGCCTGTGCTACACTTTAAATAGAAAGAAAATAATACATTTTTTTTAGTATGTGACTGCTAACTGTGTAAATATTTTTTCTTTTTTTTTTTTGAAAAAAGATACATGCCAACATTATATAAATATATAGAGGGTTATTTTTGGTATTATATATTTTAAGTTTGTAACATGTTTTGCGCACAATTTACCCACAAATTAATTTGGAGCAATAAGTTTTTTGGTTTCTAGATATTTTGGAAGCAACGTCGGGACAGTTCATTGCCCGCCCAAGCATGATAGCTCTAGAGTCGAGGCCCATGCCCATCGAAGACGACAACTGATAAATACTACGCTACCCGTGATTTCAGCCACGATTGATGATTGATTGCGTGGGCAGCGTGCGTCCACTTGTTTTTGTGCTCAGTGGCGAGATAGAGATGTGAACTTTTTACTATTTGCCAAGGTTATATATGATGTGTGTGTGTGTGTGTGTGTGCAGGGTCATATTGCCGAAACATTAATATATAATATATAGCTTGTGAGGGTCTCGTTCTCTGATTCTCTCCGATCTCTGCCGGCGTCCGCTGCGAGCAAACACCTGCCTGCCAATTGGAGGTACTAATGGAAGGTGTCAACAGCGGTATTGGGAGGAGCCTTGTCGTACTTATACTCGCGCTCATGCCATTCTTTGCCGCCATCACCTTTCCTTGCCGAGCCAGCGCCGCGGAGGAGACAGACCTGTGGTGCCTGCAGGCCGGTACTGCATGCAACGACACGAAAGCTGAATCCCACGGCTTTGGAGATGGATACGGCAGTACCGCACAAGGTTCGGAGTGGCTGATGGAGTCTGAAACCAGTAGAAGAATACTAGCTACAGTGGGACCTTACAGTCCGAAATCCATCGATCCAAAAAGCTTGCCATGCGTCGGGGGGAGTGGCCGGCCGTATGTAGGATCAAAAGGTTGCCCTGGCAGTCCAAATGGGAAGGGAAGTCAAAGAATATGCGTCAACTACGATCATTGTCGTTCAGAGCCGCCTACCTCTACATCTTAATCATAATAATTCCATCTCTGCGGCCGTGTGAGAGGCTTCCCTCTAAGCTTCGTTGTTATGGAGTAGTCATGTACGCTATATACTTGTTGTACATGCTTTATTAATTAAATCAATTATATTGTTAGAATCGGACATAGGTAATAGTGTCCAAGTGTTATCAATTGGTTGCTAACTTATTGATGGTTGTGTTAGAATATGGCTTAAATTGCCGTACGTAACATTTAAAGCCTTCTTTCTTCTTATATATGTCTTAACCTTCCGACTTCATAAGCGATAGTGGGACAAACATTTCAATAATCTCCCCTTTGTCACACATCGATCGTATACCGTAGGTTGGAGACACACCTACGAAGCAGGGAGATTTTATAGTAACTCTCCCTCAATCCATGCCTTGTAGAGAGATCAAATCGGTTCGATATTTTTATTTCGATATAATAACCCGAATATGGCTAAACTAACGGGACACGTCGCTCGATCACACAACGCCAAGAAGACTTTTGATATTATTAACACTTAACAGGATAACAGGACAATTGGACTAGATATCAATTTGTTATAAATTAGACGGAAGATAATAGCAAAAATCAAATAAAGAGAAATTAACACCAAGATTTACGTGGAAAACTCAAGATGGGAAAAACTATTAATATAGAGAAAAAGAAATTCACTATTTTGTGAAAGAAAATTAAATATAAGTCTATAAAAATAAACTTACTATCATAACCCTAACGACAACCCTAGGGCCCTATAAATAGGGTATTACAAAATAGTTTCCAATTACCTCTTTTATCCCATTAAATAATATAAAAATAATAAATATAAAGAAAAAAGAAAACAAAAATTTGGGTCAATATTACATATATAATGTTGTTTGCTCTTATTTAGTGTCATAAGAGTTATTAATTAGATGCTAAATTGTTGATGGTTGTGTTAAGAAATATGATAAGATTGTTGTAAGGGTCATGTTAATGTGCGCAACATATATGCACGGTGAATTTGATGTTTGAATTAATAAGAGTACATTAGTTTTTTTTTTAAAAACTAATTCTGCAGCGTCTCTCCTCCACAGTACCGCAAATAGTATGCTGAAAAGTTAAAGTTCCACTTTAAGCTTCAACTTGTCAACCTTAACTCGCCTTGTACGGTTGACTTTTACTGTTTGCTATTGACCATTCATTTCTTTTTTCTTAAAAACAAATTTGCATTTGAAAGATGGCGTTAGACACAATTATCTATTTGTATCTTTTTTTTTTGAATATTTATTTTAAAAAAAAAAAAAAAAAAAACCTCCTTAAAAAAAAAAAAAAAAAAAAAAAAAAAAAAAAAAAAAAAAAAAAAAACAAAAAACCCCCCCCCCCTTATAAAAAAAAATATTTTTTTTTTTTTTTTTTTTTTTTTTTTTTTTTTTTTTTTCTTTTTTTTTTCTTTTTTTTTTTAAATAAAAAAAAAAAAAAAAAAAAAAAAAAAAAAAAAAAAAAAAAAAAAAAAAAAAAAAAAAAAAAAAAAAAAAAAAAAAAAAAAAAAAAAAAAAAAAAAAAAAATATATTATTTTAAAAACCAAAAAAAAAATAATTATAGAAAAGTAAAATAAAGTGTACACATTAAACTAATACAGTCTACGCATTAAACTATTTAAGGTTAATCTCTCATCTAACAATTAATAACTCACTACCATTACCTATCTCATTGTTTTTTTTTTAATTTACAGTTTTAAATTATTTTTTCTTCCTTATATAAATATACATCGTAATAGATTGACTAAATCAAAATCTATATTATTTAAATAATATTTTTATATTATTTATTTTATTTAATAATAATTTTTATAATTTAATATGAAATAAAAATAAATGTTATATGAAACGTGAAAGAGAGAGGTAGAGAAAAATTTTAAATATAATTTAATAATTATAGAGAGTAAATATTATTTTTTGAGAAATATTATATAAATTTTATAGAAAAAATTAAATATAAAATATCCAGTTGTAAAAATGATTTTATGATTTTTTAACTTATATAAAAAATTTATTACTAATGCTTTTAGTACCAGGCCCAATTCAAGTGAGCTGTGTAACCTATTGGGTTACGGAACTAATATGTGTAATAATATGGACAATTATGATTTATTGATATTTTTTTTCTTTTAATTATCTTATATGCTCTTGTGGGTTACGATCACTTACCCCAAGCGCGTTTGGATCCCTCGCTAGCTGGGGAATAAGGAAATACATGGCAATAAAAAGATGAATGGTTTAGATGGCTCGAGTCCGCGTGGCAAATATCTCAACCGTGGACGGAGTCACCCACAGGATCCAGGTGGTATATACATGACTTATCTTTTAGATAGCAATTTTTAAAATATATACAAAAACGAAAGTTTAATTATGTATGGCTACGTTTCAAAATTAAATTGGTTTGTACATTGGATTGTTCGAATGTACTTTTTTAATTGTATAAATGAGAATAAATATTAATAAGTATATTCATATCTATATTTTAATCAAAAAAAATTTTAACTCCTACTACATTTACAAATCAATGTAATAAAAAATCATAAATATAATGGGGATTTTAAAACATATTTGATTTAAATATCAAATTCGCTGTAATAACTACTTTTTTAAATTAAATTCGTTGCAAGTCACGATTAAAATTATTTATTAATTAAATAATTACTTGAATTTAACATTCCAAAATAAATACGCTCATTAAATTCATTAAGAACTCAAATTAATCAAAATTATTTATGAATTGGACTCTTGAGAAAGTTTTACACAAACCTTTGTATTTTACCTCTACAAAAATTTCTTTATTTGTGAAAATTATTTTTTTTATATCGAATTCATTCTAATAAGGCTCTTCATTCTAACTTTATTTATATTAAAATAATATTTTTTAAGAAAAACTAATAAAATACCTCCACATGACAGACCTAGCCTCCGTGACGTTGTTAGACATCTACTATAACCTCTTCAAATTTGACTCTTCAAAATAACTAAAAATATATCTTTTCTATTTTAACAATGCATGGGGACACTTTTTTAGTTTCTTTATTTTTAACCATTTTATCAATTAAAATATTATTTTTTTAAATATTTATTTATTCTTTTTAAATGAAAAAGTAAATGTGAAAAGAAATAAAAGAAATAAAAAAGTAAATATAATAGGAAAATATAATATTTTAATAAATAAAGAGTGAATAGTATTTGATTAAATTTAAAGAGTTAATATTTATTTTATTAAATTTTTTATTAAAATAAAAAATTTAAAAAGTATAATTTTTAAAATATTTTTATTAAATTAACTCCTCATTTTTTTAAAAATACTGTGATGCTCTTACTAAAAGAGCGCGATAACACAGATGCCATCTCAAATTAGACACTTCATGTCTAGTTTGTGGTCCCATCTCAAAAACGAGATTAGGAAACGAGCTGATTCAATAAAATTAGGAGACCACCGATAATCTATATCTATATAAACCCTTTTCGTTTCTGACCGATCCATCATCTCTATCTCAGCATTTCGATTTTGAGATTTGAATTTGGGATCATCGAATGATGGTGGGCAAGAGGGAGTTGGCCTCTTACAGGAACCGCAAATGGGGACTGACGAAGAAAGCTCAACAGCTCTCTGTGCTCTGCGGAATCGCAAATTGGGGCCTCTTACCCACATGGCGCCCTTGGACGAGTCGAGGCAGATGTTGGGAATAGATGATGGAGCAGCTAATCAAAACCACGTCGATTGTGCGACTTCTTTGCCGCCGCCTCCTCCTCTGTCGATTGGGTGGGATTTTGATTGGACCCACGTGCCGCCAAACCACATCGATTGGGTGACTTCTTCACCGCCGCCGCCTCTTCCTCCGTTGATTGGATCGGATTTTTATTGGACCCGCATGCTGCCCATGGGCGAGTTGAGGCAGATGTTGGGAATGGATGTTGTTGATCCGACAGCACCGGTGGATGGTAGCGACCAACACGATGATTGCATGTCAATGGCGTCGTCATCATCGTTCTCGCCCCCAAATTCCCAATTCCCTGCGGTTGTGGCATGGGAGGACGACGTACGATTCAACTCCTCCAATAGTACTGCATCGTCGTAAAGCTGCAGCAGCAGTAGTACTCTGAAGAAATCATCTCACACCCAAATAGATTTCAAAGATCAATGATAAACAAGAACGAATCCAGGAAATATACAAACACATAACGTCGCCGAGAGATCGTGAGGGAAGAGCATGGAATTAAGAAAAATACCTGAGGAGAAAAGAGAGAGAGCAACTATGGAGGAGAGGGCGAGAATCAATAGAGAGAAGAACATAGCCGAGAGATCAAGAGCGACGGAGAAAAGCGCGTAGCGAAGAGAACACGAGGAGGGAGAGAAAAAAGTAATATAATAAAAAAATAAAAAATAATTAATTAATCTTCAAAAAATAAAGATTAACTATAGCAAATTCGAATGTTGTGAGAGAATTTTTTTATTTTGGCTCTCCTCTTAGAGTTAGAGTCGGTCTAATAAAATGTTGAAATTTTTTAATTTTAGTTGGTTAACTTATTTTTTTTTAAATATGATTATTTTAAAAAATCATAAGTTTAAATGAATTTATATTATTTATAAATTATTTTAAAAATAAATAAAATATTATTATACTAAACAATCGATAAATCGCATCGGAAGGGACAACTTTCGTTTAGAATTTTCAGTCAAATTTTTTATTCCAACCCGATCACTTGGTCACGACTTCATTTGTTGTTGTCCGTCAAATTTCTTCCAATTAAATAAAAAAAATATTACAAGTTAGTCTAAACGTGCAAATAAGTAGAATACTAACAGGTCTACTACGCTCAAAGAACTCTTGGTCAACTGCCAAAGGAACAAAAGCAAAGGTATATTGGATATAGTGGGAAGGAAGTTCTATCACGCGAGTAGAGTATTCAAATCATGCAAGCTTAGCAATATTCATTACCCGAAGCATGTGATTGTCTTCTAAATAAACTGTAAGAGTGAAATAAACAAGGGTATAATGGATATAGGAATCGCCTAGGAATCAGCAAGTAAAAAATTCAAAGCATAAAACCCACTAATTCATACTGCTTTTACCTTAGGGCTCCCCACATTTACCCTATTTTTCATTCGACTGATACCCCCCTTGGCAATGTAAAGTGAGAATTAACCCTCCGTTGGGGTAAAGACACGGCGTTAAAGCCAAAGATAGATCAAACGGCTTAAAAATTGGGTGGGTTCTACAGTTACATCATCCAATTGAGTCTGCCCTCATGCGAAATAAGACAAAGCTTATTGGTTCAATTCATGACAATACCATAAACGGAACAAAAGGTACCTAATAAAAGTTCACAGATCGGCCAGCAATGTCTAGTTTTAAATCACGCGATATGAAATGAGGGACAGATTCTTGGCAGCCTTGACTCAGCGATACACAGAAGGGCCTGCAAAAGAGTATCGAGACGAAACTGGAACATAAGCACCATCGGGCCTGACCCCTTGGTGATGCAGTCCCTGGTTATAATCAGATAGCCTATCGGACGTGTACCTCAGGTACCTCTCCATTTCATCAGTTTCTGCCCTGAGCAAGCCATCACTCGCATTGGCATAAGTCTCTCTCCTTCCACTGAGGGAGCTAGATCCCAAAGCAATTTCTTCTCTCCTATGTGCTAGTGGATAGAGCTCTCCAGAAACACCACCGTATTCGCGAGCATAAGGGTCGTTCTGGAAAGCGACTAAGACGCCAGGAGGGGCTGGAGCTGGTAATCCCTGTCGGCCACCTAGATCATATGCCCGATACTGTTGTTCCCTCAGGAAGGGCGGATCATGAGCAGGCTGTGATTCCCTAAGCTCGGTGGGGGTGCGACTATATATTAGGCCTTGCTGCCTCAGAATGTGCTCTCCTTCACCAGGGGCAACATAACTCCGAAGGCCATGCGCGCGATAGTCTTTTTCTGTGAGAAATTGTTCGTGAGGAAAATCTTCTTTCCTCAGAGATGTCACCTCTCTGTATGCAATATGCTGATCCCTTCCGCCAGACAACCCAATTTGACTCATAGCTTCTCCATTGACATATGCATCTGTAGCATAAGGGTCGCGGTAAGAACGAGGCAAGGATTCTCTAGCTCTCTCATAGTGCTCTGCATCGCGGATTATCAACCCCGGTGGTGACGATCTACTGGGCAGCACACTAGGACGGATCTCAGCAGGTCTAAACAGCCTCGTGAGCTTCTTAACCTACAAACGAATTTGGGATGTCACCATTCCAAATAATGAGAAAGAAATAAGGCCAAAGTTAGTAGATGAATTATTGATACTCACTTGTTGAACAGTAAGCTCCGTGTTAAACTTCTGCTTTTGATTGTAGTTTTCCTTCAATGCCTTCTTGAAGATGCTTTCAGGTAATGGATAGCAATCCTCATGAACCACAAATCGAACCTGATACAATATAAGCCAACCATTTGTGAACATTAACAAAAATGAATAAATACAAAGAAAATATTCATGAAAGGTGTTTTTTTTTCTTTTATAAAGATGTCGAATGTGCATGAGTAGTACCTGAGCAGGGAAAGCCCCTCCAAACGCTGACGGCTCAAGTTTCATGCCACCCGCTGAGGATGCCTTGTATATCCCATACATTAATTTCAAATCGTAGTCATAGAGAAATAGCGTAAGCCCAGGCCTGACACCTAACATAATGTCTTTCTTGCTTATAGAGACACCCATGACATGATAACGAAAACAATCTGGTTTGGTCTTAGCATTGCACATGAAAATTAGGCCACCAAGCTTTTCTCTATTCTTATCATCTGCCATGTTTCTGTTCTCAGACTTGGGAAATTGATTCCCTAAACTCCTTTGCAATCCAGTGTGCTTATCTTTCATCTGTTTCTGTTGCTCCTTCCAAGAAACCTTTTGCTTCTTCCTTTTATTTTGTTGACTCTCACTGGCATGCTCTTCATCAGTGACATTTGTTGGCTCATTTTCATTCATTGACACTGGTTCCTTACCAACCTCTTTTTCATTGCTGTTCTGTGGAGCAGCATCAGCTGGTTCACTCGTTTCCTCATCCGGGCCGGGGGGAATACTTCTCGCATTATTCTTCTCTAAACGTTTCTTACCAGCAACTTTCTTCGAAATTCCAGGCAAAGGCTTCAAAGACTCTACAGTGTCATTTTCAGATGGCAATGGCTGTGATGAAGCCTCAACAACATTTTTGTCTTTTGCCATCGTCTTCTTCTTTTTCTTCTTTTCAAGTGGCATAATTTGCCTATAGAAAAACGAAACAGATAAAACTTCAACAAATTGCCATGTCACCAAAATAAAATTATAGCAACATTAAATAAAATTCCCCTATACTAACCAGAGTTTAGAAGCATCAAATTGAAGTACATATAAATAGGGGGAAATAAAGATCTAAAAAAACAAAAAAATGGAGAATAAGACGTGATGCTGGAAGACAGAGAGAAATGAGTGTCACTGTGAACATGATCTTACATATTTTCCAGTAGTGCTTTAGTTTCAGAATGGGCAGGAATCAATTTTTGGGCACAAATAATTTCCAAGCAGCTGAAAGAGATTAAGTCATATACTAGAAACAGATAAAACAGTTATTTTTTTAGTACATTTTTTCTTTAAATGATGATCCTTGATGCAAATCCAGCACTGCCGCAAAATCTTGTAAAATTTCACTGGTTTGAACTTTGAAGTTGTTTTCCACTAATCTTAGGACAGCATTCCACTTGAGAGGAAATGGCATGCTTGAAAACATAAAGAAATGAATAGGAGTATGATTAAGATCTACACATTACAAATTTATTTTAGTTGCAGAATGGACAGGCATCAATTTAAAAGCCTAAATCATTTCAAAAACGCTGCATTAAAGCTTCACTCATAAACTAGTATGTAATTAAGCAGTCATTTTTTGTGTACATTCTTTCTTTAAATGACGATCATTGATAGAAATTGCAATGTTGTGCAATTTCATTGGTTTGAGATTTGAAGTTGTTTCCAAATCTTATCACAACATTCCACTTAACAGGCGTATTTAATTACTTGTAATTTAAATAATTCAGACGCAATAAAAGAGTTTTGTGATAAGTAAAAATATTTGGGAGTTAGATAATCATTGAGAACAAGGATGTCCCTGGCTGTATGAGTGCTACAGACTCTTTGAACAATAGCAAAAACACGGCACCAGGAATATGTTAGATGAATGTTCTACAAACCAATAACAGTAGGAAGCTATTGCATCAAAAATGCTACAAATCACAAAATCACCTTATCGGTGGTAAGGCTACGGTTATCCTATCATATTCACCAGTAAACACCACAGCATCCATTGATCGTTTATGACCAGCACACAAATTCACCATTGCAGTGTTGCACTATGATAAACAGAGCATCAATGATGATGTAATAGTTTTGACGCCTGAACTATTGGGAGACAAAGCTTCTACCCAGTTGAAATACATACTGTGGCAGTTAATTGTGATGCATCATGAGCTACAGGTTTTCTAGAATGTACATGTATGGTCCTCACCCATTATTCGACTGGATCAAATGCATCCATGTTTAAAAACCCAGGCCAAAGAAACTGCATATTGCACCTTCTTCCTTTTCCCAAAGACATTTTAATGAAACATTTAAATAAAGAAGAACATGTATTGTACCATGACTAGGGTACTAATGATCATGAATCAAAACAATAGACACAGGCAATACTCTCATCATGATCATTATTGGCTATGATAGACTTGTAGAGTTGGCCATAATTTTAGTTGCCCGTCAATTTTAGTGCCGAGAAAATTAGAAGAAAATAGTAAACTTTGTTCATGCCTTTTTATATATCTCACAAACTTAACCAATTCACGTTGTTGTTTTGAAAATCCTAAGCCCATGGAAAACTATTGAGATGTTTTTCAATGAATATTTTATTCAGTTATATATTTATCCCTTTTTAGTGCATATCTCATAAATATAAAATGAAATACAAATAGGATACATTTTTCACTTAACAAAATTATACAAATTTTCTAATCAATTTTCCTAATATTACACTAAGTCATTTTTCTGCTCATAAACAATACTTATTAACATTTCCAAAATGATATTTTGACATTTTAGACCGGCATTTATATATATCCCAAAGCCCCTCAATTTTCCACTTGCACAAACCCCAAAAATCCTTCTGATCGAGCTTCCTCGTATTACTGTATGTCTAATTGAGTAACCCTTAAAAACATAAACAAAAAAAAACAAGCTAACAAACCAACAAAGCAAAACAAACTCCATGGGTAAATCATTGCTTATTAACACTTCCAAAATGATATTTTGACATTTTAGACCAGCATTTATATATATCCCAAAACCCCTCAAATTTCCACTTGCACAAACCCCATAAATCCTTCTGATCGAGTTTCCTCGTATTACTGTATGTCTAATTAAGTAACCCTATAAAAAATTGGATTAAAATTTTAAAACAAGAAAAAAAACAAGCAAACAAACCAACAAAGCAAAACAAATTCCAAGGGTAAATCATAAAACGGCAGAATAATCCTTAAACTTGCGAAATTTCAATCTCCCCCCCTCACTGTACTCATCGAATCAAGCAAAAATCTATATTACTGTTTGTTCGAAACTAAAACCCCATAAATTCTCAATGACCGAATTGGGAAAAAAAAACTTCAGTCCACCGAATCGCACGCGAAGCTACTTACGTTGATGGAACTTCGATCAGATCCAGAAGCAGACTAAGAATCCAAATTCAAATATACAAACACACACAAACATATATCATTGTCGCCTCCCATTTCGAAGCTACAAACCCAAAATTAAATACCAATCAACACCGGGAAGAAAGAGAGAACCTAGGGTTTTTAGGTTTTCGTACCTTGATGGGCTGTATCGCTCTAGGACAGATCTGGGAACGGGAACGGGAAAGGGAACGGGGACGGGGCAGGTGGTGTTAGGGTTAGATGAAACTCTCGCCTTTTCCTGAGAGGTGGGGAGTGAGGGCAAGGGGGTGTTGATTTATGGATGGGTTGAATACGCAGACGCCCGATTACGCGGGATATATGTGCCGAATAGGATTACTTTATCCTATTCCGTGTTTGGGTTCCAACCAAACTATTTGTGGACGCCTGGACGGACACCTAAACTTATTTTAATCCTACCGGATCCTGGCTCTTCTTTCACCTCAATTTTTAGAGTGGAGAGTGACTGAATTTATACTAATAAATTTGTCGTCTAATTAATTTATTATTACCGGGATAATTCGGTTATTTACAATAAAATGACGGTAGAGAAAAACATTAAATGCTAAATTTATAAACTTCATAAATCATCTAATTATTAATTCTTTAGGTTGCACTTGAACATTGAATCATGTGGTGTTTGTATCGAGGGAAGGATGTGTGGCCTAGACTCCCCCCCATTTGGCTCCCGTCCTCTGTTTTTGGTATCCGGTTTACATTAATAGGGTATAGCAAATTGTTTTACATATTCAATAATATATGTCACAATACGTCATTGTTTATTTTTGAAGTGTTTTAAAAATGTTTTTGAGGTTGAATTTAGATTTATATCTTTTATTTAAGTGACAAAAATTACTATAGAAGTCGACATTTTTTTAAAATTGGGAAATATATGTATTCTGCTTTTTTTTTTCAAGTTAAAACTTTTTCAAGTTTGGTAGTGATTGCATCCTATAGATTTTTTTCCCATCACCTCAATTGCAGTCATAGGAAGGTGGCAGCCATAACCACAACCTCTTCTTTTATTTCTTTGTTTATTTATTTTTTACCATTTTTTATGCACGAGTTGTCGAAGATGACACTTTGTAGGGATAACTTGGAGAGACTCATATTTTTATATGAAAATGTTCTAGAGAAACATACATAGACAAATATTTAGAGTGCTGACCAAGGATCGACTATTAAAAATGACTATTGTGTTGATCATGTTTGACTTTTATGGAACAAAAGTCCAACTCATTATCTCCCGTGAAATGCCCGTTTATAATACATATTAGCTCAATGGCAAAATCCTAAATAGATAATTACATATTCATTTTGTAAATTTTGAATTTTAATTAATTTAATATCTCACCTATCACTCACTCACTTATATCATCAATCACCGGTCAATATTTACCTACTACATATCACTAAAAATGTTATCTAATTGTTTTCTTTTTTTACATTTTACATTTCTACTATTCATCAAAAAAAATTATTTTTATCCCTCCTTATTAATTTTGACAAGCAAGATTCAAATATATTTTCCATTTTTATTGCATTTATTCTTGCATATAAAAAGTTTATTTAATATAATTAATTAAAATAAAAATCATAATTAATTAAACTAATAATATAACATTATAAAATATAACATAATACAAATTTTATATTCTTATACTAATCTTAATCATAAAATAACATCTTATGTCCGACATAAAATTTTTCGAATTATATCCATATATACTTATAGGGTGAAAACGAGTTATGACCTTATGGGAATGACCGTAAAGATGGGTTTAAACTTTATATTACCTTAATTTGCTCTAAATGCAGCCAATGATTACAAGCCAACAGTTCATTTACGATAAAGAATGAACTTATAATCTCAAATTGTACCCTTCACCTCTCTTCATCTTGCCTATTGGCCGTTTTAGGTTGATGTCGAATTCTTATTACTCTTTCTAATACACAAATTTCATTAAATGATTTATCTATTTATACTTTCATAATTGAAACTATTCTAATTGCACTACTATCATCTGATAGGTACTATTTCAATGGTTATAATAGCTTGACTATTATTGTAACAATTAATTTACTTTTCTAACTATTATAACTAAATATTTCATGCAATTGAGTTTCAGTAAGATAATTCGTAAAATTTTTATTATTATCATTGTAATAAATATTTTTATAGAATTATTTATTAATTGTTATTTTATTACCAAAAGTCACGAGCTTTACAAATTATGGTACATCATCTCTAGTTGATATACACAAGAATTTTGGGATGATGCATTAATTTTTTTCAATGATATAAACAAGAATTTCTTGATGATACATTAATATTTTTCCAATGACTTAAGTATCAATAATTTTCAATGACTATGTAAGATGTTTTCAATGATGCATTAGTTTTTTTCACATACATAAGCAAAATTTCTCAATGTCTCATCCGTTTTTCTTAATGTTGTAAGCAATGTTTACTAAATGACACACCAATGACCCTTTGTTGATGTAAAAATTTTAAGGTGTTTCTTTATAAATTAATGTTAACACAGTAGTTTTTCTTTTTTTTTTTTTTGGAAAGTATGTTCAAATATAATATTGATCAAAAATCGATGTATATTAGTGATTAGTCATTCTGGATGTAATTATTAGATCCAAAAGTGACATAAACACACCAGACAATATAAGTGACTTCAGAAATTCTAGATAATATTATCAAAAGACCTAGAAGACATCATTTATGACCAAAAATATATTAGAAGATGATTTTTAACAAGTGTTAATTTAGATTAATACTTTAAATAATTCAAACGACTTCTACAATTGATCAAAAATCAAATTCTCTCATTAATGAATAATAAAATGAAGTATTAAAGACATTGACTATTTTAATTTGACTAAAATCAATGTTATCATAGTATTTAGGGGTTGTGATGAGCGAACCTATATGAATTGAATGACTTTAAAGATCTTAACACAACAAGATATGAATAAAAACAAAAACAATATCAACAAAAAATAATTGCTTAAAAAGCATTTGAGCAAAGTTAAATTTAAGATTCAACTTTATAAAAGAAAAGTTTTTAAAACGTTAATACATAGTTGCTTCAAAATACTAAGAATTTCTTATCTCTATTCTAATTTTCTTATTGTGTCTTTCATAATTAACTTTTACATTGTCATTTGTTTGATTGTGTATTGTTAAGGATCGTTGAGCCTTCTTACAAGAGTCTTAAGTTTGTTTGAGTTTCTAGTCCAAAGTACTAGGCACTATATATGTAATTAAGTTATGATTTGAAATAGCAAAGTTTTTAATGAACTCACAAAACTAAATAATTTACTTGGAATTAGAATCTTTTACTATCTAGTGAAAGAGAAATAGAATAGACAATGTTTACCTTAAATTACTATAAAATAGCCTAGTGTTTCTTTATGTTTATTTTTTCGGTAATTTTCTGTGAACTATTCATCCATATCCAAATTCCAAATAGACTTACCTTTTAGACCTCTGTTATTACTCTTTCCTCCATTTTCTGTCACTAAAATATTTGACTTCAAAGATGAGACAATAAATCTTCTTCTCATTTCTTTATTCCAAACACTATTTTTAGTCAAATCCATATTTAATAACACCATCTAGGAAAGAGTCTGATAGTAACATTCTAACCATAAACCACCAAGTAATAGTAGTACGCCCTAAACTTCTCCCTCAAACTTGACATTCATTCCATCAAACTAGTTAATAATTCCTTAAATGAATTCAAGCGATCAATCATCGATTGGGTACCATGTTGGAATCTCATGAACAATAGTTGATTAGTTAAATATAATTTATAACTTCATGTTTTTTGAGTATATAATTGTTCAGTCTTATTCTACAGATTTCAAAAAACATGTCACTGAAAATTTATTACTCACAAATAGTTGATCAATCACCACTCCTTGCCAAATATACCCACAAACTTGTCACTGAAAAATAGTCCATTTTTCATGTACTGTTGGGTTTCACTTTAGTAACTACCAATACAAAGAAACCCTTGGTATAAAGAAAATCCTCCAATTTTTCTTTCCAAAGATATAATTTGAACCATTCAGATTAATTAACCATTTTACTAGTGTTAGTTTTCATTATATTCAACATGGCCGGGCAAATAATCAACAATTAGCTCTGATAAGAAAACAAACAATTTTGTAGCGTAATAAATTCTAATTCTCTCTACTCGATATCCATGAGAATTTATTAGGAAGCAAACTAATAGAGTAATAATCTAAGTAAATTACTCACCACAAAAACGAAATAAATGCACACAAATTTTTTATGTGGAAAAACAACAGTACCTATTTCAAAGTCTACCCAAAAAATTTCACTATCACCAAGAGTAACAAAGTTTTTCTATAGATAATACAATGGTAGGTTAATTTACAACAGCGAAAAATGTCTTGTTGGTCGCTGCTGAAAATTTTGTTAGAACACTCACACCGCCCTGTATCTATTTATTTTTGAGATGGCGCCATCTCAGCTCCCAAATTTTTGGGCTTGCTCTATTTTAAAAAAGGCCTATATGAGCTGTATATGAATAACACAACCCTACAACAGCTATACCCTCCTCTAGGGAGCTTTCAGCTTTCATTATGAACAAAAGTCATGAAGCCGAGTGTTGACGTATGGACATTTGAACCGTAAATAATATTTATTTATTTATTTTCGCATCATTGGCGAGAGAAATTATGAGACATTAACATCCTGCTAGCTATCAATTCAAGTACAGTTAAAAATCTTTATTCTTTTGTAAGCATGACCGATCATTTAGTTCATGAAATTGACTATGATGATGTAGTGTGCATTTAATAAGTAAAGTAATGTTATATGATACAGAGTTATCTATTGAAATTATAACATAATTTCTTGTGAGTAATATCAGCGACATAATAACATATGGATTATTAGGGAAAAAATACATAAAATTATCACATTAGCTACCATTTCGCTAATAACTATAGGTACAACCAGAGCCAATGTTTCAGCCGACCTATCATTTTCTTTTAGTTTTATATATAAATTGATGCATTGTTTAACAAATGTAAAACTACGTACATGCATATTTGGAAAGAAGTGCTACCCACCAATGAAACAATAAATCGGAAATATGGATAAAATTATTGAAGCATATATATGTGCTAATTAAAGGGCGGAGATGCCCCTCATCAGAAATCACAGGCTAGATTAGATAAACCTGGCGTTGACGCACGTAATTAACGTACGGCTGGTAAACAAAAGGCACGGGCAATGGATGCGCGCAACCGCCGCCCCCTACCTCTGCGTTGCTTCCTCCGTTGCAGCACTAGAAAGCAACTTCTCCTCCTGCTTCCCCAACCTCTCCCTCCTTATTCTCTTCCCTCCCCCCCTTTTTTTTTGCAAGCACACATATAATAAAATCAATCCCCCTGCCACTCCCGCCACCATCTCTCCCGCTCCCCGGAGCGGCCTCCTCTGTCCCACTACTTGTCGCCGCCGATCGACACGGCAACCCTGATCTTGTCCAAAAGATTAATTTGGATACATAAAAAAAAAACATCAGCGGCGAGAAAGAGAGAGATAGAGGCTTGTTCCAGCAGTGGTTAGGGAGGCGGGTTGGCCTTATTATTATTATTATTATTATTATTATCATTATCATTATCATTATTATTATTATTATTATTTGTAAATATGAACAAAGACCTGCAACATCATCAGCACCAACAGCAACCGCAACAAGCGCACGTGTCTTTTATTAGAGACATGAAGGACCAGCAGCCACAGGCTGCGGCGGCGTCGTTGGCAGCGGGAGCGTTGTCTCCGTCGGAGTCGTGTTCAGAGGAGCTGCAGCGGCTGGCGCAGGCGCCGCCGTTCTGGAGGAACAGCAAGAAGCGGCTGTCGAAGCAGCTTTCCATGTGCGAGACGCCGCGGGACATCGCGTGGGAGCGGCGGCGCCGGCAGATCCTGCGACAGGAGCGGCGGAGGCATGGGATGAACGACGGGGAGGATTTGACGGACGAGGACCTGCATGAGCTGAAAGGGTGCATCGAGCTGGGGTTCGGGTTCTCCGAGGAGGACGGACAGAAGCTGTGCAACACCCTGCCGGCACTGGACCTCTACTTCGCCGTCAACCGCCAGCGGCAGCTCTCCACCAGCCCCGTCTCTACGCCGCATAGCTCCGCCGGCTCCTCCACCCCACTCGGCGGCCGCTCATCCTTTGGCAGCGACTCTACGGACTGGAAAATTTGCAGCCCAGGTCATTAATTCTTGAGTTTTCGGCCACTCTTTTTTTTTTTACTGCATGTATAGTTTTGCAAATTGCAATAATATTAATAATTATTATCGATGAAAATATGAAATCACCTAAATTGTCAAATAATGATCGACCATCAGCATTTCCTAGCTAGAACTTTTATTTGTAGTATCTAAGAATTGGGTCACGTACCAGAATATATAGGATTTTACAATATGCAATTACTCGTATGATTTTTATTACTATCATATTACACTATATTCGTTATAATTCTCGCAGAAAATCTCTAATGTTAGTTAAAATGAATTTCTAATTTCAATCCATTGAAAATTAAACAATCCATATCACATTGGCTCTTTGATCCCCTTTTTAACTTAATATATATATATATATATATCTTGTTAAACCTAGTGTGTGCTCCAATCTCAACTCTGGACAAAAATAAATAAATATACATATGATAATTTTCTTTCATTTGTTAATTTATGTGTTTACTGATTAACATATATAGTTTTTTATGGGTAATTTTTATGACTACTTGTAATATTTTTGGAGGGTTTTATGGTATGCAGGCGATAATCCTCAACAGGTAAAAACAAAGTTAAGGCATTGGGCGCAAATTGTTGCTTGCTCTCTGATGCAATCTCACTAGATCGAGAGGGTGAAATGGATATGGCTTGTAGGGAGAGTGAATAAAAATAGAGAGAGAGGTAAGTTAGGGATGAAAATGACCAAATGCAGAGAGACTGCATCATACATGCAGGTCTGCATGGAATGGATGTGATTTGTGGTGTGGGCGCGCGGCTTTGGTTTTAACCCGGCTTGGGGAAGAAAAATGGATTGCTTTAAGGTCAATGTGGACAGAGATTTTATTATTGTTTGAGAACAGCAAAAACAGTCGATGGAATTGGTGGAGAGAGTGGAGGATTAATGTTTTCTCTTTTATTTGTGTTTTTTTGGGGTACATTTAATACATTTTCTGCTGACAAAGTTGATGAGAAGTCATCATATGTAATTAAACAGAAAGAACTAAAAAAGCTTTGTATCATTTGACATTTGAAAAATGGACACAACCATTACGCATCCAACTCTTTTTAATAGTTGGGGTCGACCTGGGTTGCTTGCCTTCCATCTGCATTTTTGTTTTCCAATTTTATTGTTCCATTTGAAATACTATCTTTCTTTTATCAATAAATAATCATTGTTTCTCAAATATATCATTATTTTAAATTAAATTGGAATTTGAAGGTCACCTTTGGAGAAATTAAGAATTTTAGTGCATGTTTGGTTGTACATGCATTTCAAACTATGCTTTTGAATTCAAAGGCAAAAGTTGATTCAAATACTAACTTAAATAAAGTAAAGTGTATGTCATGATTATTTTTGAGTTTAAGGTTTTAATTGTTTTTTATTCTAAATTTGATTTAAATTCATATTTAATTTTTTATGAGATCTAATATATTAAATAATTTTTTAATGATACTGAATTCAAATTAAAATTCATGTTCCAAATTTAATAAATTAAAAAATGATGGAACCAAAAAAAAAAAATTACATACCGAAAAGGTCAATTTTATAAACATGTCTAATTTATTTTCTAGCTTTGAATCTCCTACCACGTTATCTCCCATAAATTATTATATTGCTATAATTTTTTTTTTGAAAAAACCTTTATTTCATGTATTTTTTGTGAAGAAACCTCGTTCTTTGTAGTAAATTTTTCTTCAAATGTTATGTTCAAAAATAAGAATTTCTGTTCACGTTTTTTCTGTGAAGAAATGGTTACAACATGTTCAACTAATGACGTAAAATGAAAGTAAATTGATCTTGACATAAAAGAAAGTGAAAGAAGCCCATAAATTCATTATGAGGTGTTCAAATCCATGGGTGATCAAATCTAAAAACAAATTGCAAACTTTTTGTAGATGGAACCAGATTGAAACTCTTTGGATGTAAAATGGTTATGAATACTTTTTAACGCCTCCAAAATTAAATTTTTTTAACTTTGGTGTATTAGCGAATGAATTACATATTTAAATTGAAAATATGTATTTCAACTATTTTTACATAACTTGATACAATCTATGGTTTTAAGATCTAAGTATTCCTTATCCATTTAGTTCAAAGTTTTGTAGCATTCATTATAGAGCTTTCAGCAATTATATATGCAAAAGATACTTTGATTACATGATAGGATTAACAAGAAAATTGGCCAATATTGTTAACCGCATGCACACAAAGGAAAAGATTTTGTATAAGGCATATGAACTCAAGAAGATAACCATGTGTCACAAGGCTAGATTTTTTATGCCACTCAATGTTTCGATACTTAACTTTCTTTTATCTTAATTCGTTAAGTTTAACATTAACGGTTGAAGCACATATAAAAAGCTTAAAATATTTAAAAATATAATAAAAGTAAAATTCATTCAAAATAGTTAAACTATATATGTGAAAAAAATATAAAATATTTTAGAAGTACATATACCAAAGTTGTTGAAGAAAAAGGCAAAAAAAAACTAAAATATATTATGACAGATTACTATTATTATTGTAATGAGATAATTATAATATAACTATATATGTTGTAGAATTAATTAAAAACTTAAATATAGTTTATTATGCAAGTAAATATGTATCTGTATATAATAACGAACTCTTGAATTTACCTCCCTATGTCTTCGTTTACTCTAATTTATTGTAAAGCTATTGAAATTTCTATAATAACAAAATGTTACAGTTTTAGTTTACTATATTATTACGATATTTCAATTATTTCACACTAAATTGTGTGTGGAAGAAAACATATCAGTAAATTTATTAGCTCTATAATACTATATACATGTATTGATGCAGGTAAATCACAAGTTTTACTTCATTTCTTCAAATGGCGATTAATGCTCTAAAAACAATTTAAAAAAATCGAGTGCTAGACATAATTAGGGTTCTTAAACGGGTCAGTGGTCCATGGGTTAGCCCGTAAAACGAGCCGGGCCGGGCCTTAAAATTTGAGCTCATTTCAAAGCGGGTCTAAACGATTTGCGGCCTACGGGCTGCAGTTTAAACGGGCTTATCTCGTACGGTTATAGGCTAGCCCACGAGGCATAACCTGCACAGGCCCTGTTCAAATTCTGTGCCCGTCCTACCCAGGCTCACCCTATAAGGCCCATCCGCCAAGCCCACCCACACCCAGCCTCCTCTAAAATGCTTAAAAAGCTTTACAAAATATGTAACTTGAAACCTATATAAAATATAAATAATGCCAAACCATTAGGCTATATGATATTTGTTAAATATATTTGCATAATTAATATTTATAATTATAATAATAATAATAGTATATTAATACAAATAAATATTATTATTTATTATTATTACTATAAGGGCTTAGCCTACAGGTGACCCACCCTGCAAGCGGGTTAGACCGAACTAGAATTTTTTGATCCGTTTAAAAGTATAGGCCTAAACGGAATGAGCCCGTTTAGGTCCAAACCTGTGTAGGCTGAGCCCGGCTCGGTCGAGTCCACTGTTTAACACCCCTAGTCATAATTTAAAGTTTATTTTACAAAATAATATTTTAAAAATTAAAATTTATGGGAGGAGGTCGTTAAAATGTTATTGAGAGGATAGTATAAAGAGTCGGTATAGAAATAATTTCTAAGAGGGTAAGTATAAAATTATATTGTCCCTTTGAAATTAAACAAAAATTTTCCACACATTGGCAATACATGAATCCATCTGCCATGTTGGTTTTAAAAAAATTATTTCTAAGAGGGAAGTATAAAATTATATTGCCCCGTTGAAATTAAACAAATTTATTCACGCTTTGAAACCACGTGAATCCGCCTGCCGTGTTGGTCTTTTAATTTACGTTGTGAAATTAACAAATTTTAATTCACCATTTAAATTGAATTGAAGAACCTATGAAACATTAAGCTTCTTGAAATGTTAATAATTATCATTATTTTTAATTTTTTTTTTCAATTCAAATATATGAAAGTTTATAATTCATAGCCAATTCGGTCGTACATTCACAATTTCATGTAAAGAAGAGTGAAAGAAGATTTCATTAAAGAAGAAGATATAATGAAAAGGAACAATCAATACTACACACCTTTGTCCTTCCTTGATGAACTTGAAAAAAATAATGTGAAGGAATAATCAATACTCACCTTTGTCCCTCCTTGACATCATGAACTTGAAAAAAATAAATCCAATGAGCACAGAGGCCGCCACTCCTACTATAATTGCGCCTAATCTAGCTGCATTATTTCCACACCATGCTTCCTATTAGTCAACATCATCATCACAATGATCTATTAACATAATTGTCATTTCCTATAATTCAGGACACACTTTCATTGATTAAATATATATAACCAAACTAGAGATAATTTAAAATATAATTATTAATATAAAGTCAAAATATATTATGCACGACTGATAATTTTAGCTCAAAATAATTATTTTGAGGCCCCTTCACTTATATTATAGGGGGAGAGAAAGAGATTTTAAATTTAGGCTTTCTTGGAGCTGGATTATACCATTACTTAAATTTTAATCATTCATCTTAGTGCATGGTTGAGATTAGTTTAATTTTAGAAAAAAAATACACATAATTTTATCCAACTATTAAAAAAATGAATGAGCTATATATATATGACTATCTACATGTTTGGTTCTCATTCTAGATTGTTTTAAATTATTTTTAAGTGTATTTATTTTCTTTTATAGTTATTTTATACTTTTCTCAGCGTTCACGGCTACACAACAAGCACACTTGTCGGAGTCTACTACTACGAGCATATTAGCCGCGCCGCGACATCACAAAAATCCCATATCAAGATCTCTAACCAGCCACAACTAGTGTTGGCAATGAAATAATGTTGTACTACAGTGCCATAGTGTGTTGTTTGACGTAGTGTTCAACCTTTCTGACCAGCACTTGTGGTGATGAGATTGGGCGCCATGATGAGTGATGACCTAGCTCCTACTTCATACAACCTTCTAACATCCAACACATCGGGCAATGTGTGTGTGGGTGGGCGCCAACAGCACCCACGATGGAAAACTGGAGATTTTGTTTTATTTTATCTTAAAAGGGTTATAAAAAGGGACTTGGATTCACATAAATGAGGGTTCTTTACTATTGGAAGAGCACTATAAAGACATTTTTTGGATAATATTGGCAAATAGTCATTCTATAAGGATGAAACTATATGAATGATAATGTGATCATTAATAAGAGTGTTTTGATAATACTTAAGCTCGATTCCAGATCAGACTCTCGAAAGGTTGATTTGTGGTTTTTGGGGTCCTTTGATTAACCTTGTGTATCATGTGTCATTTGATTATAAGAATATATAATGATAATGTGCTCGTTCTTTTGAGCGTTTTGACTATAATTAAATCAAATTTGAAATTTGTAATCATAAGAGGTCAATTATTATTTTTGAGATTTATTTATTTAAGAATATGTAAAAATATCGAGATCAAAATCGAGAGAGAGAGAGAGAGAGAGAGAGAGAGAGAGAGAGAGAGAGAGAGAGAGAGAGAGAGAGAGAGAAAGCTTCCACCTTATGTTACTTGTTCTTACATTTGGTGAGAAGGAGAGCTTAGTGGAGGTAATCCAATCCATAAAGCATCTTTTAGGAAGTTGTTCCCTTAACTCTCTAAGTTAGTTATAGCTGGATGGACATACATAAATTGGGTGAATTTGTGAAATTGAGATGCATGAACTCTAGAATTTAGGAAAAATGCATGAAACCTTGATTATTTTGGTTGTTTCATAGCTTAATGTGGTTAGGAGGAGTTAGACATGGGTAGATTGTCTATTTAGGTGCATCCATGGGAATTCATTAACTAATTTTCTCAGATTGAAAATTTAGGGCTTGACAAGACATGATCTTTACTGAACTATGGTTACCCACCCTTCCTATTATGTTTGATTTTCTTTCATGTAGGAGGAACAACAAAAAATGTAACTATGTAAAATTCTCCAAAACATGAATTTAGGTGAGTGCGGACTTCTTCGAATCATCTTTAGAAAAGGTCACAATTTGACATTTTAGGTGAGAGTAAAAGGATAATTAAAAGATTCAAAAAAGCTTAACTTCGAGATAAGGAACTTCAGTTTGAGATGATGGGCTCCACTTCGAGATAAAGCACTTCGGTCAGAGATGAGGCACTTCGATTCAAGATGAACCCTCCATTTCAAGATCTCAAACCTAATTCATGTTCCAAATTGAACCACACCATTATTCCGAGATTTGGCCTTCTACTTCGAGACGATTTCCACTTCAATATTTGGCCTTCCAGTTTGAAATAGGTAACCTCACTCTGAGATTTGGCCTTCTAGTTCGAGATAATGAAGCTTTATTTCGAGATTTGGCCTAGAAAGTCGGTATTTGTCTCTCATAACTCTGATCAACCTCTCAGAATGCAATTTTTATACCTGGAAATTGTAATATTTTCAAAAATTGATTCTCAACACCTTGGGACAATGTTCTTTAACTTGAAAATTAATAACCTCCAAGAATTAAATGATAAAACCCATCGGGACACCACAATTGACCCATCAGAACTCCAAAAATCTTCCATATATTCTAGGTTCTTTGTTCCTTACATAATTTTAACGGCTCATTGTCTAATATTTTTAAAAAACAGGGCAACAACCTATAAAATCTTATTGTTTTCCAAAATAAAACAACAAGACAAAATTTATGCTCATATTCTTGCTCCCCGGACCAACATTAATTATGGCAAAGTCACTATTATGTTTTTAAACTAAATCATTGGCACAGAGGATTTGATTCATACATCTTGTTTTTCTAAACAAAATCACTCCTTTCCAATAAAAATTAAAAGAAAATAAAATATAAAACAAACAAGCACCCTTAGACTAAGACTAGATATCAATTTTGGGCATTATGAGTGTGCAATAATTTCTCCTTTTTCTTCATGTAACTGACTTTCAAACTTATTCTCTAGAACTGTAAGCCTTTCTAAGTGGTCAAATACACTTCTATTTTTGTTTGGTAGCGACTCATTTTTTCTTTCTCTTATTTTGGTTTTATGTTAGCTATGTCTATGATGACTTAATAACCAAATCTCCATTCAAAAGAGTATCTCGTGTCAATCACGAACTTAGATGACATACCAAAGGGTACTTAATGGATATATTCTTCGGCGAATGGACAGAGAGGCTTGTAGGTTAGGACCACTGTGGCAATAATAGGATAATGTGACCCATCAACTAGTCAACTTAACATTAGTAAATATGCGAAAGGATGACAAGAGTGTTTTGCCCTGAACTATAGATCAGTTTCTTGACATCTTTTCAGAAAACTTGGTTAACTTACCTCTAGAAAGGGATGTAGAATTCACTATTAAACTGCTACCTAGAACATCACCCATTAGATTGGCAGCCTTGTATAATGACTCATGTTTGGGTTTTGGAGTCAGCCATGTGATGAAATGTGTATTTGGAAATATGAATATCAGTATACAGCATATATGTCGAATGAGGAATTCTAACTACAAGTGGGCCTAATTTGGAGTTAGTGCCTTAAAAAGCTATTTTTATGAATTTATAGAATTTTTGTGGTATTTTTAGCTGACCTTATGTGTCATCACCCATTTTTTATCGAACTTGATGTTGGCTTTGTGAAAGAAACTTATTGGTTCATTCATTGATCCAAGAGTTATCCCTGCACAAGGCTCACACAAAGCATGAAAGAAAAATAAAACATAGAGTTGCCACCAAACAATTTAGAGGTGTGATTGGGCACCTAGAAAAAAGAAAGATCTACGATTTCAAAAAAAATTAGGTTCGGGAATCAATTACGTGTACAAAAGGAAGAAAAAACTTTTGTACACCTACAACGCTCATAATTTGTACATAATCTTGATCTATGGGTGTTTGCTTGCTTTGTTAGAAAAAAAGTCATTTTTATATTTTAAATTTTTAATGAAAATAGAGATTTTAAGATCTAAGCCAAGAAAAAACAAAAAGAAAAAGTTTTAAATTAAATAAAAAAAGAATATTTTAATTTTAGAAAAGGCCTTTGATTTAATTTTTCTAGAAAGAATGAGTTTTTTCCCTCTTTTAATTTATTCTTTTAAAAAATAATAAAGTATAAAAACACAAAAAGTTCATTTTTTCTAAAAAAATTAAATCAAAGGCCTGGACAGTCATGAAGATTGAGCCCAAGATGCTCATATCCTAATCTATTTTGGCCAATATCAATTGCAAAAGTATTTTCATATTTGGATTCAAATTATTTTTATTTTTATTTTCTAAAAAAGGAAAATTAGTTTGTTTTACTTTTTAAAAAAATGTAATACTGTCATATGTGCTTAGATCCACATTCTTTTTCGAAAATTAGAATGTCCCTTTTTTATTTAATTTAAAACTTTGCTTTTACTTTCATTGACTTAGATCTTAAAATCTTCATTTTCTTTAAAAATCAAAAATATAAAAATTAACTTTTTTTTTAATAAAGCAAGCAAACACCTATAGATCAAAACTAGATACCAATTATAGGTGTTGTGGGGGTGCAAGAGTTTTTTCTTCATTCTCCACACGTAATTGGCTCCCGAACCAAATTCTATGGAATCATATACCTTTCTTGTTTCTAGTTGCCCAATCACACTTCTAAATTGTTTGGTGACGACTCTATGTTTTCTTTTCCTTTCATGGTTTGTGTGAGCCTTTTGTAAGGATGACTCTAGGATCAACGAATGAACCAATTAGAGTCCTCCACAAAGCCAGTATCGAGCTCAGTTAAAAATGAGTGATGACACTTGTGTGTGAGTCATTATTTGAGGATGAAAATATTTAGATGGTAATGTACTCATCAAACGAAGTGTTTTGATAATAATTGGGTCTGATTTGGAATCGAGGCCCCAAGAAGATTTTTTTGATATTTAATGAATTAAATACATAAAGTATATAAGGTAGGAGAGGAACCCTAATCCTTAATCTTCATTTATGTTCTTGCTTGAGAGAGAAAAAGAGAGAAAACAAAGGGGGAAGTAAGAAATTGGTGATCCAAGCTCAAATCAATTGCAATTAAGGTTGGGATTCGAACTTTTAATCCTTTCTAACCCATTTTGTTATTAAGAAGTGATTAAATAATTTAATTGACATGAATTCTTTATTTGGTATGAATATGAGTAGAATGACCCATATGCATGTCGGTTATGAAGTATGCGTTTTAAATGTGCTTTGGGCCACTATATTGCATCTAAAGCATGTCAGTGAGGTGTTAGGGGATTGAATTTGGTGATTTTGGGACATGGGATGCTGAATTTTTGGGTTTCGATAGTAGCAGCTAATTTGGGTCTGCCACGACCGACAGTGGGTGTTCTGCCAACCTAAGGAGATCTTTAATCATCATAGACCATTAAAAAGGAAAACCTTGTCCCGATGAGCTCCAAAAGTAGGTTGTTAATCCCATGAAAGCAGCTAAAGGTCAGTTTATGATTATTCACTCTCATAGCCATACAAATTGCATGTTTAATTAATTTCAAAATTAGAATGAATTATTTGGTAATGGTGAAAACCAATTTCCTAGGTGTTTGAATTATTTACCATAAAGTTATTATTTAGATATCTTATCCTTTTAATTTTCCATTTGAATTGCATAAACCATATTTTAATCGCTTAGACAATTTGTTCGTTTTAATCTTGAGGGTTTCTACCTTGTCCCTATGGGATCAAATTGTACTTAGTGGCTAGTTACTGCTACGCTATCCTATTGTAGTTATTATGTGAATTTATAGCCCAACACTAGTGTAAGTCTGATGTGGTCAGGAAAAGGCTAGTCACAGCTAGTTTTTATGGGTATAAAATGGACCATCGGTCCGCGGACCAGCCCGCGGTCCGTGCAGACTGAACCAGAATTTTTCTGGTCCATTTCAATTGTGAGCCTAAATGGATCAGTCTGTGCGACGCGAACCGGTTTTTTTTTATCATTTTTTAAAAACTATTATATATCTTACCTAGTATATTAGTACTCGGAGCCTAAACCTATTAATTTTAAAATTAAAATTTTAAAAAATATTTAACAAAATTAAGTTATAATATTTTTTAAAAATAAATAAATAAATATGAACCGGTCCATTTTACACCCCTATCAGTTTTGGTCTGTCGTGGCCAACAGAGAACTTTATTGTACTGATTGAGATAAATATGTTATAACCCCAAGGGAAATGAATAATGTATCAGTTGCATTGTAATGAAATGAGATTTTTGTTTGACATAAATATGTATGTGTATGTATATATATGGATTATTTAAATGAGCAGATGGGGACGACACCCATGTTAATTTCTCATTTCAGGTATTATCACCAACCCATTGTCATTTTGGATGTGAGCATGAGAATTCATTAACCGATTTTCTTAGGTTAAAAATCTAAGGCATGACACCTTGGATTAGCTGAGAAGTAACAAATCAATAGAAAGTTGCTCCTTAGATATATGTTTGATGGGACTTTTCAGTATGATTGTGAAAGAGAAGTGGTTGAGCTTATTATATTTAAGGCCAAAGTTTCAACACCTATTATGAAAGATAAGGCCAGGGGTTAAAAGCCTAGAAATATGTAAAAAGGCAAATCAAATAGGTAAAAACTCAATCAACACTTAATACTTGTTATTAATATGATGATAAGTTCTTAATTGCTTGATTTGCAGGGAAGTGTGGCACTACCTTTGTGACTGTTGGAACTTTAATAAGAAGTGAAACAATAGGATTTGGTAAAATAAGAGCTAAAAAAATTAGAAATACCATCATAATCAGATATGAAATTATTGGGACTCAAATAGGAGAGTCTACATGAAAAAGACTTATGAAACTAAAAGCAAATAACAAGTACTTGCTAGGAAGGATTAGTGGGTGTGGCTACCAACAAATAGGGATGAATCTACTATTAAAAGTCCATTTGATTTTAATGTTAACCCTTAATTATAAGAAACCTAATCAAATATGGGTGAGATTGGACTTTTTTGCAAGAGAATCCACAAGCCTTGATAAAGAACCACTTTGAACAGAGAGCATCAATTTGAGTCAACTAAGTGGTATATAAACAGTGGATATTCAATACTCATGAGAGGTGATTTGCTTATTCATTTCCATAAATATGAAATTTATGAAGACATGATGATTTATAATGATAATAAGGTACAACTTAAGAGTGTGTAGAATGACCCTATTTCAAATTCAAGCATAATTTGTTCTTAAAGTACTTCATTAGCTTTCATCAAACATTCATTTTTGTCCCTCCCCCCTCTTAAAAAAACATATAAAGATCCAAGAGGAAAGGCCTATGCAACATATATTCAATATATGATATATAAGGCTGCAAACGAACTGAGCCGTGTCGAGTAGTAAGGCATTCGAACATGTTCGTTACTATTTATTAACGAACCAAACCAAATACGAGCCTTAAATTATGATATTCGCGAACTGTTTACGAACGTTACTCTATTCACAAACGTTCACGGACATATATTTACAAACTTGTTCACGAACGTTTACGAACACAATTATAAAATTATAAAAATCTGCAAAAAAAAAATACACAACATAAAATTATCCAAAAAAAGTACAATTAATTAACTATTAAGTTGTATTATCTTTATTTAATATATTTAAATAATTATTATATGTAGTTCACGAAAATATTATAATAATAATAGTAATAATAAACAAATAAATCAAATATATTTTTTTAATAAAATAATTTTTATACATATTAACTATTAGGTTGTGATATATATTCTTGATTTATTTGTTTATTATTACTATTATTATAAAATTTTTGTGAACTAATTATAGTAATTATTTAAACATAGCGTATAAAAGTTATTTTATACATATATGTATAAAAGTTATTTTATACATATATGTATAAAAGTTATTTTATACATATAAATATAAAATACTATTAGACCTAAATCAATTAATACATATAAAAATTATTTTATTAAATATAAATATATTTTTAAAATTTCTAAGGCAACACAATTTTTTAGTTTACAATGTCATATCAGTTAAAATAATATACAACACGCTCTCATTATATTTGCATATATGTTAATATCTTAGCGTAGAACTAACTAATTTAAAATATATACTACTTCCTTGGGTAGTTTATACCAAAAAAATCAACAGTAATTATCACATGGATTAATGCAGTTAGAGTTCTATGTATGATTCATCGGATATATCAGTTTTGCATCGATCTTCCTACCTACCTACGCACCTGTGTCATGTTTGCTGCCGATGGATGCTTGATGGTCCCCCGGGTGAGTGAAGCTCACAAAGCAAGAATCCATATAGATCTGCCCCCAGACTGATCTCCCGCATCCTTCGCGGGCTACTCTCGCCGCCTCCCCTATGCACTCCCCACAATCACATCTATCCAACCCCTCCTCGCACTGGGCCAATACTCGCACCCCTCCATACACTCTGTCGTAGAAGTAGACTCCTTCGCCGCTCCCCTCTAACACGTCTTGCCCCAGCTGCGCCAGCGCCTCCACCTCGGCTGCGCCGGTGCCGCTGCCTCCTGCTTTGCTGCAGCTCTTGCTAAGCACCAGGTAATCGCCATTGTTCCCTCCCCGGTTGAGGAATGCCTCCTCGAAGCCATCAGCCACGTATTCCACGTAGCATCCGCTCAGCTGAACCCTCGCTGCCGCCACACTTGAGCCACATGCCGCAGCCAAGATACTTGGAATACTACTGACGCAGGCGTGGCAATCGTCGAGGCTGAGGTCACCCCTGCACTGGAAGCGTCCGGAGAAGGCTACAGCGTCGTCCGCAACATCGCTTGCCAGGGCAGTGGCTTTGAAGAAACTGGAGAGGGATGAGTGGGCGACGAGATCTTTGAAGAGAGACGAGAGGGTTTGGGTCTGGGTTTGGGTCTGCCGGGGGTTAGGCCAGCTTGTGCATGCCTTGTAGATGAAGGTCTTGTAGTCTGAGGGGTCAGATCGAACCAAAAGGCCACAACAGATGAGCCAGAGTGCTGCAAGGCAGAGGGTCGGTTGTGATGAAAGTAGCTCCATATTTCAAGTTTTTTGTGTGGTCGATCTATTTGAAACCTGAACTGGCTTAAGCTTCTATTTGATCGCATAGACGTATGTACTGTAGATAGCAGTTCACCATTGTTATCTACCGACTCAATACCTAAAAGGGTTTAGGTGTTACTTGCGGTTGCGGTAGGTCACCTCCTCTTTGACTCTCACATTAGGGGCTAGGTTGGACATCACTCAGAAGTAAATGCGTCATTTTCCTTTTTACGTCTTTTATGATATCTCAATGCCAAAATAGACACAAGGAACGTTGAATAATTTAATTTACTGACGGGTTTATACAAGTGTTGTTAAAGGGGAAGAGGCCCGGAAAGGGAGGTAATCGATTTTGGAAGAACATTGGTCTAATATTGAAGACCCCCAGAGAGGCATTGAAGGTTTGTTCTCTATTTACCTTTGTTTGTGTCGAGACGAGGGGAGTACCTGTCCATGGCCGAGCAGTCTCACCACCACCGCCGCCACACCAATCGTTTCGCAGCTGAACAGAGCCCCTATTTCCTGCAACATTCCCATAACCCCGTGAGTGGTTATGATACGAATTACTTCAATTCGCGTATGATATCAATCTGGGTTTTGCCCATTTACAGCTGGGTTCGCTTAATTTTCATTGTTTGGTTTTGGTATTTGTTTGAAGGTGGATTGGTACCTGTGGGGTGAAGAAGCGTTTAGTGAATCACGAAAGAGAGACGTGCCTATCTTCTTATCAAGTATGCTGTTAATTTAGAGTCCAATTTGTTTTTGTTTCGTGAAAATCAATAATTGACTAATGCTTGATTTTGATTTTTTTTTTTTTGTGGGGGGTCTTCTGTTTGATGAAGTCAGTTATAGTACATGCCATTGGCGAGAGCTTTCGCCTTATTTTAAAACTTGCTTGCTGATTATAAACCTAATAAGAAGAGCCAGAAGATGAATGTTCGTGCATATGTTTAGGTGTCACGTGATGGAGATGGAATCTTTTGAAGATGATGGGGTTGCTAAGTTGTTGAATTATTTTGCTACCGTTTCCCGTTTGGGCAGTTATGTGCATTTGATTTGGGTTTTAAAAGTATTGATTATTTGCACAAAATTACTAACAGCAGACAGGCCTGGGATCATGGTAATTTCTTATATTATTAGAACATGAGGCCTTCAGTTGAATTTTCCCTAACCAGGCTTGGTGATTGAACTGAGTAATACAATTTACAGAATGCAAGCTTTTGCTTTTGAATTAGTGTTACTTTCCATGGAATGAATTGAGGAAATATTGGGTTCAAAGTTATCTGGTATAGAATTTACTCATGACCCCACAATCTTGACCTTCTGGGATGTATGGTGATTTCTCATTTGTTCAATACCATTCATATATTTGAATTTGTTAAACCTATATTCAAATGGCACGTAAGCGGAAAATGGGATTGGAATTTGAAGTAGATGCACTGGAAGGGGAAACAGGCCCAACAGCCTCATCTCACTTGATGACTTAGCTCGTTAGCTGACTTCAATTTTAAATTTAATTTGTTTCTGTAATGAAAAACCCTCCTTTTCTTTTGTACCTTCACCTACCTCATAACCTTTTTAGCCCGTTGGGAACGTTTTCTTGTTCAAATTGCTTGTCAGAATGTTGTGCATGTGTGACCCATGATTGCTGTATCATTTTGGCCATGATTATAAACTTACTATTGTTGGCCGTAATTTTCCCACACTTCCTCCCAAACATAACGTAAATATGACCCATGATTGCTGGATCTTCTTGGCCTTTATTGCTATTGCTTTAAATTAGGGATTTAATTCCAATATCACAGCCCATTTATGACCCATGATTGTTGAAAATTATGATTGCTTTGTGTGCTGGGTCAGCCGTGGGCTAAAACGGGTCAAGTTGGTGAGTCGGTTTTATTTTATTTTATTTTATTTTATTTTTTTATAATTTTTTTGAAATTTTTTTATTAAAAATTTACATAAAATATTCATATTTTATAAGTTTAATCATTTTTATAATTATTTAAATATCATGGTGAGAATTAAAATAATAAAATTTTAAAAAAAATTTAAAAATTTAAAGAAAAAATATTTAAATATATTTAAAAAATAAAACGGTTTAGAGTTTTTTTAGTTGGCCTGATGACCCATTTAAAAGTAAGTAGTGGGTTGGGTCTGACCGGTCCACACAGAATGACGTTAAATACAGCTTTGCCTCATTCCCTTATTGCAGCTTCTTTTTTTGTCAACAGAATGATGTGTGTGTATGTGTGGATTATATATATTGAAGACACTGATAATAAATCAGTGCTTCCCCTCTTCTGAGTCGCGGGCAATTTTTTGGTCAGCAGCAGCGAGTTGTAAAAGGCCATTGGCTCTGTCATGGCAGTTGTACTGCCACGACATGATTCGAACTAGGATAACAACGGAGCGGGTTGGGACGGGATAGTGGGTGATCCGAGCCTACTCCGGATGAGTTCGAGGCGAGACAGTCACGGGTCGGGACGAGTCGGAGCGAATATTTAAAGATAAAACTATTAAAAAATCTGTTAAAATGTCGGAGCGGGCGGGACGGGAAAAAAGAGCCCGGGGCAGAGGCAGTCGGTGCGGGGCGAGACAGGACGGGCCAGAATTGTCATCCCTAATTCGAACACAACCATGGATCCACTGGCTAGCTTCTTGCGTTTGGCTGAGATGGCATCTGCAACATCGTGGGCCTGGTTCTACAATATATACTTCTTTACTTTGGTTCTTTGTGTTGGCTATAAACTTGGAAGCTTTATCTCTACGAGGTGACACGGTTGGTACGATGGCTGCCATAAATTCACACTCCAATTCGATGGCCTTCCTGATCTACTGTAAAACCTTGAAGACTAATGGCTTGAATATTTTAAGTTAGTTTATTGTTATAGGTTTTAATATTGTTAATTGTACATGCATATTTATAATTTTGATATGTACTATAAAGATTTTGAATGTATGAGATATGCATTTAAAGTAATTATTAAGTTTTATTATTTATTTTATATGATTATATATATAAATAGCTAAATAAAATATGGAAAATACATGTTTTACTTTTTAATTTTTTATTTCAAAATTTATGATATTTTTTAAGTGTTGATATATACTTTTAAAAGTGTTATTTTTTAGTTCAATTTTATTGATGACAAGTCGATAGACAACACTTATAAAAGTATCATTTTTTATAAAATAGATAACATCTAACATACTATAAACTCCAACACCATCTTTGGTTAAGTTTTAAGTTATTCCACTAATTTTGTTCTACACTTGTAAAATAAATCCACGAGGTGGTATGAGCTAAAAGGCTACCAAATGAACTACGACTTCTTATCATAATGTCAATGACATGCCTTGTACTCTATATGCAAAATGTGTAAGTGTGTTGTGGACCTTGATTAGGATCCGACAACAATCAAAAAAATATAATCAAATACCTAAACTCTAATCCAAGCAATTCAAATAATAAATTAAAAAACCAAAATATAAGAGTAAATCTCTAATTTAAAGTTTATTACTAATAAAAAGTCAATAATTTGAATGAATGAATATGTTCAAATACAAGGCTTATTTATAAGTAAACTAGCATTAGTAATCTAATACAACTAAGAAACTAAGGTAAAACATATCAAAATATCCTAACACTAATTAAATAAAGATAAGTAATAAAAAGAAAATAATTTTAATAGATAAAGAAAAGTAAATATAAAAAGAGTCACATAGGTAAAAGATATCATGCACAACACGATATGTGCACGTAGCGATGCACGTATCACACATCACATGCAACTCAACACGGGCAAGCCACAGGTTCTGATTCGGGAAAGCTAGCATAGGTGTTAGTGCAAAGTCTTCATCAAATTGTCAGGGCAATGTTGTGCTCAAAGTAACGGCATTTACAATGACAACCATGGTAACCACCAATTAAATTAAACGGGGCCATAAGATTATCCGTTGGCAAAATCAACATAAATAGCAAGTTAACCTTTAACAATTCAGCAAATTTCAATTAAAATCTCTATCAACAAGGTCAAGCTTATATCATTAGCACTCTAACCTATATCATCATCAAGATTCATCTCATGTTACCAGTAGGTTTAATTTCAATGAAATCAATTATATAATATCAAATGAAATATAACACTAAACAATATTATTCCAACAACAGTAATAAACAGTCAAATTTATATATATATATATATATTACCCATCAAATAATTAAAATTATTATTCAAAATACAACATCATCAACTTATCCTTGCAATTCAAAAGACAAGAATACATCTAAACCTACACTCAAAATTTGAGTCTCAAATTGAGTTTGACTTTGAACTGCTTGCTAGCCACTCAGTAGTCTTGACTTGACTCTGTGGAGGACCTTTGGCCTCCAAACTAACTTCCACTCAAATTGAGGGAGTGCTTGTACGTACACTTGTGTTGACTTCACGGTGAAGCCCCCACTTGACCCTTCGAGCCAAAGAATGCCATCTAGTTTGGTTGGATCCGAATGACTGTCTCGTACGTTCATAAAGGAACTGATGAACTAAAATGATCACTGGCCCTGCCCTGTGTCCCCACCCCCCCCCCCCCTTCAGCCGATGCCAGAAGACTAGGGCCCAACTCCAGTCACGCGTAGCATCAAACATCCTAGCCACCAACTGCTATCTATTGGACAACTGCTTCGGCGTATGAGATCGAAAATGTTGCAGTGTTATTTTTCTAAAAAGTGCATGTTACCTATATATATATATATATATATATATGTATTGTATGTTGACAAAACTATAACTTTGCATGCATTTTAAAAGATCCGTAATGATGAACATGATCTTTTAAAACGGCATCCAGTTACGATTTGCCACGTTCATAATACGAAATAATGCTATTTTGTATCCATACATGCGCGTTACACAGGATCGATCCTCAACGCCATCTCCAAAGCTAGGAAAGATCGGGAGGGCCGACCAAAATAGCGGCGGACAAGGAGCCGGAGCTGCAGGCTTTTTGGGCTCCTGCGCCTCTCACGGCCAAATCTTGGACTGATATCGAGGACGAGACGACGACAATTGCTGGAAGACAATTACCATGCTGACCGCCTCAACGCCCTCTCCAACGCTAGTGAAATCGACAACTCCCCTGATGCATGTTGACGCTTCAACACTCGCACGCTCAGTAGTTCTTCTTGACGCCAACTGCCCTGATGCCGACGAGATCTCGACGACGCCTCTAACAGACACCAACACCTTGATGCCAGCCCCAATCACCTCGACCCAGGCGACGCCCCGACCACACCTCCCCTTGAACGCGGAATGCCTTGCACGCATACAAACTGTAATTCTTATGCTATCCTTTAATTGAAAATCTGTAACTTTAAGTTACATTAATTCATGAGAAAATCAATTAATATTGTGTTCTACCATATTACGTAGTTCAAATTTTAATATATATATATATATATATGAACTTTTCTTGCTCCCTTTTCTATGTAATACATGTCACAATTTTTGGGTATATGCCCTCATACCTACGAACTAGGCGAGGATTGCGGCTAAGACAAGCAAGGTGAAGTCAACGAGCGTGGCAAGGGCCAAGGAGCAGCGAATCCACGGGAGGAGCAGATCGCAAATCTCCAGATCCATGATTGGGCGACTTGAAGAGGGAGAGCGGTCCTTTGACGAGCGCAGTGAAGAGGGAAAAGGAGTGGAGGAGCTGTCATCGACGAGCACGAAAAGAAGCAATAAATTTTGATGCTTCAAAGCAGATTGCAAAGTCATACCAAACGACCGAAGAACCATGGCATTGGTAGCAGCGTTGGTGCAGGTGGCGGGAGTTAAATTATATTTTGTTATGCTGTGATGTGGTTCACGAAATTAACATACTCATATTTAGCGTGTCATAAGCTTATTGATTGCCGATTTTGCCTCCAAAACGGCGTAACCGGTCGGAAGAGTCACCCTAGTTTAATTGGTATATATATACACCTCCAAGAAGAAGAACAAGAAGACAAAAACTCGTGATATAAGCCAGTGGCTGCTAAAAAAGTCACCACCTGTTCACTTCACACGGTCACTCACAGCCACAAGCCTTCCTCAATCCTGATTAAATTCAACGTCCAAAAATGCAGATATCCTGCCGATCCGAAGCTTGTTTGTCGGAGAAAAATTAGTTTCTTTCGTGGACATACAAACTTAAAGCCCAATATGTGTAATGGTCCTTGTTTTACAGGCCCATCACATTGCAAAGTAAAAACACACACATACTCATATATGCAAAATAAATGCAATAAGTACATAATCACATTCGTGCTATTATGATTCAATAATTCAAATTTAGTACAGTATTTTCTTACTGTTAAATAAAAGTATGATCATGACCATTCAATTATAATCAAATAACATCGTACTTGCACTCATTGCTTTATTTTTAAGTAGATTAAAATTTCATGCGTGTGTGTATGTATGTATGTATATATATATATATATATATGCGGTTATCACATTCCGTAGCTCCGTACATGTACCGTTTGATGCAAACACGACAATTGGAGTTTGCAATTGACATTATATGAAAATCATATATATGTATATATATTAAAATAATAACGGGAGACATGCAAATTTTAATTTGAACAATTATAGTCAATAGTTTAAGTTAAATTGTTATTAAATTATAATTCCGTTACATTAAATTATAATAGCATAATTATAATTAAATAAATATTTAATCTAAACTATTAATTATAATATTTAATTGTTCTATATATATATATATTATAAATGACACATTGGATCCTGATACAGTGTGTGCCCATTTATACCAATATATGTAGGATAAATGCACGTGTAATGGAAAACGACACGCGGACACCCGACAAAGAAAGTGAGAAACCCACTTACCATTTTTCAATTTTCATGCTTCGGTACGCAGACGCATATGCCAAGGAAATGAGCAAAAGTGTCAACGTGTCATGATTTGACGATGCTTACTTTCATGTTGATCACTGTAACAAATAATTGTAGGCCTATCTATAGTATTAGTATGAAACATGTTGAATACAGAAGATTTTACTTCCATCTGTTATTTGTATCTCGTGCTGTGTAAAAAAAAAAATGAAAACTCAAATATTGGTTTGAGTTTAGTTTGGATTAATGAATAAAATTAATATATATATATATAATTATTATTTAAACTAATATTTTAATCTCTCCTTTGTCCATATGACATATTTTATTGAATTTTTAACAGAGATTTTTAAACATGAGTTTTTTTAATCAATCATGATATATATCAAGTTTCATTATACATATTTTTTATTAAAAATAAATATATTAAACCGATGCAAGATATAATCACTAAACTAATTATAGTAGGCAAAAAAAATCTAAAATCCAAAGTTAAATACTATGGCTAACTCAATATACCATAATTCCAACATAATATTAAGTCTTTCATCTCTTTCTCTCTCTCTCTCTCTCTCTATATATATAGTAATGTTACATATATATACAGAGATGAAAGCCTTAATATTTTTTTGTTGGACAAAATATTACGTACTAACATACAAATAGAGAAAAAATACCAATATAAATATTTTGTTTATGATTGAACAAAGTATTTTTAATATATATATATATATATAATTTATCACATATAAACTCACGTATAACCTTAAACGTAGTTGATACTCACACTCACACACAAGTCTAACTAGTTTAATTTAAATTAATTTGATATTAAATTAATGACTTTTGGGCCAATTATTGGACCAATTTGATCCGAATTTTCGACCTCACAACAAACTCAGAAGTCATGGTAATATGCGTGGTAAGAGCATTGCCTGTGTACAATATGTTGTGCTGATTCGTATTATAATCCACAGTGTTTCCTTATTGGCTTGGGTGACATTTGTGGTCATCGATGAGATAGCTACATGGAAAGACACAACCTATAAAATTATTTTTTGACCCTAAAGGTTAAGGGCATTTCTTTACACAATCATTGGAGCACATGTCACCCACCCAAATCCATTTCTTCATCGCCATATTTGTTAAACCATTTTTTTCCACTACTGCTGAGCGTTAGTCTACCCCTAACTGATGAACAAAATATAAAATTGTGAAGGCCAATCTAGAGAATAGAAAGAGTCGTTATCATGTGACGATATTAACCAACCTGCAATGGATTATACCAGCCAGCCCTTTTACTAAAAGGCTACGGGTAAAATATTTTATGAAAAATAAAATTTTAAAAATAGGATGTTTTACATATGGTAAAATAAAACTCAATGTAAAATGTTTTTATTTTAATAGGGAAATTCTTATGTAAAGTGAGAAAACCGGTGAATTTTATTTTTTCGTAAAATATTTTCCTTCATTTGTGAGAGTCTCGTTCAAGCCTCTAATTCTTTTAACATTTATCAACAATCATATTCAAATCCTAAAATTTTCAGAAAACAAGAGGGCATTCAAACCCAAACTTGAACTTGAAGCAACCAATTGGAGGTTTTGCATAGAAGGCGAAGCATAAAGAGTCATGTAATTCTATGGGACAGTAAAATATAGCATAACATTGAATCAATTATAAGCTTTATTGAAGGTTAGTTAACAAGGACAAAGACCCAACAACGTTAAAGGTGAATGAGTTTATCCTGTCAGACCCAACAAGAATTTAAATCATAATAATTGACATCAACAATGATCAATGCCGAGTTATGATGAAACGTCAAATAAAAAGGAGGGTTTGGTGCAGGTCAACATGGCAAAGCTTGAGGTGGAGACATTGGCAACCAAATTATAGAGGTGACAGAGAATTTAAATGACATTTTTATCTTCAAAAGTGATCTTGATAGTGAAATATTCTTAGATTGGTTGACTAAAATGAATTGATTCTTTGATTATACTAAATTACTAGAAGATCAAAAGGTTAAATTTGTTATAATCTAAAGAAGGAAGTATCAACTAAGTAGGCGAGATTATGAGAGACTCAAATGTCAGTAGGGAGTGATCCAATGTAAATTTGACATTGAATAAAATAATTATTGGAAGTCAAATTTTTACCATTGAATCATGAATAATATATTTTTGAAGTTTACATGAGAGCTTCTTTGTAGGGACTAAGGGGAGTATGAGTGAGCAAATATATTATTGAATTTATAAGGTTGGCTATGAGAAATCAATTGTTAGAGAGTAATAACTTGAAAGTTGCATGATATTTTAGGGAATTAAAGTCAAATTGGTAAGATAAAATTAGGGTTTATATAATGTTTAGTATACAAAAGGCTAGAAACTTAGCCATGGAAGTTAGGTCACTCATACAATATTAATTTTATAATACCAATAAGTGATATAGTAAGAAATATAACAAGGCTTCATGTAACAAAAAAACATGCCTTAAATTACCTATAACAATACAAAATTTACTAATATTGGCGCAATTCGAGGTAAATGTGTAGTATTGATAAGTAACAAAGGTAATGCTTCAACTTTTGTCAAGGACAAAAGTCTTTATGCCAAGTCATTCCCTGCTAAATTCCATAGATATGACAAATTCAGACATCATTTAAATAAATATCCAAACTAGAAGGCCTTGAATATGGTAAAAAGAATAACGGTGATGTGATAGCAAATAAAGTATGTGGATTAGATGAAACTGATGATTATCAACACCCAAATCCGTTTGGGTGTGTCATGTCTACAATTTTAAAAGCTTGAAAATTGGATAAGTGACTCTCCATACTAGCACCTAAAGGTTAAGGGATTAATAAGTAATACATAAAGGGATTACAATGTAGGTACTGTCTCAACCTGTAATATGCACAAATACAAGAGTAATCCTATACATTCTCAATGTCATTCCAACTAATACAAAATCTATCACAAATTGACTCAAGATGAAGAAATGACTTTAGACCTTACAAAGAAAAAAAAGTACATTAAACAATCTCATCTCATAAAGTTTAATTTAATAATTACATATTTGTAATTAATTAATGTGAAGCTTGATATGGTGAACAACCGAAGAGATTCTATCCAAATAATGTTAAAATTAATTTTCAAATAAAGATGAAGATTGATGATGATTTTGTAACAAGCAGTGTGGGTTTGGTACTCGTGATGAGTGAACAAGAAGAATGACAAAGGATTTAATAGAAGGAGATTTAAATCGAAAGCAAGTGAAAAAGACATGCAAAATTATCACTATAAAGAGTTTGTCCACATCAAGAGGAGTTATCTATATAAGAAAAATGGTGGTGATGCAAATACGATGATAACAGTTTCAAATGAACAAGAAGACGAAGATATGTTCCTTACAATCTTTTAAGGTAAAAACAAATTTTATTTTAACGAGTAGTTTATTACTTTTGAATGTTTTGTTCATGTTTGCTTTAGACGCAATTATTTTGATACATTTAAAAAATGTTATAACGGTATTGTTATCATTAGTGACTGGTCCAGATACAATGTGGCTTCTAGATACAATGTGGCTAGGTGTGGAACAATTAAAATAGAAAAATAACCAACCGAGTGATGCATAATCGGGTGACGTGGAATATGTTTCAAGTATATGTAAGAATTTTATTTTGATTAGCTACGTAAACTATAGCCTATAAAGGTTTCCAAACTAGATTCAGTGGTAGAGTTGTCAAAATTACTCATGGTTGCATGATGTCTTGAATTTATCTAAGCACTGGTGTTATTATTGTGTATAAATAAGGAGCAAAATACAAAATAAATTAATAAAATAGTTTTTTTGAATCGCTAACAACCAAAAACATAAGGTGTGATTGAAATATACATTACTAAGGGTAGCAAAATAAAATTTAAAAAGGGTTTACATATCAGGTTTTAAGCCCAAGTACAATTACGAGTAGAAAATGATTAGTTATTGAAGGCTTTATTTGAGTTTAATTGTTAATGAAAATAAAACATTTACCCTACCATATTAACAAACTATTTTTTTATTCAAGTATTCTAAAGCTATTTTATTTGGCAATATACAAAAAATATATACAATGGTGGCATTAAAAAAATTTAAATTAAAAGCTGATAATATTTGTTTTGTTTGTTTTTTATTTTCGTTTTTAAAATATAATAGTTATCTTTGACTATATAAATATAAAAAAATAAATATTATTTTTACTTTTTACATATTAAAGAATAAAAATATTTTTTTATTTTAATTTTTACTTTTTTACTCAAAACATTATCATATTTTAAAAATAAAAAAATAGATAAAATAAAGACATCTTTACTTTCTAACTTATAATATATTATAATATTTTAACTTCTTTTCTAAGAAAGTCACCTCATTAATGCGTGAACAAACAATTTATGGGTGAATGGGCTGCATTTAAAATAATCCCAAAACATAAAGAAAAGTGAATTTTTTCATTGCATCATATTGCCATCACATTTAATTCACAAAAATATAATTAACTAGTCTCAATGCAACATTACCAAAGTAACCCAACCTTATTGTCTGAATATCTAAAAGGAAAAACAAATATTTTTTAAATCGCTTTTACAATTCTGTACATAAACAATACATTATTTTTTTTTACTTGAATTCCCAAAGTTCATTCTCCAAAATATTTAATTTTAAAATTCAAGTTTGTGAACACACGGTATGAGTTTAAAGTAAGACTAAATACATGTCTTTATTATAAAAAATTCTATATCATAAATGATGCAAGTGAAACTTGATTTGGCAAAACTCAAGTTTAAAAATTTGATGTAGATTAAATTCAACTTTTATAAAGTGATTTTTTTAACCTTGAGCTCACATGTTGGACTGTACTGGGGCTCTGCTCATACTTACACATTTAAGTCTAAATGTCATAATATTACTGAGTTTGTTATTTTCGGTTGTACAACTTTAAAATGTGTTATGACATTTTAAAATATATTTATTTTTGTATATGACATTGACTTTTTATCTTTGGAGATGTGAGATAAAACATATCAATACCATGTACTCAATGTATCCTTAAAATTTACTACTCATGGAGGCATGTGATCTTACCTACTGCCTACCGAATGTGTACCCAAGCCACTATGTTATGCTCATTGTGCGTAAGGTCGAGTTTAACTTATACTAACTTTCTAAGTGTTTGAAAATTTAAAACTATAATTTGTAAAAATTGAGTTTAATTTACATTAAATTTTAAAATTCATTTTTTTGGAGTAGAGTTGTAGTAACATATGTTTATAGAATAAAATGGAAGATATTTTGATAATAAACATTAAAATTGTAATGGAAATAACTTTTTATATGAATTCTTAAAATGTAATTTGGTAATAAAGTTTATACTGTGATTTCACATATTTATGATTAACTGTTCATTGCCCAAAAATGGTAGAAAGAGAAAAATAATAAAAATAGAATTAAAAATTAATATTTAAAAAATAGATATATGGATAAAAAATGAGATGCTGAAAATAAGATAAATAAATTATAAGAAATAAAAATGAAGAATGAGGAAAAATTTTAAGAATGATTTAGGGTATTTAAGAATAAAAATTATTTACATACATACAATTTCAATTATATTTGAGATTAAAATATATTTGAAAACGCGCGCACACCACGACACGACACGACACAAAACAAGAGCACCAGGAATCTTTGTCAGGTCAACAAACACAGTGCCTGTGTCTTTGTGTTTCGTAACAGTGGACCCTACCGAACCAGAGCAGCGCTAATTCAAACAGGTCAGCAGGGAAAAAAATCTCGGTCAACAGCCTCGGGGAAGACGCCCATCGCTTTGGGCGCCGTCTGACGTGTCATCACCATCGCCGTATGTTTGTTCCCTCGGTCTAACACCGCGCGGTCCACACACGCCACCTGGACCTGCGGGTTCGTTATCACTGCTCAGCCACCTCGAACGTACGCAGTAGACCTTGATGGTCTCATTCTCTAATTTAATTACATGGCGCTCAATTGCCTTGATTACTTTTCCTAATTATTATTGATTAAGGTAAACAGTTTGTTAAAGAAAAATGAAAATAGAAACTTATTTTTACAAAACTCTAATTTTGAGGCTTAGCTCTACACTTAAATACAAAGATTAACTGGCTTTGACAACCCCCCCCCCCCCCCCCCCCCCCATAATAAACCCAAACACTTACGATTTCGTCTGCTGCTTACCATGATGAAGGACATTTAACATAATGATACGTCACACCATTGGGCGTCAATATTTCTTTACACGCAGGACATTCAATGTCACCGAATATATATGATATGTATAAATAAGCTATCTACAATAAAAAAAATCATATGAAATCTATGTTTAGTCATATCTTTTAAAAGTATCTAGAGGTTCGAAATTTAATGATATATTTTCAACTACATGTTCATAAACTTCAAACTTGTTGACATCAAACTTTAATCATACATATCAAATACACATTAAACTCTAAATCTGTAGATAATGACAAATTCAGAAACACAAAACATAGTTTTTTTTTTGTTTTCAACTTGAACGGCAACCGGTATGTTTTTAATCCATGACAGATAAACTAAATAAAAAGAAAAATAATACACTTTTTAAAATAAAGTTATTTTATATTTAATTTGTAATTCTGAATTTTAGCCGGATAACTTAGCTAGATTAAGAGTAAATGTTAATATTTATTGTTTAGGCATTTAAATCGTATATAATATTTTATAATTTTTTCATGTCAGATCGGCCACAAATCTGATTAAGTCATCCAACTAAAAATCTTTGTAGTTTAATTTGATATCCAAAGCCAATACAAACAATTGTTGTCCATTAATATATTTTTAAGTACTAGGCTTGTAAACTGGTTTGGCATCAAACTTAATGATACTTATCAGCAAATATGGATTAAAAAAATATTTTATTAAAACTTTTATTTTAAATAGCATAGTATTATAACTTATAAGAGCTATATATATTGTGATGGTTTTTATATAGTTGAATTATAAACTAATTAAATCCAACCAATAAAACTCAATTATGAAGAATTTAATAGATTACAAATAATTAGATAATGTAAGTTTCAAAATCAAACAGGACAATCAAATTAGTATTTGAAACTATCTCAATCAGCCCCACTATTAGTGATTAAGGCTATAAATAATGGTTGACTTTCATGATAATTTAATTATTTAATTATAGAAATAAGTACTATAATCTATCATTCTAGTGAACTAAAGTACAAAACTTCTCTTTATGAATATACATATATGGCTGAATTGGGGGAAGATTTTTTTTCTTGTGTGTATAATAAATGATCTTTTTTATAAATTCATCCGTGACCCTTAATAAGATGTTTAGGAATTATCGTTGATGTCTTTTTATTTCATAGGATGCACATGCCGATAAGAGTGGACTTGAGTTATCATTAAGATTTTTTATTCTAAATGACATACCAACGATAATAATGTGCCTTTGGATGAAGATTAATTGCATCATCTCATTTAATTTCTCATTCAATAATAACATATTGCACTGGTCAAACATATTTGATTCATCTAATAGCATCTGTTGGTATGGTCTATTTAAATTTAAAGAAAAAATAATAGCAATGACTTTTTATCTACTAAAATGAAAAGTGACGTTCATACTGACAAAAAATATGTTGCATACTTTGCGACTAGACTTTGACCTCAGTAGAGACTACAGGGATTTACATGGACATGGGACGTACTTTTAATTTTAGCCGTACATATAAATGAACGGTTGAGATTTTTTTTATTTAAAGTAGAAAATTTTAAAAATATTCCTCCCATGCCCCCCTTTCCCCCTAGATTAAGCGGTCCAGCTACGTCCCTCTCATAGCCGGAGGTGAGTTCTGAGTAGGCGTGATAACCCTCCCCTGGGCGGACAGCGGCCGCTGATGTGCCTGACTTGGGCCAAAAGTGGCGAATGGGGTACCGTGCTCGTGACTTTAAAGTGACTCTCAGAGTTTTTTTTTTATTCTATACAAATAAAAAATTAAATTTAAAAATTTCTTTCCGTGGGAGCATCATCATAGATTTAATTTTTTTTAATTTGAAAAGCAGTTTAATAAAAATGTATTTAAATTATACTTTTTAAACTCTTTATTTTAACTAAAATTTTAACAAAAAAAATAGTAATTTTTTAAATTTAACTGAATACTATTCACTCTCTATTATTAAATTATTATATTTTGTCTCATCATATTTACTTTTTTTTTACATTTACTTTTCCTTTTAAAAGTAATATTTTATTTAATAAATGATTAAAATAGATAGATTAAAAAGCATGCTTGGATTGTTAAAATATAAAATATGTACTTTTGATTATTTTAAAAAGTCAAATTTGAAGAGACTATAGTGAATGCTCTAACCTACTCTCTATAAATAAAATTTGACATAGTAACTCTTCGAAAATGAAGAGTTAGGGCATGTTTGGTTGGGGTGTTTTTTGTTTTCGTTTTCAAAATGTAATAGCTGTTTTCGGGTACAAAAAATTGAAAATTGAAAACAACAAAAACATATTTTTATTTTTTATGTCCTAAAGAATGAAAACAACATTTTATTGTTTTCAGTTTTATGTTTTTTATACTCGAAAACAGCTATCACATTTTGAAAATGAAAACATAAAATAGGTGAAACAAACATGCCCTTACTATTCACTATCTACATAATATTATATTATTTTTCTTGTTCTCTTTTCTATCTTCTTTCTCATTTCTTATTAATTGTTGTATTATTTTTATCATTTTAATAAAATAAAGTTAAAATAAATATTACCATTAGAATTTAAAGTAAAAAATTTACCTTTACTATGGTTGTAAATGAACCAAAATGTTCATGAACAAGCTTGCTTTCGGCTCGATAAAAAGATCGTTTATGTTCGTTCATTAAAAAATAGTATCATTTGTGAACAATTACAAATACCATTGTTATATTCGTGAATATGTTCGTGAACAAGTGTTCACGAATAATTTGTGAATTCATTCATGTTTGTGAAAATTATTTGCGAATAGGAAATTAATAAATTAATTAATATGTATAAAAGTTATATTTTATTAAATATAAATATATATTTTTTAAAAATAATTTAATAAGCATATACTTTTATATTATTATTAAATAAAAAATATTATTTATTTATTTATTTATTATTACTATTATTATAATATTTTTGTCAACTATATATAATAATTGTTTAAACATATTAAATAAAGATAATACAGTCTAATAGTTAATTAATTATACTTTTTTTTGATAAGTTTACGGTAGGATTTTTTTTTCAGATTTTTATAATTTTATAATTGTATTCGTAAATGTTAGTGAACAGTAACGTTCATAAACAGTTTGCAAGTATCATAATTTAAGACTCATGTTTGGTTAGGTTCGTTAATGAATAGTAACGAATATGTTCAAACACCTTACTATTCAATTTCGATTTGTTTGCGCCCCTCATTTTCACATCTAAAGAAATCTATAGGTGAAGAAAAAATAATATTATTGTTGGGATTATTCTTGGAAATAAGTTTTTGTATGTTTTTTTAAATAAAACACAACTTTGTTAAGTCTTCTTTTTCTTTTTTCTGATATTAGGGTGTTAATCAATGAGATGGGTTATTTTTTCGAGGATTAACGGTGTTGAGCTGTTAAATGTGACAGACAGTAACGTGGTACGGCGGGGAAACGGGGACGACATGTGCACGACGAGGGTAGGCGCGTGACTCTAGAATTGCGATCGACTAGGCAGTGGCAAAATAATAATAATAAAAACATAAAAGCTGAAATTGAAAATAATAATAAAGACAATATAAATAATAATAACGAGGTTCATATTTTCAGGGGCAGGGAATGGGACTCTGTGGGAGAGGAGAAGAGGACAGTTCAAAATCTTTGGACAAAGACGGCACTCTCGTGTGTGAGTGTGTCTCTCTCCTCTCTCATCTGCAATATCCATATATGGTTTATTTTTCTTCTAATGATTGAGGGACAATTTGTTTTTGTTGGGGCCATTAAAGTCCAAAAGGGGAGGGAGGGCTGGACAGGGTCTTCCCTCTCACACCCTTAAAAAACGCCACCACCACCCCCAGACCCAGAGTGGGGTTGCTGCAGTGTGAGGCTTGTATGGCTGGTTTTTATAGACTTGCCCAACTTGGTAATGTATGTATGACCTTTGTTGTTAAGAATATTTGTGCATCTTTCTGGATTTTGTCCTTCCGGGTATTCTCACTTTCTCCATTATAACTAAGGTGGGTGATCACTGAGCTCACACTGGTTTTTGACCATTTGAAAGTGTTTAATCAATTTATTTATTTATTTATTTATTTCTGTGTGTCTTTGTCCTTCCTTGTTTCTTTTTTATGGTTTTGATGTGATGTTTGTGATGCTTCTGCATCTGGGTTTCTAGGGTTTTGCGGCGGAGTATTAGTACTAGAGTTTTTTGTGGGTAAAAGAAATAAAATGGAGGAGGTTGAAGAAGCCAACCGAGCAGCGGTGGAGAGATGCCATAGGGTCCTCACTCACATGTGCCATCCCCAAGAGATGGGTCACTACAAAACTCTAATGCTGGATACAGGAGAGGCTGTGAGCAAGTTCAAGAGGGTTGTGTCCCTTTTGGGCAACGGCCATGCCAGGGTGAGGAAAATGAGGAAGTTCACCTCCCATCTACCCCAAAACATGTTTCTAGACTATTCTTACGACAATGAAGTTTCCTCACCACAACCCATCAGATTCCTCCCACCTAACCCCATTCAAACCTCAAATCCAAAATTGGGTAGCTTAGGAGCAAAGCCAAGCCCCCAAGCTATCCCAAATTTATTCCCGGAGGGCCGGGGATTAAACCTCGGCTTATCGGTGTTCAAATCCCCACCCGAAACCGCCCAACAAAATCCCTCACCCCAGCAACATCATTACCTTGAGCAGCAGAGGCTGCATTTTCAGCGGCAGCAACAGATGGCCTATTGTAGGAGCAATAGTGGGGTAAACATCAGGTTTGATGGGGTTGGTGGGCCTGGCGGCGGCGGCGGCGGCTCTACTAGTACTGCTACCGCTAATACTAATACTAATACTAATACTGCCACACCCACCGTGTCGTCCACCAGATCGTTCAAATCATCCGTGAGCGTGGATGGTATTGGCACTGCGGGGATGGGTAGGCTGGATGGGAACACTTTCCAGTGGCTCAGAGCATCGGTTTCACACTCGCAGAAGAAGAGGTGCTATGGTGGGGAGGGTGGTAGTGTTAGATGTGGCGGAAGCAGCAGTGGGAAGTGCCATTGTTCGAAGAGGAGGTTCAATTTTCTGTGTTAATGAATCATCCACAGATGTACTAAACATTATTGAATCTTTTAATTTTGGTCCGAGCAACCTTTTTTTCTTGTTTTTTGTGTAGGAGATCGAAGGTGAAGAGGTCTGTTAAAGTCCCTGCAATCAGTAACAGGGTTGCTGATATTCCTCCTGATGACTATTCATGGAGAAAGTATGGCCAGAAGCCAATCAAGGGTTCACCATATCCTAGGTATGTTAATTTCTATGAACTTTTGTTTGATGACATTGTTCGAATTTTTTTAGTTTTATTTATGGTATGGTATGAGATGATATAGATTTTAAATCTTTATTTCTTTTGATTGCTTCCCATTAAAATCCAAGGTTTTGAATTTTGATGTAGTTTCTTGCATCTTCCATTGATTGTTCATATGTCTGAATATAAAAACCTTACCAAAAACAGCCATCAATTAGATTATTATAGACTACGTCCTGACAGGTGCATTTGTATGCCTATCAATGCAAGAACTGCAGGGTTTTTTCACATACAAATTTTAGTAACCGCTGATTGTTTAGTTGATTTCATTACTTTTTTTGGGAACTTGCCTTAAAAGGCTTGGTTGGATCAAAATGCAGGGGATATTATAAATGCAGCAGCGTAAGAGGCTGCCCAGCAAGGAAGCATGTGGAGAGATGCATGGAAGAGCCTTCAATGCTTAAAGTCACTTACGAAGGCGAGCATAACCATTCAAGGTTGCTCTCATCTCAGTCCGCCCACACGTAGCGCGATTGATGGGAAGCTTGCATCAGAGATGACTTTAATTCCAAGTTTCCAAAGTACCTGGTTGCTCTTTTGTTCCGAATGCCCCTGTATAAAAATTATGGATACATCCTGGAGATTAGTAATTGGTGCAGGTTTGGGTATACGTGTTTCAGGGCTTCTAGTTTTGTTGTGTTTTTTTTTCGTCGTCGTTTTTTCAGTTTTTAACATAAAGCATAGAAAAGCTTCCGGAAATGTAAACATGTTTCCTTGTACCAATGTTTTTTTTGTTCTTTTTTTTTTTTTTTGGGTTTCTCCTTGGCTATTTGATAATATGATATGACACTAATACTTAGATATAGTGTATTAATGGTGTTACTATGGCGACACCACAACTGCAATCCCCTTTTAGAGAGATGCTATAAAACGATCGGACTTGCATATTTTTGAGTGGGAAAACTCTGGCTCCATGGTTGGCTTTCAAATACTTGCGTGTATGAGTTGTGGCATCTGCATTTTATTTTTATTTTTCTTCAGCATGTATTGAGTGAGGAGGTGGGTGATGTGGATTAGATCCCGCAGCCTTTCCAATGGCCAGTTACAGTGATTAGGAATTTTGATTTGCCGAGATATTACATCTATATTTACAGTATATAAAAAGTTATAGGAAAAAATGTTTTTTTATTTACTATTCTTGTTCATTAGCCATAAAAATATAATTTTATCTGTGATCTTTTTTTCTGGGACAGTTAGAATTTACTATTTTGAATGTAATTTTAAAAAATATTAAATTATATTTTTTTTATTAAATGTAAGTCAATCTCAACTTTGCTTAGCAGCAGGAGTGACCCTCTACAAGTAAGTCAAATAAGTACTTACTTTTGGATTGAAAATTAGCATGTCAAATAACATAATTAAATTTTCAAGTAAGAAAAATCATAATTAATGTACCTGATTAATTTTTCTTTTAAACATTATCTAAGTTTTAATTATCTTAGACTATAGTTGTAACCATTCAGAGAGCACCACCTATGGCCATTGATGACTCATTCAAATTAGGAGAAAAAGTATATAAAGAAGAGAAAAATACATTCTATTAAGAGAATCCAATTAATTTGTAAATTGTTAAAGATTTGATTTTCTCAATATTTCTAATAAAATTAATAAAAGCGTGAGAAAATTGATCTTACGTAAAGTTACATTAAAAAAAACTTGAAAAAATTAATTTAATTACATGTTATATCACGTAATATCGACTTTTATCAATATCAAACAACGATTAAAAACCAGGAAAAATAAAAAAAATAAGACAAACATCAACTTGACAGGAATTAAAAATACTGAAATTTCAGTATATTTACCAGAACAAATTTTAATTTTCTGAACCTCTCCTTCATAGTTCACATAGGAGAACTAAACTCACCTAAATTGAAACATATAACAAATGCATTGCCAAAAACAAGTTTCACGTCGGCCGTCGCAGACAGGGGGCCTCGTCGAGCATTGGGAGACACTATTGATGCATATGCCCACTTGGACTAATATGCTCATAATTACACTATTGTTGTTCCTAAAATCTTTTTTCTGTATTTGAATACAGAAACACCACTTAATTATTTTTTGGAAAGCATTTTCATTTTTTTTAAAAAACAAGTGATATTCAAATACAAAAAAATTTAAAAATATATTTTTATTGTTTAATTTCGCTTGTTTTCTTTCTCCTTCCTCCTATTGTCCATCGTCTTCCCCTGCGACGCACCCACTCCTCCCGCGACGGTCTCCCCACGCGACAAGTGTAAGCCCCCGCCCTCCCACCGCCACCCCCCTGAGTATGTGATTGTTTTGGTTATCAAAAATAATTTCTATTTATTTTTAAAAATAAATTTTAAAATTTAAAGGTTGTCTGGTATAGAATCCAGAATTCTCTTAATCGATCTATAGAGTTGTTTGGTTGTGTTTGTGCTTATAAACAATTTTTTTAAATGTATTATGTAACTTGTTTATGAGTTATGTTTATTTTTTAAGTTTAAATTTTCAGATATTTATGACTTAGAAACTAAATGTTAATTCCGTAAGAGCTTATCATAACCTTGAAACTATTATAAAACTTAAATTTATATACGTCATTCAATTTAGGCTCCTTATTTTTAAACAATAACTTATTAGCTTAACTAGACAAATCACTCCACCCTTCACCTCTGCATGCAACTATTTAATGTAAAAACCATGGCAAACGTGGCACTGAGCCTCTCTAAATCTCGTAGGATAATATCATTAGAGGTAGGGGTGATTCCTGTCCGACCGTAACATAGGGTCAATTTATTACTGCCCTCCGCGGCTCCGCCCCTGCTTAAGTAAGAGATTAATTTTTAAAATCATATTTCATTCTAAGTGGTAAGAGATATATTATTCTTTAGCAGGTCTCGTAAATAAGACTTCTATCTATTTGCACTCTGTTATTATACTTTATTGAATTTGCCCATATAAATAGTTTTAGTTTAAATCATTATTTTTGATAAAAAAATTATTAAAAATAATTTAATTTTATAATAATAAATGTCATTTAAAAATATTAAAATTTATAAATAATAATTACAAAATTATTAGTTAAATCATTTGAAATATTATAAATTTATAAATATAAATAATTAAAATTAGATGGATGAAATGAGGTATTTCATTATTTATTATCAATCGCCGCGGAAGGTCAAATTTAAACTTATAATATATTTCCAATTGAGCGAGGCAATCAACCCGCATGGTAGTGATGAATTAAAAAATGAATGAAGTAGCGAATGCAAGTATATGTTACCCACACCTAATTAGAGGATTGCGCAGAACCTCGTTTTGCTAGTGATTGGTGATCGCCTCACAACATGCGGTTGTCTGGTTATCGTATCTATTCTCTCTATTGGTTGTAGTGTGAAAGTTCTAGCCTGGTTTTTAGGTATTTTTTGTTGGCACACGCCCACTTGGTCCATTGGGAAAACCAAACTTATATGGAAGTCAATCTGTACCCGCACTTTAATGGGATGATCATCATTATAGATTTTGAAATTTGTAAGTGAGGTTAGATTTGTCAAGGTGAACGCGATCATGTTCTCATTTACTAACCAAAACTTTCTAGTAGAGGGTTTTCGAAGGGACATCTGTCCTCTTAGGTAGTCTAGTTCATGAATAACCCTTCTCTACTTATTATATATTTTGTACTCATGTGGAAGAATACTTTGTTTTATTTCCTAATTATTATTATTTTTTTGACTTTTATTTTTTAAGAATGCCAAAACCCAACAGCATTACGACTAGTTATTAAAAATCAAAAACATCTGACATTCTTTAATGAAACTAATTACCCAAAGTCAAATCAATTCAAATGGAACAATTTAATCTTATTTGGATTTAAAAATAAAATAAAATCAAACAAACTTGAATCTTATTTGGTAGGTTGAAATTATTATTAAAAATAAGATTATTTTTTTAAAATAATAAATCTAATAAATTTAAAAGTATTTATAAGTGATAAAAATTTATCTGCACTGCACTCATAGTCTTTTTAAAACAATTTTATTTTAAAAAAAATATAAATTTACAAAACATATTCTATATTATAATATTATAATATTTTTTATAACTATTAATATTAATAATAATAACTTAATCGTCTCAACCTTGCTTATTTCAATTTCAATTTATCTTTTTTCTTAGTATGTTACTTTTATTTATTACTTTTTTGAAATACAGGATTTTATATAATGATGGGGACTAAGATTTAATATTAGCCAAGCCATTTTGTAGGTAGGCGGCCTATCTAACTATCGTAGATTTAATATTAGCCAAGCCATTTATGTAACATAAAGCGTTTGCTTGAGACTCAAATTTTGAAGTAATTTAGAGGCCTACAAATTTTGTTTTATATAAGAAAATAAGGATATGATAATGATTCTAAGGAAAAAACAAATACAAAATGTGGAGAAATTTCATTTTAGGATTTTACTTAGGCCATGTTTGATATGCGAAAATCAAATAAGAGGGAATGGAAATAAAATCATCATGAGAATAAGATTAACGTGGGAAACAGAATGAAAATTTTCATTCCCTTATCTGCGTAAGGGCAGCGGGGGAGAGAGCAAGGCAGGGGGTTCTGGCAGAAAGGGTTTCATTTAGATCCAAATCTCATCCGTTGCAGATCTATGAGCGTGCAAGGGGGCGATAGCAGGAGAGAGGCGTGTTGGGAGGAGAGCAGTGGGAGAGAGAGCAAGACAGGAATTGTAGCAGGGAGGGTTTTGTTTTGGATCCAAACCTCATCCATTGCAGATTTGTGGGCATGCAAGGGAGTGGCGGCTATGAAGAGAGGTGTGCAAGTATAGGGGTTGCAAGGGGGGAGTGAGGTTTGCAAGGGGTGGCGGGGCAAAAAAATTAATATAATTAATAAATAAAAAATAAAGGTAAAAATATAAAAAAGGTTCGCTTATGTAAGGAAACTTTTGTAAACCTGGTAGATGAAAAAAATGAATATACCCTTATTTGGGGGTAGAAGATTCCTACCGCAATGACCGTTTCCTTTTTCCTTTAGGTATCAAACATGAGAATTTCATTCCTTTCATCTTTGTTCCCGCATATTAAACATGCTGTTAGGGTCTCTCAAACACTACGGCCGGGCCTGTCCCATGCATGTGTTAAAATAAACAGTTGTTATGATTTAATTAAATATTTTAAAACTATATATAGGAAATTTACAAGAATAAATAATATAAATTTTAATGTAATAAATTTCAATGTATCAAATTATATATCAATTTTAAAAGTCTAAGTTACTATTTTCTCTTATCTCTTTTCCTGGCTCAAAATCTCAATTCAGCCAATTGCCATGCTACATACTTTGATTGTTTAACATGTGACCATAACATAAGCAAACGATAAATTGCAAACATTCATCTTACTCCATAAACTATTGTCCTTATAGAAAGTACAGACTTAGTTAAATGTTTTTTAATGATAAATTAAAATCTATAGTTATTCAAAGATTATATATAGATTTAAACTATAAATTGTTTAGATTGTTGTATGTGAAATAGTTTTTCCTTTGTGGGAATATATTCTTTTATCTTTTTAAATCAATGATTTTTAAAATTTCCAGATTAATTGTAAAGTATTAATTATTTATTTTATTTTACATCAGAAGTTTATAAATAAAAATAGTTTTATCTTAATACAACCGAATGAATTTACATACAAAAATTTATTTGTTTTAATTTAACATTATAAATTGATAAGAAATTAAAGTCATATATATATATATATATATTATAGAAAGTCGAATTTATTATCATAGACATATTCAAATTAATCTAAACTTATTTAAGGATTTAATAATATTTTGAATCAAATGAAAATTAATCTCATCACCATATTTCATATTTCATTTTTTAAATACCAAATTTGACTTTCTTAAACCCAAATCTTCGATCTGCTTCGGCTCAAACCTGGCGAAGAATTAATACGGACCAATTCAATTTGACTTTTGTTTTGGTTTTGGTTTTGTTTTTGATAATTGAATATAGCAGAGCATTGACGGACTGGGTAATGGATAGCCAGCCACACATAGGCATCGGGCCCAATACATAACATAAAAGGCCCAGTAGCGCAGACTCAAAATTAGGAGTGATCGGTTGTGTGGGGTAAATTATATTACTTTGTTAAATTAAATTTTTAATTTTCGGTTTGATTAATAGAATTGTTTAACCTGTCCAAATCAGTTTATTCGGCTTTCAGTTTATTCGGTTTTGAGTCGGTCAGTTTGTCGAGTTAAATTAATAATTTTCATGCTCAATCCTAACATCATCAATTTCTCACCTTAAATTTACAAATCAACACAAACTAGAATACATATTCTAATATCTAATATCAACAAACCAAATCAAATAAATTATTATCATCAAAAGTATCTTTGGATTAAACCTAGAAAGTTCACAATCAATGGACTTCCACCTTCAATTCATAAAATTTTTATATTTTTTACCGCGTTAGGAAAAATTCCTTATACAAAAGTGTCCGTTGGTCGGTTTGAGCGTGTTACACTATTTATCTGATCAGTTTATTTGATTTTTGGTCGGATTGATATGTTAGTCAACCCGCCCAAATAAACATCAGTTTATTTAATTTTCAATCAGTCAATTTATTGGTTTTTCGATTTTTCTGTTAAGCCCTACTCAAAATTAAGCATTTGCAGGAAGGACCATGTTAACATTTGAGGGTAACGCTGCTAATAATTGTCATTTTTAAATGGGCCTTTAGCTTTGGTATGAAATGATTAGTTCATTTCATAGTTCATTTCCTAGACATCAAGCCTGTTAAAATAATAGTTCAGTCGAAAATCAATAATCTACAGCCCAAGCCCATGAATCTCAGAGCCCATAATCTCTGTTATACAGTTACACTTCAGTTCCTTCCACAGTAAATATAAAATGTAAAATATTTCTTTGCCCATCTTTACCTTTATTATGTAATAAAAATGGCGGTAAAGATCAGTTGAAAAAAGTAGCATGGGTATTGGGTAGTCAAAGCCGCGTAGAAAGAGAATAGTTGCCAAACATGTAAACATATGCAAATCAATCGTTTAGATATATACCTATGAGAAAGAGGATAAAAACGTAATAACACCCTTTGTTAAGGAAAGAAAATTAAAAAAATCAAAAAAATTTAACACTCAAGAAAATTAAAATATATATGAACCCTTAAATATTACAACTAATAGTTCAGAGTAAATTTTTATTTAATTATAATTATATTATCATTAATCACTATATAATTAAATAAAAATTTAATTTGAATCACAATAAAATTTTAAAATATAATTTTAGCAAAATACACACTCTCTTTTCCTCCGCGTCTTTCTCTCTCTCTATATATGGTGGCATAGTTAGGTGGTTTTCAAGGCAAAGGCTTGAACCCAATTAAAGTACACACCATGTGTGCCTCGGGTCCAAATAAGCATTACCTTAACAGGTAATATATTATCATCATCATAATCATCAAATAGAGTTCAATATCTTCATGGAGTAAGTTTTCCTGGAAGAGTGCAAGGGCGAGCAAGTCCCAGGAACTGAAAAGTGACTTGTGTGATGTTGCAATAGCAGTCGCTACATGGCTAGTGTAAAAGGTCCACTAAATAGCAGAACCCTCAAAGGGAATATCCCGAAAAAGCATGCATGGGATACCTGTCTTCATATGAAATCTCAATTTCAAAATGTATGATCGCTGAAATCTCTAATACTCATATCAGAATTGTCATGAATGAGAATGAGCCTTCTTCCTATCAAAAAACATATCTCACCAACAGAAATGTTACCGACGCGAAAACAAATTAAAAAATAAAAAACAGACTACAAGAAACACTCGAGACAACATAACTGTGCATAGAGTCACAATAGAAAGATTATACAATAGAGCGATTAAAATAGCACATTGCATTTCACAGGATTGCACATGAGCATATGCATTATCAGAAATGACATGTTTGGTACATTCAGAATTACAAATTATCAGAAGCCCAAGCCCCCACTAAAAGTTTCCCGTCGGTTCTCAGATAATCTTGAAGAAATCAATACCAGAGAACATGAGTAAAAGAGGAAGAAACAAAAACATACCCAATGTCGGCAATGAGACGGCAATGACCCCATAGCCCCGGAAATCGATCAATCACCCAGTAACCAAACACAAAGAAACAATGATTTCCCATGATCAAGAACAACAGAAACAAAAACTCATCTGGGGATTGAGACCTGAAACCGCCCACAACCACCTCCCCACCACCCCCTGGAATTACTTACTGATCGGATCGGCCACCGATTGAGCGGTTCCGATTCCGCCGCTTCCACGGCTGAAGAACTGAGTCTCGGTACTTGGAAGGCAAAGCCATCACTCTCTTCTCCCTGGTGGGTTTCGAGTCGAACCCAAAATTGGGGTCTTCTTTGCATTCCCTTTTCTCATCTTCTTTGCCGCAGAACACCCCAGAAATAATGAGATTGTTGAACTTCACAGCTCTTTTCCTGCGTCTGACCACTCTCTTCTGCGCGAAGGGGACGCCCACGATCGATCCCGCAAGGTAGTGGACGGCCATGACCAGTAGATCGAGGCCCTCGCATCGTGCCGTGGAATTATGGCAAGACGAGGAAGGGGACGATGGATTCTCGGACGAATCGAAGGAGTGTGGGAGGATTGAGGGAGGGTCGGACGACGACGAGGAAGCAGAAGATTGGGAATGGGACGAGTAAGATGAAGGGAATGAAACAGAGGAACACTTCACTGATGAGCTTCGAATCCTCATTGCTGGGAAGAGGATCACCGAGGGAACGGATCAGAGTATGAGGATTGGAGAGCTGTGGTACGAGGGTGTCTAAGTGGGGCGATTGAACTCGAAGAGGAGGAGATGTTTACTGTGGATATGGCGAGGAGGGGAAGGAAAAATGGGAATATAAAGGGAAGGAGGGAGGAGTGTTTGCTTGTGTTTTTTTTTTCCTCTTTTCTCTTATTCAAAATTTTATTTTAAAAAACCAACACCCTATAAAAGTGATTTTTTTTTTCCCTGAGTTGAATTTTGTCAATTTTAAAGCATTAGGTTTGTAATTTTTGTTAACCTTTATCCTTTGACTTGTTTAGACCTATGGCCAAATAATTTATTTGTAGCTGCCCGTGGATATTAGTGATTGAAAGTTAAGGGACACATATAGATAATATATAATGTATTTTATCTAGTTTTCTGTTTTTTTATTATAAAAATAATAATATTTAAATTATTTTTAAATTTTGGATTCAAATATTATTGTTACCTGAATTAAATTCATATTTTTTTGTTTGATGATTATTTTTCACATAGAGCTTTCATTTTAAAAAATATTTGTTATTTTTTTTCTCTAAATTAAATTATTCATTCTCTTCCTATCATACCATAAGCCTCTATTGAAAGCCATGACAACCACAACATTGGGAGAGTCACAACCCATGAGAGCCACTAAGAGTCTCTATTGAAAGCCACTATGGGTAGCAATGAACTACTTTCTACTAGTAGCATGAGACCAATCAACCAATGCCACTGTATGGCCTCTCTCCTTGTGTATGTTTGTCACCATCTAAAGCTATCAAATAAACAACATCACCATCGCCTCTAGCCATTGTTGATATCTATATCTAGATTGATTATTCCATCTCTATCGCATGTTCTAGGGTTTGTTTAGTTCAAACCCTTGTGATATTTCCCATTATTGCTTTCGACCACCTTTGGCCTCCAAATCTAAACTGATTCCTCCATCTCTATTGCCTATAATATGATTTGTTTGCTTGAAACCCATTTGAAATATCTAAAACCCATGATTTTTATAATAAAATAATATTTAATTTTCTTTAGATAAATTATTTTGGTGATATATTATATTGAATTATCTAATATTATTGTAAGAAAATAATAGTTAGAAGAATATACTAGTCATTATAAACTATTACAATAACTTGCCGTTATAGCCTTTTAAATAATAATTGATTATTTGGTAGAAATTGTCATTAAAATAGTGTCATTGATGATATTATAAATAGATGAATAGAGTGATGAAAATTTATAAATAATAAGAGGATAGTATTTATAGAAAAATAGTAAGATAAGATGACATTGAACTTGTATCCTATTTTGATCAGGTCTGATACACATTTAGCTACATGATACATATTCCCAAATAGCTTTTCCACTTACTATTATTCCAACAGCTTCCTATTCTAATGATTATTTTTCTCAATGGCTATAATATCTTCCAAAGACCACTTCTCCCCATATAAATGCATTTCAATTTTATTCATTTACTCACACAACTCTCCTCTAATTCTCTAACTGTTGCATACGTGCATGACCTTCTACCATGGTCCTGTTCGCACTAGGATTAGAAAGGTTTGGTGTGATGTCTTCTAGGGTCCTACTCCCTCACCTCCCATAAGTGTTGAAACTCTTCACCTAACCTATGGGGCCATTTTATGAATCCTCTCTATAAAAACTCATATGGGTACAGAGCCCTCTAGAGAGGCGGCATGAAAACTAATGAATACAATAGTCTTAGCATAGAAGTCCATTAGGGGCCTCGACCCACATGTTTGCTTTGAGTTATTATAACATGTCCTATTTACATGTTTGATTACCTTATTTGACTTAGCTTAACTATACATTTGTTGTCATTACATTTCATGCAAAATATCATTTCGTGTATATATATATATATAGGAGGCATGACAAGTTTTGGTCATCTTTTGAGAATGTGGTAGATAAAGAAGAAATTGGTGAGGTGGCATTGATGTTTAGCCTCCTCTAGCAACATTTTAGGGACTTTTCATAAGAGGAACCCCGCTAGGTGAAATAGAGGTTTGTCATAACCCTCTTTGAAATAAAATTAAACTAGTATACATAAGGTTAACTAAGATTGTTCATTAACCAGAGGACTTATAAAATTTAATTTAATTTATTCTTATAGAAAACTAAGATAAAAGCTAAGTTAGATTGAGTTAGAGATTTGGGGGGATTTTGTTTACATAATCAAAATAAACTAAATTAAATATCTAGCATGCAATTAACTATGACGCGATCGATTCAACCATTCCACTTTGATGAATTATTTATCATTATTCAATAGATAAACAAGACATTTATGACCCCCATATTCTAATTACATTAAGAGACCATGATTACAAATAGATTATGAACTTATTTCTACCTTAGGAACAATTATAATAAGTATTTTGGAGAATTGGTTTGTTTTTTATGAATACAAACTCCACATCTCAAATATAAATTAAGAACATCATACTTAATTAACCCACATTCAACTACAACCGCATATTAATAGTCAACTACTCAAAACATAATAGAAGAAGAAACACAAATCATAGCTCGGACATGAATTATCCAAGTGAAAACATAGATTCAAAATAAATAATTGAAGATAGAATGTTTAATCAATTACAACACATTACTCAATAGAAAAGTAAAATAAAACTAAAAAAAAGATAGAATATACAGGGAAATAATAATCATCTCCTCCTCTAGGAATGTCTCTTCTCTCCTACCTCTAGGGTTGTTCCCCCTCTACTTGTGAGTTTTGTATCCAAAACTTTTATGAATAATGGTCATGCCACTTGTACTAATAGACAAGAGTCCTCATGCTTTATAAGAGGCTAGAGGTTGTAGGGTAGAAGACGGAAAAGAAAAGCAAAATTGGCAAACTCCGATTGCAGCCATTAGTCTAGGTGTGGGTAATCTTCTCGGGTGGCCGCAGCCAGCCTTAACCAAATGCACCATCTTCATCTATTTTTTATGCAAATAACCTTCGATTGCTCTGAAACTTTTGGCATACTCTTATTTTCCTAAAAACACTTAAATATTTGCAAGTACTCATGAAACACTAAAAATACATATTAAAGTAATCACATTCTAATTTTTCAAGTAATGGAGGCAAAGTATACATAACATTATGTAAATAAAGCATATAAGTACCATAAAATCAAGCTTTATCACTAGGTTGACCTAATTATCATGAAGATTAGCCTAAGTTATTGTGATGAACTACATGCCATGTGGATCAAGTGGCTCAGTGAAAGATAAACCACACACATTTATACTTTGGAGACCTATTACATCTGACGTAATTACCCATTAACAAAGCCATTGTTAAAGATGCGGTCCATTTTTATGATCCAAGGTGAAAATGTTTCAATTTTAATTGCATCAATCTTGTCCCAATAGTATATGAATATGGAAGACTATCTCAAGTATGTGTCTTAGCACTTCAACCACTTTATCAAGGGAGAACTGCTCAAAATGTTTTTTTGACTCTCCAACATAACTACCACTTATCCTTGCAACCATACGCTCAAACCTTTGCTTAAAAACTTTAGTAAATTCAAGGATGCCAAGAGTACTATCTCTCATTTTATCCCCTTTCTTAGGATTCTTCTACTTATGTTTCTCTTCATGCGTAAGACACTTCACCTTATCCATATTTGGTGGAACTTCGAAAGCCTTATCATGATTGCATACATCCACATTCATGTGTATTCGACTATACCAATATTGTTTATCAAGTTTCTGCTCCTCCTTTGTATTTATTGGGTCTTCAGTAGAGGAAAGCATTAAGAGACTAGTAGTAGTGCTCTTATTGAAAAGAATTCCTAACTTGTTATAATGTTAGTAATTCTTCTTTTTAAACTCTTATGATTTTGGGGTTGTCTGCCAACTAACAATGTGAATATGGTGAAAGGAACAAACATATATAAATTATTAAACTACTTAGAAATTTGTTATGAAATAATTATTAAAAACTTACCACTAACACATTCTTCCAAACTTTCTCACTAACAATAATAGTGTTAGTTACTGTATTCTAACTCATCTTAGTAAGTTTGATGAGTTAAGAAAATATATGGTGCCTTTTTAGAGCCTATTGAATTATGTTTTTAGTTATTTATTATTAAAGTTCTAATTCGCATGTGCATTTAGTTTAGTAATCATAATGTTTCAAGTAGGCCTCTTAAAAAATCATTTGACATGTTACCTTTAATGTGCTCCTCCATTATAAGATTTATAAATAACCTCTTTATCTATGGAGGCCATAGTTTTTGACCTTTAACATCATTTAGTTCAGTTAATATCAAATAATTATATATAGATGTCATGTTCATTAATCAAATCCATTAACTACTAAAATTTGTATACATTTCATTCTTGAACCCAACTTAATCCACTAGTTTTAAGGGTAACAATAAGCTTTTAACAAACTTGGATTTTAACTACCTAAAGTGAAACTAAAAACTAATTTCAACTAAAATAATCCCAATCTATCACAAAAATTCTAGAAATGTACCCCAAAATAGCACAAATAATTTTAACAAAATTATTCACAAGTAAAAAATAAATCCATAAATTTAGTAACCCAAATTAGTGTATAAATTATAACCCAAGTAATTCTAGAATCATTATTGAATGTATAACACTAACAACTAGCACAAAGTAGATCAAAAAATTCTATAAATTATCCCCAAAAGAGCAACATCATGTAACAATTAACACAACCAAACCACAGTTTAGAAAATTTCACAATCATATCGATGGAAAAGATGGAAAAAATTTTAGATCTGGACTGATACTTATGTTTCGTGAGATAAAGAAGCGTTAGAACAACTACCTTTAGTTAGAAATAAAGAGCTTGACCATAATAAAAACCAATCACTTCGATTTATGGATCTCTCAATTTCTTCTTTTGGTTCATGATCAGGTTGTGAAGCCATTTATATTGGGATAAAGAGGGTTTAGTTGAGGATTTATGAGGAGGTTAAGGTAATTATAAGAAATGACTTATAGATGGAGGCAATGGCATAAAAGTTAGGATGGGATTAATGAGAATTGATAGAGAGGTGACAAGTGTGGGACCAAATGAAGCAAATTGGATTTGGTGTATAAGTTTGAACTCAAGTAGAAGGGGTTGATAGCTGTCTCTTATGATAAATGGGGGTTTTAGAGCATATAGGTTTGGACGTTGGAGTGAATGAGGTTGATCTTTTTTGTCAAATTTCAATAATTCGTCAGGTAGCGTGTTTATAAGAAGGGGTTTCATGGTTAATGAGATTTGGAGTGAAGAGTAAATGGGGTTATATGGGTTGATGGTCATTGCAAATGTCTGTTTTTTTTAAAGTTAAATTTATGCTTATGCCACCAGGTGTTGTGTCAGCCACTAATCTTTTGAGCAATAACTGAATATGAGTTGGGATCAAATGAAAATAATAAAATGTTATTTGATTTTAAATGAAATGAATATAATTCATATTGTAATTATATTTAAATGTAAAATAAGGAAGCACAAACAAAAAATAATAATAATTCGAGCATACCATTTTTGTTTTCAAATACATATTTAGCCATATATTCGGTTTCAATGGCTTGTGCCTTTAGCCTCATTTGTAATTAATAAATGAATCAACACTATCCAAGAACATGACATGTTTTCTTTGTAGGTAATAATACATATGTTAGAGCATTAGTAGTGGACTTAATAAACTTTAGTTACAATTTAGTTAAGAAATTGAGTTTTACATATTATAACTAATGCTTTTTACATTATAAAGTAGTGGACTCGATAAAATTTTAATATTTTTATTATTTTTTTTTAAAATCAATTATAGTTTAACAGGCTAGTTTAATAACGTATGTGACTCTCTCTCGATCCGGTGGCGTGTTGGTCCAAGTGGACCTATATGATCTGTCTCTCCTTTCGAGCTTCATCAACCCCTCTCGATCTCTTCTACGCACCAAACACCAATCTTCTCTAGCGACCTTCAAGTTTTATTTTATTTATCGGTCCTCTCTCTACCAATGTGGTCGACCTCGATGCATCCTGCAAATTTAATTTCTTATGATGATATGCCATTAGTCATCTTCCTAGCACCATTTTAATGGCTCATGATGATGATTTAACTTTAATGCATCTCAATGAAATAATGCAAGTATAATAATTAATTTTTTCAAATGAAGCCAGATTCGTGTCTCTATCTGCGTTTTTTTTTTTTCTTTTTCTTTTTCTTTTTGGCTTTATTTTTCTAAAAGAACAAATACTTTATAATTCTGGTTGTTGCAGAGTTGGGGAAAACATGTCTGCTACATTAGAATTAAACTACATTCTATACTTGGAGAAACATATATAAAACCTCATATAACACACCAAAAACAACCCAATTATTAGGTTTCCTCTTGCCTCAACCTCAGGCATTGCAAGCCTACCACAATTCCAAACACATTAATCGTTGCTTGATACTAGAGTAAATAGAAAGCCAAGAACCAATAAAAAAAGTACCAAATAGCTATGCCTGATGCTCAAGTCTAGTAACTCAAAAATCAATTCATTAGAGCAAAGGTTTTCAACGATAAAGAAAATGGTCCATCCATCCTACTAGCCTCCCCAAGCCTCGTCGCCACCTCATACTAGCCAACGTGCCCAACGTAGCTTTCCCTTGAAGCTAAAAAAAATGCCTGTTGTATAAGGAAGCTTCATCTGAGAATGAAGGAAAGCCAACGAACACTCGGTGATGCTGTAACTCGAAAATGATGAAGAGATAGAGAGAGATGACTGAGAGTTCCTTTGATGGTGCGTCTATAAGACAATAGATAAAATGATGTTTTCGTTTGGTGATGTGGCTGGGACTAGTGCTTTGGTTGGGTAAGCGGCTAAGATTGAAAATAATCTATGAATGACGGGAGGAAAAGAAAGAGAAAGAAAGCGGGAGAAAAATTGGGCAGACGCGGAAACATTATTTTACTTACAAATAATGGGCTAGTTTGGCATTGCTGTTTGGAGGCTACTTTTGCTTATTTTATAAGAAGAAGCAGTAAAAACTGTTTGGTAAACTTTAAAAAGTACTTATAAAATAAGTTTCTGCTTTTTTTTGCCAAGGATGGGATTGGGTGGCGGGGGGTGGCAGAGGGAGGCAGTGGGATGGGGAGGGGTGGTGGCGAGGGTGGGGGTGGGGATGGGGAGCCCAGGGGCAGGGATAGGGGTGGCGAGGGGGTGGAGGTTCGCAAAGAGGGGGGGGGTGTGGGGTTAGTTAGGTTTTTTTTATATAAAAAATTATAATACAGTTAAAAAGAATAGTTGTGTCTTTTATATTTTCACAATACTTTTTTAAAAATTTACCAAACACTTATTACCTGTTTAAAATTTTAAAACACTTTTAAAATTATATTTTACCAAACACTCACTTGCTTATTTTCAAAACAACTTATTTTTTTCAAAGACAACTAAAAACAACTTCTTCTAAAAGCATAACATTACCCAACTAAGCCAATATTTGATGAGGAGAGAGTGGCTTGCCAAATTTAGCGAGCAAAATACTATCAGGTTAAATATATTGTAGTCTTATTGAGTCCAGTGTGAATGTTTTTTTTAATATATTTTGGCTAAATTTTAGATAAATTTTAGCTAAGTTAATACGAGTATTAATGCTCTTAGTCACTTATAAATCATTAATCTTTAGACACCAATTTACACTTAAACGGCAAAATGGCAAGAAATAATGGATTGTAAAGAAGAAATAAAAGTCAGTTCACACTTCGGAACAACTATATTTTTGCTTATGCAAACATATTAAATTTTAAAAAAAGGAAAATTAGAAGCTTTACCAATATATAATAATTTGGTGACAAAGTATACCTACTGCTTGTCAACACAAATTATAACAAACATTGATCATATCTATACTCAAAGAAGCTGACTTTAATTTACTGTTTTAATGTTTCAAAAATACCCTTCATAATTATCATTTTAATTTTTTCGTACATTTAAATATCAACCTTTCATGTTATTCCTCACTATGTTTTATAAAATATATTTTAAAAATTGTCTACTTCAGCCTATAAAAACTCCTGTTAATTTTTTCGCCTTTAAAAACTAGTAGTTCTATTTTACCTGGTGTGGGTTAGCATATATGTAGTTTATATAAATTATTTGTACCCTTGCTTGTGTTTGCGACATAAAGATGATTTATTATATAATTTGTTTCTGCCTTTGTTAGTGTTTACCACATAAAGGACGGAATTAAAACGAGAGCAACGTTTTTTTCCTTATATTATACATTTATATGTATAGCATGATAGGCCGCTTAAAAAAGCACAAAATATTTTAGTACATTTTGGTTCAACGATTGTTTTTTAAAAATTATGAATTTAGATCAATTTAAAATGATTTAATTTTATAATTTACAGTTAAATTCTATAATTATTTTTAAAAATTATTTTTATTTACAAATTTAAATTATTTTTTATTTTTTTTCTATTTTATTACCTGATTCACGATACTATATATATATATATATATATATATATATATATATGAAATTTCAATTTTAAAATATATTTTTTCATATAAAAAAAGTATTTTCAAATTAGAATTACCAAGAATTAAGTCATATGTTTTTTTTTCATATGGTAAATTCTATAATCATGAAATTTTTTTCATATGTTTTTCATAACAAACCTATCATTTATTTAAAAAATTAAGTCACAACCATTTTTTGTCTGGGGGTGGAGGGGGGGTTTGTTTTAGCTATAGGTATTTGTTCCGAAATGTAGTTAAAGATTGTTGTAAGGGCCGTCACATTAGACACCCATGTTTTCTATTTTTACATATTTAGACTATTTTTTGCTTCCTATATAAATATATATTATTTCCTTAATCACTTTATATATAATTAAAATAATATTTTATATTACTTTTTTATTTAATAATATTTTTAAAATTTAATATAAAATAAAAGTAAAAGTTATGAAAAACATAAAAAAGAGAAATAAGAGAATTTTTTACCTAATTTAATAATTACAATGAGTGAATAGTATTTTTTAATACGTTAAAAAATATTATATAAATTCTATAAAAAAGTTAAATATAAAAAATTTATATAATTTTATAACTTTATAATTTATTTATTTTTGTTAAAAAGGAGAAGGTAAGCGGAAAATTGGATGGTTTTATAATTCAAACAAATGGGCACAATTGAACTACGGAAGGAGGGTCCACGTGCATTTATAAATTAAAAATGTGAATCACAGTGGACATAAGGGAAGGACCGACAGAAAGGAATTGACATTATTGACAGACATCTTTATCATTATTGACAGAAGCCGAGTTCTGTGTGAAGAAGCTGAGATGATTTTGAGCCAACTTGAGTTGAAACTTCTGCATTTGACACATTACTGCAGGTTATAGTAAACTTCTTTAGTGTTTACCTGGCTACGCATTTGTAGTGTTACGGGAAGTCTATTCTGCCTTTCAAACTCACACGACATTGGCAACATGTTAGATTGCTCGTCTAAAACCAGAAAATGTGACAGCTAGTTTATTTTACCAATTCCATGGTCGGCTCATGGTTCCTGGTATTTGAACAGTACAAGGAGAAGGAGAAGAAATGCCGGCTACTATTGGAGTTTTTAGCAAATACATTTTCACATCGAACCTCCTTCAAATTTTCAACGGTTGACATAATCCATTCATGCAGCTCAATATATAAACAATAATAAAATATCACCCCTCTCTGAATAACAACCATTGTCATCCTGCTCTAACTGTCACTTTTCCATGAAATCTTAAGTTCACAGCTTACTGGCATTTTGCTATCGACATGAACAAGTAATGGTGCTTCTCTTTCTTCCTTGCAGCAGCAAGCCTAGCACTCCTTGCAGCAGCTTCAATAGTAGCATTTCTTGCAGCAAAACTCGAGGCTGCTTATCTCCTGCAGTTATTATTTTCCAATAATGTTATGCATACAAAAACATGCACATATGCGTGAAACCAACTCACAAATTGAGTTGGGAAATTCTGTGGTTATTTCTTTCCCAATTCATTTGCGGACAACTATTTACTGAATAGTTAAAAGCAACTGCATGTTGGGATGGTAACTCAAAAAAGTTCATTCTTCAATGAGATTTTTATCTTAATTATTTGTGAACTGTAAAAGGAATTAGTAACAGAGAACAAACAACCCCAGCAGAACAAGTAACTTTTAGTAAAGCCAGACTTATCTTTCCTAGCCAAAAACACCTTTACAATCAAAGTTATTAAAACATTAATGACTTACCTGGAAAACAGTACGCATATAATAAGAAAACATGCTAATGCTTTCATGAAAAGGCTTCAATTCTTCTATCCACCCACCCAAATAGTGTGCATTTATTTTATTAAAATTTTGGTCATAGTAAATTTGAAAAGTATAGTTTTTAAATTTTTTCATTAAATTAAATCTTCAAATTAATTAAAAAATACAAATAGAAAATCTATATAAACGGTTTCAGACCAAACCACACACACCTCCATCCCCTTCATATATTGATTAAGTATAGTGTTTTTTGTTCCATCTATATATTGATGAATCCAGAGATCTTTAAAAACGGAAACTTCAAATATTGAAGCTCAGAAGAAGGCCTCCATTAACATAATCACGAGCAGTGGAACACATTTTCTTCTGACGGTGGATGATGACCTTAGGAGGATCAATGCCCATCGCTCTGTAGTACACATTTCCGGCACTCGCGACCCGACTTTGAAACATCCACTCTTGCTTACACCTCTCTCTCACCTGCACCAGCTATAAAGATCAACACCCAATACCTGATAAAGAAATAACATTAATCTGACAATCGCAGAAACACCATTTTTCATGGTAGAAATTATGTTAAAAAAAAACATGACAAGCATTAAAACATGCAATTTCTAGATGTTCAGTTATATGTATGTGTAACTGTGTGTGTGTGAGAGCCAGAGAGAGAGAGATTAAAACCTCTTAATTTTTAGTGTGAGGCATTTCTTACCTCCATTTATATAGTCAAGTTCACCGGTCTTCAGGGCACATCCATTAACGTATAGGCAGTGACACTGTTAGAAGAACAAAAACATTAATTCATTAAAATATGAAGAGGCGGCATACATAATTTGCAAGCTTTTGTCAAATACTAAAGATGGACCATAGCTTTTAGCGAGTTTAAGAGCTAAGAGAACCGAAATTAAAACAAATTGCAAGGTTTAGACAGACTCCATGGAGAAGTAATGAAGGAATATTATACCCTCTGTCGGTGTAACAACGACATCAGCTTCAGCGAACATTTTGTTATGAAACTGCATTTGACGGTTTCTGCACTTTTGCAAAGAGCACTACCATCAGACCGCTTGTCATGAGAACTAAACGAAATAAAGAACAAGATAATTATGCATGTGGCAATGGCTTTTCAATACCTGATTCTCCAAGAGCTGCTGGAAGAGCAACAAACAGGCAGTCAGTGCCACCCTTTGCATCCCGCCCTAATTCTGAAGCATTCCTACCTCAATAAAAGTTTGTCATTAGCATCCGGAATTCATATTCTCAAAATCCAGGGGCATACAGAAAACTGAAAATAACAAAAATAAAAACAGTTTTTGTTGTTTTTATTTGTCTGCATTCAAAAACATATCACATTTTAAAAACGAAATTCAATTTGGATATGCATGTTGCGGTTTGGAGTCTTTTCCAGAGCTCGCTGCACCAGCATAACTTGAGAGTGAAAAAGTTAACTCGTTTGAAGTAAAAACAAGTGAAGTAAAATCCTGTTGCTGGAAACAGAGGCTACCTGCAGTTAAAAAGGGCAAAAAGAAACGTATTACGTACTACTAAGCCCCGTTAGTGTTTTTCGATCCTTAACAAAACAACTGAAGACGAAATTTTTACAAGACAAGTAGTAATAGTAGCAGACACAACGAAAATGAACACCTTTAATTTGCGAGTGCGTTTGAGAAGCTCAGAGCCTCGGACAATATTTTTTTTAGGTCCAACGCGCTTCCGACACGCCATAAGATAAGGGACACGTCCCTTTCTCAAGTCTCTAGCATAACTTGATTTTCTCATGAACCCAAATGTGCCAACAAAAATCACGTGTCCTGGGTTTTGCCTGCGTCCTTGTCCGTCCCCGTATCATTGTCTGTTGAGTTCTACACGGGTTCTTCCCTGCAAATTTGTCAGCCTTCGGCAATGAGGAGGGTTGCCGTAACCGGCCGGCGGCGCAGCTCTCAGCGCGCATTGAAGTTAAATGGGCGGCGGCGGCGGCAGCGGCTATGGTAACTTCTTCGATCGCCGGCTTCTTGGAGCTTGTCTTTTTGTTTCTACTTTCTTGGATTCGCCGAGTTAGATCTTCTTTTCTAGTGCCCAAAATGGCTTATCACTTCCGAAGTAGCAAGTTGCAACGTCGTTTCATTTTTAAATTCCCGTACGTGCTTTTTTTTTTTTTTTGTTGTTGTTTTCAATTATATTTGTTATCATAAAAAAAAGTTTCGTAATTTCTTTTTCCTACAAAATTTTGTATAAATGCTATTATAATTACCCTTTTTTAATAAAGACATATTCAACTAGCAAGAATGGGAGTGTTGTATCATTGACTGTTACAACTTTAAGTAATTTTAAATTGAGTTAGAATATTTAACATAAATATTTCAATTTGAAGTTTGCATGATTAATTTTGTAAGTTTAGCCATTGCTTGAGAAAAAATGGGAGTTATTATTAATTTCAATATTTCAATTATGTTATCTCACGTGACATCAATTAATACACGACTAATTAATTAAGAAAAACTTGAAACTTTGATAAATTAAAATTAAAATTAAAGAAAAATCTGAAATGATAATGTATTGCCAATATATTACAATAAGCCTACTTGCCTATTCATAGCCTCTTTGAAGGTTATAATAGTAATTAAAATAATAATAATTAAATATAAACTCTAATTTAACATTTAATTAGTCTATAAAATAAAGTAAAGTAATTTAGGGATATTTAATTAAGTTAATTTAGGAAAAAAAAATTAAGAGACTTTATGTACATAAAAAATGAAAATTTAATATCTAGCTGAAACAATGTAAGATTAGCAATATTAAAAGTTTTAGAAATACTCACATAATCCTGTAAATTTACAACATAAACATTGTTGTTGATATTCTTAAAAATATCATATGACTCATACCTTTTCTACTTTAGCTTGCTATACACACTTTTTTTCAATCCTTTTTTGCTATGAAATATCATGATTTCATTTTCAACATCACCTCAAATCTTTGATGCTTATCTGCTTTCACCTTGTATATTTTGAATTAGCTCTGTTCAATTTAATCCGACATCATCTTAGACTTTTTAAACATGCTTGTCGAGAACTCTGGCCACTATACTAACTGAGACTTCTAAAAGTTTCACCAAATTCAAAACATGTGATCAAGAGATTTCATGAAAAAAAAAAATACTCGTACCATTGGTATGGAAAAAAAATATAATTAAAAAAAATATTTTTAAAAGACAACTCTTTTTAAAAACAGTTTTTGTTGTTTTTATTTGTCTGTATTCAAAAAACATATCACATTTTAAAAACGAAATTCAATTTGGATATGCATGTTGCGGTTTGGAGTCTTTTCCAGAGCTCGCTGCACCAGCATAACTTGAGAGTGAAAAAGTTAACTCGTTTGAAGTAAAAACAAGTGAAGTAAAATCCTGTTGCTGGAAACAGAGGCTACCTGCAGTTAAAAAGGGCAAAAAGAAACGTATTACGTACTACTAAGCCCCGTTAGTGTTTTTCGATCCTTAACAAAACAACTGAAGACGAAATTTTTACAAGACAAGTAGTAATAGTAGCAGACACAACGAAAATGAACACCTTTAATTTGCGAGTGCGTTTGAGAAGCTCAGAGCCTCGGACAATATTTTTTTTAGGTCCAACGCGCTTCCGACACGCCATAAGATAAGGGACACGTCCCTTTCTCAAGTCTCTAGCATAACTTGATTTTCTCATGAACCCAAATGTGCCAACAAAAATCACGTGTCCTGGGTTTTGCCTGCGTCCTTGTCCGTCCCCGTATCATTGTCTGTTGAGTTCTCCACGGGTTCTTCCCTGCAAATTTGTCAGCCTTCGGCAACGAGGAGGATTGCCGTAACCGGCCGGCGGCGCAGCTCTCAGCGCGCATTGAAGTTAAATGTGCGGCAGCGGCGGCGGCGGAGGCTATGGTAACTTCTTCGATCGCCGGCTTCTTGGAGCTTGTCTTAGATCTTCTTTTCTAGTGCCCAAAATGGCTTATCACTTCCGAAGTAGCAAGTTGCAACGTCGTTTCATTTTTAAATTCCCGTACGTGCTTTTTTTTTTTTTGTTGTTGTTGTTTTCAATTATATTTGTTATCATAAAAAAAGTTTCGTAATTTCTTTTTCCTACAAAATTTTGTATAAATGCTATTATAATTACCCTTTTTTAATAAAGACATATTCAACTAGCAAGAATGGGAGTGTTGTATCATTGACTGTTACAACTTTAAGTAATTTTAAATTGAGTTAGAATATTTAACATAAATATTTCAATTTGAAGTTTGCATGATTAATTTTGTAAGTTTAGCCATTGCTTGAGAAAAAATGGGAGTTATTATTAATTTCAATATTTCAATTATGTTATCTCACGTGACATCAATTAATACACGACTAATTAAGAAAAACTTGAAACTTTGATAAATTAAAATTAAAATTAAAGAAAAATCTGAAATGATAATGTATTGCCAATATATTACAATAAGCCTACTTGCCTATTCATAGCCTCTTTGAAGGTTATAATAGTAATTAAAATAATAATAATTAAATATAAACTCTAATTTAACATTTAATTAGTCTATAAAATAAAGTAAAGTAATTTAGGGATATTTAATTAAGTTAATTTAGGAAAAAAAAATTAAGAGACTTTATGTACATAAAAAATGAAAATTTAATTGTAAGATTAGCAATATTAAAAGTTTTAGAAATACTCACATAATCCTGTAAATTTACAACATAAACATTGTTGTTGATATTCTTAAAAATATCATATGACTCATACCTTTTCTACTTTAGCTTGCTATACACACTGCTTTTCAATCCTTTTTTGCTATGAAATCTCACGATTTCATTTTCAACATCACTTCAAATCTTTGATGCTTATCTGCTTTCACCTTGTATATTTTGAATTAGCTCTGTTCAATTTAATCCTGACATCATCTTAGACTTTTTAAACATGCTTGTCGAGAACTCTGGCCACTATACTAACTGAGACTTTTAAAAGTTTCACCAAATTCAAAACATGTGATTAAGAGATTTCATGAAAACAAAATACTCGTACCAGTGGTATGGAAAAAAAACTATAATTAAAAAAAATATTTTTAAAAGACAACTCTTTTTAAAAATACCATATAAGTAACTATTTTTCATAGAAAAATAATATGAACAACCACTATATAACAAAATCGTGAACGAAATAGATAATTATAAATTTTTTTTCTCTCTTCATTAAAAGATCTAATTAATATTACTCTTTTTCATGAGTCATGATGACCAAAGAACGAGAAGTTCATATGAAACTAGCTATATTTATTGCAATCCACGCGATTAGTGTGTGGAGGAACAGATCCCGCCGGCGCCATTATTATTTCATTTCCCTGCTTGTTGCTGCCATCTGACTCAACTCACGTCCACTCCATGAAGCACGCACGCAGAGACTAAATTCAATTCACAACTTGGAAGGTGCCCCTATGACCCCTGGCCCTATCTATGACAATTTCTAACAAATAAAGGCTTCTCCTTTTCCCCTAAATTAGTTGATATCGTATTTATATTTTAATTGTGAACCCCACACGCTCAAGATTATTTGGATTTACTATTTTTGCAATAATAATGGTCATTGACACTTTAATATAAATTGCATATTATTTTATTTTTGTCGGTATGTGTATATATATATATATATATATATATATATATATATATATATATATATATAATGAGATCGTGATAAAATTACAAGATTAAAATTTTTACTTTCTGAAAAAATAATATATACTCGTTACATATTAAATTAAAACATGAGTTATTGTATGCATTTCTCTAAAGACTTATATTTCTTAATTTTCTTTTTTTATCATTTAACACGTATAACAAATTTTGATTTTTTATGGTTAACACAAACTCACAATATCATTTCGTATATTTCTTTCCAAATATTATAGACATAATGGAAGATTATTTATTGATAATTATTTAAATAAAATTATTTAATTACAATATATTCACATACTGTGTTATGCTATTTTGTTAAAAATAAGATAAACTAAACAAATTTCAGATTATACAATTTATTATTGCGTAATATGATTAATAATATATACCGTCGTATTATATTAAATATATAATGCTATCATATATATCGATCCTAGTATTAACATAAAAAATATCTTAACTTCTAAAAAAATATATTCTAAATTGCAAATTAATGTTGAAAGTTACGGCCATACTTCAATATACATCAAAAGTGTTGAATACATACACATGTGACGTCATTAATGTTGCTTGATAATTGGTATAATTGATACTAGTTTATTGATGTCTTACAGCTGACCCAAAGATGGCTACAAATTAACCATAAGAATTGAGACAAAATGCGGACTTTTGAATTGGAACGAAATATGTCATGATCATTCTTTTGTTTGGAAGGTAAAGGTTATAAATTTTTATTTTCGTATAATTACATAGGGGGGTGAATAGTTCAAATATAAAATTCCTTGACAAATTTGCATTAATATATCAATTGAATGACAAAAAGTATGTGAATTAAAATATATAGTATATTAACTTAAATTGTATAATTACAACAAAGATAAATTTATTATGTTACAATAACCCTTTAATATGAAATATGAAAATCAATGTAAACTCTATTATATAAAACATGAAAAATTTCTTCTTAATCATAAAAAGGCACACACTAATTGATAGAAGAGTTCTCTCTCTCTCTCTCTCTCTCTCTCTCTCTCTCTCTCTCTCTATATATATATATATATACACACACACATACACACACGTATGTGCGTATGTGTGTGTATATACCATGACTCCATGTATGTGTGTATGTGTATGTGTATATATATATATATAACCTCTTTAAATCTGAAAACCTTATGACTCCATGTTTACGATATGATTCATCTTTAATTTATGGTAAAATAAAAAAAACTGTCTTCAAACATCTTGAAATAAGTTGAACTCAATTAGATCATTATTTTCCTTTTTATGAGGTTGGTGGAATAATGAAAAACCCTAAAAACGGTTGAATCAAGCTTTACAAGTTTTACACGTGCTTACATATAGCTTAATCTAGTTCTTCTCTAATCCGAGCATACGATTTTTTATTCGATTTTATGTTGATTTAGTTACGCATTAAGTTGGTCGTGTTAATTTGATCGTGTCTTGAACTTATCTTCTGATTAAATCATAAGGCTTTTTTCATTCGATATTTTGATATGATACTTAGTGATAAGGTATATTATTTGTCATTATCCATTTTTATTTTGATTAATTGCTGGCTTTTTTTAGGAGTCTCATTACAACGAGTTCTAACTAAAATTTTTAAAATTAAAAAAAAAATAAAAATAAAAATAAAATTTGGAAATCACCCTTAAAAAAATAAGGCATAATTGAATCAGCAACTACTAAAGGTACAAAAATTTAAAAGATTTATATTTTACCATAACTAAGTTCAGGACTACGTTTATGCCTTGGGAAGGGTTAACACCCCATGATGCCCAAAGTTGATACTTGATTTAGATTCTTTGTGATATTTAAAAAATAAACTAAAATAAAAGGTATTTTCGAAAAATAAAAGTTTGATCATCATAGCAAAAAATTGTTTTATAAATTTTGAAGAAAATAGTAAATAAAGCTATTACCATAAGCAATAACTCTTGCTATAATTAACCGTTCATATAACTAATTAGGATACAAACATGATCATGTGATCATTTAGACTTATAAAATTAAAAAGAAACCAACTGTAATACCTTTTTATATTTTTATTTTTATTCTTTTTTCTTAATTTAAAACCAAAAGATATGTATTAAGAAACAACTCTATTATTTATTTAAAGATAGACAAAAATTTGGTTTAAAATATTAAATATTTAATAGTATTTAAAGAAAAATTTTAGCCCACACACTTGCAATTTAAAATAAACAAATCTACGTTATTAATTAAATGCATATGGTATTTGAAGAGAGAAAAGGGAAATCAAACCTAACAAAGGGAAAGATGAAGTTGACTTACAGCTCCTAAAACTTAGAACTTTGCTAAAAAAACTAAAATCTTTTGAAAAATTACAATTCCACTTCTTAATACTGTTTTTTTTATGAGTATAAGTGAGCTTAAGCATGTGTTTTTGTGTTATGGTGTGTTTAAATTATGGAATGAATGGGTTTGGATGAAAGAGAAACCAACTGAAACAATTTAGGAACAATTCACTTTATGCCTCGTTCATAACAAAGTTTCTAGTGGAAACTTACAATGAATTGAAACTCAACAAATATGATTTTGAAGAAGATAAATAATAAGTTAATCTTTAAAAGAATGATTAGAATTTAATAGTTAATGTTATAAAATCAATTAGTCGTAAGAAATGATTTATGATTTATTTGGTTGGTTATTTTATCCAATATAAGACTCTAATACACTTCTCTCACGTATTAATATGAATGATATATACGGCCAAAAATCATAGGTAAGACTGAATAATGAAAATAAATTTATTACAGAATGAATATAATAAATAAAAATATAACTTATGATACCATATTAGAATTAAATGATTAACATCTTAAAATTAATTAGCTATAGTAATTTTATATTATAATTTATTTGATTGATTATTTTTTTCAAACTCTAATAAAAATCATAAAAATTTCCCGAACTTTTAATGTTTTAGATTGGTTTCAATATCATGTAGACAAATCATTTTATCTCATACCAAATTCTTGGTAGGGGAGGGGAGTTAAAGCTCGTTTCTTCCGTAGTTATGCATAATTAGTGCAAATTGGTGATTTTTTTGTTTTATTTTCGTTTCTTGTCCTCCAATAATTATGACTATGATTTATTTTTGCTTTGTCATATAAATAGTTTATGAATGTGTTTAAATTAGTTCGCGTCAAACCATCAAATTATCTTGTCTAATTCATTCAATGCCAATTTTAGCTTGTTTTATTATTACTTTGTTATTTTACAAAATTTTAAATTATTGTTTAAATACACGAGAACTTCATTTTATTTTTAAAAGTATGTACCATGTACACAGGTGTGAAAACATGCAAACTCAACTAATAATTTAACACAAACCTAATTAAATTCCGAATTCACTTAAAAATAAATAAATTCCAGCCCTTAAAATTTTGAACATTGTGTTAAATTTTGAAATACATTAAGTAATTCGTTTTCTAGGTCGACCAATATAACCAAGTCATAATAAATAAATTTATGGGAATGTTGGTAACACTTGAATATTAGGGTGGACTGAAATGGGGCGAACTCTCCAGCGATGAATCATTAGTGGGTGGGGCAAAAGGAAAAGGATGCAGTCATGCAGGCAAATTGCAGCAACTATTTTAAACACAGAAAAGTAAAACTTTTCATATAAAATAAACCCTTTGTCTTTTTCACATTCATTAAAGTGTCAAAATCTTCCAAATACACGTTGAAAATCATTGGTTAGTTCTTGCTTTTTTTCAAATGTTTGCAGGAGGGAGTCCAATTTAAATAATAATAATAATAATAGAACAAGAGAATGGTTATTAGGAGGGACCAAGCACAATTCTCTGGAACCCCAGAATTTGACTCATACTTTTAACAGTTATATTTAAATGTATATATGATGATAGCGCATTACCTAATCTGCTAAGCGCGCTCTCTCACTCTCTCCCTCTCTCTCTCTCTCTCTCTAAATATTGGCTCAATTAGCCCACCAATCTAGGAAATTTTCTGAGCCGGGTAAACCAAACTCATATCTGATATTGACTCAACTAAAATTAGGAAATGGTCCAAATCGACTAATTAATATTGGCTTCTTCTGTGAGTTGTGTGTGCGTGTGCTCTGCTTTTTTTTTAAAGGTTTAAATGGAGGAGGCAGTCTAGTAAAAATCATCACTTTAATTAGCTGTCACTCACTTTCTTCTTGGACGATGAGGTAAAATTTCTTATTGGGTACCAGATAATAAATGAATATTATTGGACGAGCTTTTGTTTTTGTTTTTTTAGTATGCTTGGAATGCAAATGAGTAGATATTGAAAAAAGTCATTAAAATTATTTATATTATTTTATAACACCAGATGTGAAAAGTAAAACTCGTGGGTCAAGAGTGAAGACTTGAACTACCACTGCTACGAACGAAAGCCTTTCACTTTATTTTTTTTTGTTTCTAGGTTTATCTAGAGCCATTCAAGTAAATATAATCATTTTTAGGACTTGGACGATAAGATGAAATTTCGCAACTCTATATTATATTATTGGGTACCGAATTATATATATATATATACATATATGGAATGAAAGTGAATAGATATTGAAAAGATTATTAAATTAGTTATATTATTTTATAAAAACCACGTATATATATATATATATATAGAATGTAAAAGTGGTGGGGGATTTAATAGAGGTCAAGAGAGGAGACTTGAATTTAATTACTATTGGCGTGAAAGACATTTTTTTTAAAAGAAAAAAGTGAATGTAATAGAAATTTTATAATTCCATTATGGAGTGGTAAAATGAAAATGAAGGAACGTACAAGAGTAAATTTGAAAAAGCTCCATCAAACGCTATAACCCAAATGATGGCATCACCTCACCAGGTGCATATGTCAAAATTACTGAAACTACACATTAACATTTAACAGGCCTCAAATCCCGTGACTTGCATTAAATTACAATTATTAAACACCGAGGGGGTCGAGAGTTGAAGGTGAAAGAAGAAAGGGAAAAAAAATAAAAAATAAAAAAAGGTCAACAGGAACATTATTAGGGAGGTGGGAGGCATTATGTTCTCTTCTCATTAAGAACCACTAATCATATATTTTGGAACGCATTATGTTCGAGGAGAAAACGAATTTTGGTGAGCCGTCCACGTGTTGAGCGCCAATTAAACCGACGCACGGGATTATGAATATCCCGAATCAAAGGGTAAAACCGTCATTATGAGGAGCTATCGCTGTCCCACCACAAAATAAAGATTCTGTCCTATCCCGACAGGATGCATACGTTAGATAACGTCGTTAGGCCACGCGTTACACGGCAACCGCCAGAAACGCCGTCAATGCACTACAAACCGCCTGATCTATTTAAGAGCCTCGTTAGAGTATGATAATTGCGACCATTGTAGAGAGAGAAAGTAAGGAGACAGAGAGAGAGAGAGAGGGGTGTGTCCGAGTTTCTGTGACTTTTCTAAGAAATTTTTGGGGGGTGATTTTGTTTGCAGAGATCTTGGTAGATCCGTGGAGAGCGGTGAGTGTTTTTCTTTTCTTTATGTTTTTCCCCTCCCTGAATTTCTGGTAAATTTTTGTTCGATCCCCTTCTTATTTTTAAAATTTGTTTTTTTATTTAAAAAAAAACAGTGTGGATTGTGGTGCAATGTGGGTCTTGTTGTAATGTTGTGGGTGGATCTTGGTGATCTGGGTCTGTGTTTTTTTGGTTTTCCTTGATACCTTGATGGGTTTTGTGGAACTTATAGAACTGGGGTTTTGCGGGTTTTTTTGTTTTCATTTTAAGGAGTTTTGCTATTCAGTGACTTGCTTGCAGGCTTGAGAAGCAGCTGTTTCTTTTAAAGCTTGTCCTCCTCTTGTTTCTCCCTCCATGAGTGTTTCTTTTATGGGACCTTGTGCTGCTGGCTCACATTTCTGTTCTGTAATTTGTCATTTATAGTTGTGGGATATTGGGTTTCTTGTTATTCGTACAATTGGTATGTAAATAGACGTGTCTGCATTTGCCAGCTTTTTTCCCCGTTCTCTTGGTGTGTTGCTGGGTAACTGGGTTGTGTTTCTGTGCTGCATTTTGTCATTTCTGAGTTGCTAGGGATTTCTTGCTGTCCTTACAATCTCTATGCAAAGCAACATGCTTTACCATAAGGCGGGTTGATTTATGTAGATTTTTTAGCGTTAACTTGAGTAGAGATTTGTTTTTCAGGACATTTGTATCACATAGATTTAAATCGTTCAAGGCACAAGGTCATATATGATTGTCCAGTATGACTGGTTTTGCATGAGGGATCGGATCATTACCTTTTCGAAATGCTATTTCCTTTTGCGGAATTTTGTGTTTCTTATGGATTAGAATACTAAAATATTGAATGCCCTCTCTTATTTTATAACTATTTACGATCAATTTCAGCTCGCATTTTTTATTTTAAAAATACTATGTCAGATAAGTATCCCTCATTTTTGATGTAAGATTAATTTGTTTCGGAGGGTTATATAGCTGGGAGAGATGCGTGTTTGATCTTTTGGGGCGGTATTTTGGTATGGAATGCTGATATTTCACTTAAAAATTTGCCAAGTTTGTGGACAATAATTTGAAGTGTGATTTACCCATCATTAGTTTTTGTGTTGTTTGTCTGGCCAGATGTAAATTCGTGTATATCTTTGCTGAGTTCACTCATTTCTTATTTACTCTATTGCAGTGGGATGGGAAGAGAAGTTACAGGTATACCCATGGACAAGAACCTCAATTACACCCTGGAAAAATTTACTGGTGTCTCTGATTATGTTGCTCCAAGAATTGCAGAAGAAAAAGAAAGTGTAGTGGAGGACTATGAGGTGAAGGAATGCACTGCAGAAAGCTCGGCTGTTGAAAATGGTCATGAGAAACAAGAAGTATTGGGAGTGAAAAGCAATAATCTTGATGCTGTCACTCCCGAAGTAAAAAGGACAAAACCTGAAGCACATAAATCAAACTCACCTGGGAATATGAAGACAAACCACACTGCTTCAAAAGCGTTCACTGACAAGCATCCTGCATTCATGGAGGCTGAAGCTGCCAATATGAACGGTTCCCCCAAAGCTATCAGTGTGCACTCTCCCAATACTACTGGGAAAACGCAGGTAAATTGTCATGCGATGTCATTTCCATGCTCTGTTGTGCAAGTCTATTTTAAGAAACCACATCCTTTGGTTCCAGTAGCTTTGGGTGGTGTTTGTTACAAGCTTTCTGATATTTGCGTGAGTTGAATAAAAATTGAGTATCTTGGTCATTTGATTTGCCTGCCTCTAGCAAAGATTCATGTGATATCTCAATTTCAAGACTTCTGTTTCAGATGCCACTAAATATGCATAATATGATTAATATATTTTTTCAATTGATTTGCATTCTTCTCACATCCTCATACAGTAGTGTTACAATTTTTTTATCAATTAAATGCCCGGCAATGCACAGTTTGTTTGGAGGGAAATAAGTTTTATTTGGAAAACAGTTTCTTGTAAATAATTTTCCTCAAAAATTTATGAAAAACATTTTTTGTTGTATGGTAATTAAAAAAACATTTACAAATAAAACCCCAAAGAACTGCTTCGCTAAAAATTCAAATGCCAAAACCAACAGAGAGAGGAGAGAGAGTGGGGACGGGTTCCCATGCCATAAACTGTTGGTGCCAGTGTAGCAATGGCAGCTTGAGCTTTGAGATGTTGTCTCATGTATGTGGACTGTGTGTGGAGGTGCTTGCTGACTGGGAGTTGCAGGAGGTTGGAGGTTTTGGTTTCTTTGGTGGGCAGCAGTCATGGAGGAGAGAAAGAGAGAGGAGGTGCTGGTGGAGATGATGATGGTCTTGGGTGGACTAGAGAACACAAGATCCGCATTTAGAAATTGTTTTTCAGAAGACAAAAAAATCATGTATTTTTTTTGGGTTGACTTAGAACCCATTTTCCTCCAAACAAATGGAGCCTGAGCATGATCTGATATGGCTCTACTCATCTAGCACACATGAATCTTGATATTACTTTATTTATGCCTGATCTGATCCAGTTTTAACCCCGATATCACTTTTTCATGCAATTACGATTGGGGGGGGGGGGGGGGGGGGTTCCTTTTTTAAATATCAATTGACTTGCTAGATCTGACTCTTAAAAAAACTACGTAGTCCTTGGGATTAATAAGTATATGGTTGTAAATTTGAATTTTTCCGACTTATCTTGCAATGTTTCTTAGCCAAGCTCACCGGTGATGTTGACCCCATTGCAACCTGATCATAAGAAGCAACATGATGAAGATGAATGTTGGTCTCTGACTTCCTCGTATCCTCTATTTGACTACAAACTATTTATGGGTTGAGGTGCTTATTAGTTTATAGTTTGGACTTTCCTTAGCCATGTATAGTGCTGCAGCATCTGTGCGGACAGTAAGGTCCAGGGTGACCGTTGGAACAGCTCCGAAGTTTAAATGCTCAGAACGGGCCGAGAAACGGAAGGAGGTATTTTTTTAATAAACCCTTACATGAGTATATAGTATAGTAAATGCTTGTAATGCTTTTGATCAAAAACAAATTGTAAATATTTGTAATACTTTATCTTCTTGTTAGTTAGTAAATTTTCTTCTTCTTCTTCTTCTTTTATAAAAAATAAAATAAAATTGTGATTCTCATGGGATACCACCATCTTGCTTCCATTTGATTTTGTCTTGTATAGTATTACTCAAAGTTGGAACAGAAACACCAAGCTTTAGAGGCAGAGAAGAGTCAGGCTGAAGCGAGAACCAAGGTACAATTACTTCCATATTTCCTTCATGAATGCAGTTGCAGTTGTGTAACTTTGCATATAATTGTACAGGCTTATGCATTTGCCTTTTTAATTGCTAACTTTTCTAGGAAGAGAAAGAAGCTGCCATTAAACAGCTTAGAAAGAACATGGTGTACAAAGCAAATCCAATGCCCAGTTTTTATCAGGAGGGACCTCCCCCAAAGGTTGAACTCAAGAAGGTACACATTTTTGAAACATTTCTATTGAAATTGCACTGTGGCAGCTAATATACATGCATAAATGAATAAAACATTCTTATGGTTTTGTCGACTTCTGTTATGTGAGCAGATGCATTGTCTATCAGCATATACTCATTTATTCATTTAACGGCACAACATATCCACTGAGAGTCTGAGACTGTTCAATTTGTCATAGGGTTTCCGTGACATAGTTGTTAGATTTATAGATCTTTTAATCACAACAACGTAAAATACAATTAATATATAGCACACGAATTAAAAGAAGTTGGTGAAAATTGCAAACGCGCAAGAATTTGATGCTCTAAATTTCCATGTGGGGAGACCACCTTAGAGCTGCCAAATCTGAAAGTGGGTTTTTATTTGCACATGTTTATGCCGCCTACTTACTGTCAGTATCAGTCTGCTGGGAGACGTAAACGTTTTCTTGTATGATCTTTTGCCCCAGCTGCCAGTGACTCGTGCTGTGTCACCGAAGTTTGGCCGCAGGAGGAGCTGCAGTGATGCAATAAACAACCCCTGCCATGAGGAAAACAGAAAAGCCTGTTCACGCGCCCACCGCCACAGCGTTGGCACTTACAATCAATCCTCTGCCCCTGCGAAAACTAAAGATCAGTTCAGCCCCCGGAATACCAACACTAGTAAATCTAAAGAAGCCCCAAAACAGGCTAAGGATGCACGGAAACCAGCCCCCCCTCGAAAGATGACCGAGCAGAGGAATGCAGACATCACAGTCCATTCGTGACCCCCTTTCCTTCTTTTTCAGGTTCGATTCTGACAGAACAGTGCTGGCTGGTTTTTCTGTGTTTTAGTGAGGACATGCCTGTCTGGTGGTTTGTGGTGTTGATGCCCACTGTATCTCCTGTGGTATATATGATATATACGTGAACGGGTAAACAGTAACTATGTTGTCCCGTCACTCCCGTGTGCATTTAGGCTCTTTAAAAAAAACTTTTTTCTTGGTTGCAGGCGTCTTTAAAAAAACTCAATTTCACTCGAACGTTTTGTGCAATGAATTTGAGGGCTGGGTCTGAGAAATTTGAGATTACCATGATGTGTGACCACATAGATGCATGTGTATTGTGTGATGCGGGTTGCTACTGGTGCTTGTGGCAGTGCACTCAATTGTCACACAGTTAAATTTATCACTAAAAAAACATTTTATAATATTTTTCAAAGCAGTTACTCTATAAAAAACATTTATCAAAATATTTATCAAAATATTGCATGGTATATTTTCTTCTATTTGGATTATAAGATCTGGTATAGATTAATGTTTTATTTTACAATGAAATATTGTAGCAGCAAAAAACTGTATAGAAATTTTTTTTTTTATATCTCATCGTGGGAATACAATCACAAATATAAAATCTAACTTGGGAAGAATTCTATTTAGGTAACTTACACAGCTAAATGTGATACGGCAATCATACAATTCATTTTAATTTTCAATTTCCCTTCTTTTTTAAGTTAGTGTAAAATATTATATATGTTCAATTTAAATAAAGATGTATGGAAAGAATATCATATTAATTAGTTGATCTATTATTTTAATATAGAAAATTTTTATTACACCTTAACTTAAATTAGATATAATTCTTGTTGAGTTTAATAAGTTTGATATGATTATGTTATATTGATTATTAACTATTTTAATAATAATTTTTTATTATAAAAAAGTAGCATTAGATCTCATGAAAGAATACATAATCATGTAAGCTTTTGAGTAACATAATAAAAAATATTTTATTCAGCTTTTGTCTTAAACAAGAAAATCATATTTTGTTTCTTGCTTTTCAAGTTATTAAATTATCACCTACAAATGATACGTACCTTCAAATAGATTTTCAATCTAATTTGGATTTAACAAAGTTAAAGTATAATGTCTTTGTGTTCATGCTTGGAAAATATAATATTTTTACTTAAAGAAGACTTTAAATATATTAGAATATGATGTACCGCATTCATATGTTAAACACTCGGATTATGTATGAATTGACTCATAACACTAACTATAAATGAAATGTTTGGTTTAGGGTGACTCATAGATCAATTTCCCTACAATCTCTAACATTTTTCCTTGTTCGTTGGAATAGATAGTTAGGACATAATTCACCTCAATAGAAGTATCAACAAGTACACAAGTCAAATTATCGGTTACAACTAAGACTAGAATATACTTTTATTAAGAGAGGAAAATTTCCTACTTGGATTATGATACTTTAATGTCGGTGAAGTATTTTAGATTCTTCTAGTCCATCTCAAATTTCTTCGTCAAAGGATAATGAAACTTTTTTATTTTGGGTATGTTATTACTTATACTAATCATGTCATTAATATAAAGAAGAAGCAATATAATATTATCACCCTCTCATTTATTGAATAGAGTATAATAAGCCAAGGCCTACTTAAAACTATACGTTTGTATTAAGTGGCTCAATTAATCAAACCAAGTACTTGGTGACTGTTTCAGATTGTACAATGTCTTTTTCATCTTGCATATCTTTGCTTTATTTAATGTAAAACTTAAAGGTGAATCTATATACACTTTTTCCATTAAATCACCATGAAAGAAAATATTATTCACATTAAACTGCTGTAAAGGTTGGTCTAAATTAGTTGCAAGAGAAAGAATAACCCTAACAGTATTTATCTTAGATATATGAGCAAAGGTTTCTTGGTAGTCAAACTCATATGTTTGAGTGTAACCTTTGGAAACTAATCTGACATTGTATCTTTTAACTATCGCATCTGACTTGTATTTTAGTGGAAACACTCATTTATATCTCATTATCTTCTTATTCAGAGGTAACTAAATCATGTCCTAAGTAAAAAAAAAAATTGAAGGGCCTCCATTTATTCTACTATGGTGGACTTTTATTTGCATCTTCAAGAGCTTTCTGAAAATGATAATGTAATGACCCGTGTGTAAGAGGTTAACCACAAACACCTTGGATGTTGGTGCACAAGTTTGAGGTAAGAGATGAGCCCAAGAGGGGACTTTTGGGAGGTACATGTGACAAGTGATAACGTGCATTTATGCCCTAGGAAAATGCTATGCATATACATCCGGTTTTAAGCTGTTTTGGCAGATTTTGGAGCTCACTTTTGATATGGTAGATGGCCTCAAACAATTGGCGTGCAAGAACAAAAGTTGCTTAGAATGAGGTCCTCTACCTACCACAGAAATTTCAGAGCATTTGGAGCTGCACATGAATTCACTCATTTCACGTGCAAGCATATTTTTGCTTCTTAGGCTTCTACAAGATGCAAAGGGGCTTGGGGTAAAGTTTGAGTGCTTTTGGAGTTGCACGCCAATTGGGGAATTGGCGTTCAAATTGGCGTGCAGACATGTTTTTGCATGGTTGCCTTAGTTTTGTTATTCTAATCATCTTTTCCCAAACGACCATGTTGGAATTATAGATATTTTGTCGAGTATGGATGCGAAAAGGTTGCAACTTGTGTAATCAAAACTACGTCGTTTTGATGCTGGGATTCACTTAATCAAAACTACGTCGTTTTGATGTTGTGTTGTCTATGTAAGGATGAAGAGCCCTCTATTTTAGGTTTAGGGTTTGTTGCTCCACCAGCCGTCGCAGAGAGAGAGAGAGAGAGAGAGAGGGAAGGAGAGCTGTTGGCTTCTTTGCCGGAGCATCTTGCGTGGGGAGGACGGCGTCTAGCGTGGGAGCAAGAGCAGGAGGACGTTTCCAAGGTAGGGGTTCTGTCTCACCCGATCCGTTCGGGGTTAGGCCCTGTGTAGAGGATTTATAGAGCTTCTATTGTTATTGTTATACTATCTACATGTAAATTCATATAGGTGTGACCTCCTATATGAATGTTGGCCTCAATGGCAAGTATGGGTTGAGATTAGGCCTGTGTGGTACTGCACACTAAGTATTTGATATTATGCCTGTGAGGCCATGCATGTTATGCGATTGATGTTATGCCAGCGTGGTTATGCCTGAATGGTGTTTGATGTAATGTCTGTGAGGATATGCATGCTAGGTGTTTGATGTTATACCAGGGTGGACATGCATGTTAAGTGTTTGTTGTTATGCCTGAATAACTGAGATATGTGTTAAATGTTTGTTGTTGTCTGTGGAGCCTAAGAAGCCTGAGAGGCTGAGGCAATGCTTGTGTACCTGTGGAGCCTGAGAGGCTGAGTTAATATCAGTGAGACTGACTGTGGAAACTATGCCTGAGAGGCGGTTAAATCATTGGCTTGAAGAGGCGGTTAAATCACTTGTGGCTTGTGTGGTAGAGAATTATAACTACTGGTGTGGTTTGTTATTGTCTGTTGAAATGATTGTAACACGACACTGCACTTGTACACATGACATGTAGATACTAGGAGCATGGGATGGGTTGGGGAGACTTGATCCCTACTGAGCTGTGGATGCTCACCCCTCCTACTGTGGTGTGTTTTCTTGCAGGAACCTACAGGCGTTAGGTGGGAACACCAAGGTGGAAGAGTTCTGTTTTGTGGCTTTGTTTTGTGTTATTTGCATTATGTAATTTTGTTGAGGCATTGTAACCAGCGGAGAGATATTGTAATGAAGTTTGAAACATAATAAAGGCATATGGTTTCAATTAAATAATTGTGTGATTTTGGTTTCTGAAGTGTATGTTGTGTTCCACCCCTTTATCCAAACCCGGGTAAAGGGAGGGTCACGTTCCGGTCTCCTCGGGTTGGAAAACCGGGGCGTGACAAATAAGGAATAGACATATAAAATGATCAAAGAACAAAAGCAAGGTGAGACTTGGACAAATGATGATAAGAGACAAAGTGAGATAAAAGGAGTAGGTATGTTATTGATATTGATTTTAAGTCAAATACAATAATTTTTAGCATAAATCCATTGTTCACACTTTAAGTTTGAAGTAGGGATATTTCTGAATAAATGAGAAAATAATTATTATAAATTGACAAAGGATGAGTGCCAAAATGATAATGCTATAACAACATTTTTTTCCTTGTTCAAGTGTTTCATACCTTACTTGGAATTCCTAAATAGACTTGGATTTTAATGCTCTTGTTGTCTCCTAGTAATACAAATCTTTCTTTCTCTTTCTCTCTCTCTTTTTCTTTCTCTCTCTACTAATACCAATCATCATATTCATAAGATTGTCCTGAAACACACAATGAGTATAATATAATAAGGTTACAAAACAATTAAGACGTTTGATAATTTAACTAATAAAGAGAATATTATTAGAGAGTTTATGAGCAAGTAAGACAGAAGACATCAAAAAAGAGGTGAGAATGAAACATTCCTAACTCCAGTAATTGGCATAAGAGTTCCATTAGCAACCTGAATCGATTTCATGAGTGAAGGCCTTAAAGAGGCAATTAGCGAGGAATTGCTAGACATATGATTAACAGCTCCAGAATCAATAACCCAAGTGTTGTCTATAAAGGAAAGTAATCCCAATTTAAAATCATCATTTTGAGACAATTGAGCCAAATGGGAAGCAAAAGATAGAGGACTTGTATTTGGTATTGCCATTTAAACCATCTTGTTGCCTCCAAACTTGTGAATACAGAACTCACACAAAAAAGGGATAGTGCGACTCTTCAAAGATATCCCACTAGCTACACTAAAAAAATTGCCACATGCAAAGATGTCACCCAAACATAACTCCAACACACAGTATGAAGTTATCAGGGACTTGTGACGAACTATATCGGCCACGTCCAAATACAAGGTTCACACACTCAAATAAATGAAAAGAGATGTCAATCCACAAGGACAGTGTCTAATCGAAGAGGGAGAAACAAGTTGTCACTTAATGTTTAATGAGCAAATGTTGTGCTGTTTGGAGTGGAAAATTTTGGTTGTGATGAAGATATTGACGGCGATGTCGAGGGTGGTGGTGATATCAATAGCGGTGGTGGTGACATCAACAGAGGTGGTGATGGCAATTGTGATCGAGGCCTACAATGATGATGGCGCTTCATGCCATGCACTATCTAGTGATATCTTTCATTTAAAAAACTCCTGATTGTCCATAAAGAATTGAGATTCTAGACTTTGTTTAGGTGAGTTTGGATGTTGAACACTTTGTCATACGTCTTTCATATCCTCTTTATTCTTCATTCTGAGTTGTTTGAGGACGAATAGTCTTAAGGTGGGAATGACATGAGGATCTTCTCAATAGTGAGGTATGCCGATGATATTTGTTTGGTTTATTTGTCTTGTGTTATTCGACGATTGGTGATTAACCTGTGTGACTTATTACTATGTAGCAAATAGTTTCTACAATTTAGTCGCATTCATTATGGGAGACAATGAAAATTAATTGGCCTGCCATGCCCAAAGTATGATTTCCCCCTTCTTAATATTGCTACTTTTGCCAATTCCATTAATTATAATTATATTGGTGGTGTGAAATTGAAGAGAAAATATCATAAAAGTGGTTACCAAAATCATTATCGTTTTCTTGCTATTTTCTTGGGAAGTGTTTATTTTATCAATGAGTTGGTACAAATGTCGTCCCAAAGGAGCGCATGCAATGCATATATAGCCTTGACCACAATTTAAAAATTCATCGAGATGACAATAGTCAGGTGTAACAAAACAAATAAGTCAATGCTTGTAATACATGAAACCAATTCTTTATCTACTTGATTGTTTGCTTGTAACTTAACTTCCTGATAAAAAAAAATAACATTTGCAATTGTTTTAGATCTGTTTTCTATAATTCTTTGTTTGAATGTTCAATGGCACTTGATAAAAAAATCAACATCTTTTCAATGGCACTTGATTCCCTTGCCCACAAAGCAGTAGGCATACTCTAAGCATTCTCTTCTCTAAGATTTCTATCTCAAAAGATTTCTCTCTATCTCTCTCTTAGACTTTAATTTTAAAGAAAATCTCTTATTGCAATATATCCAAAGTTATCCATAGTAATAAGTCTCTTCTTTTTCAAAAAAAAAAAAAAAAAACTTCCATGAACTCATATTTATTATCTTTCAAAAAAGCTTATGTTTTAATTTCTTTCTAAATTTCAAAGATTTGTAAAAATTTATATATTCCAAATCTTTTAATGAAATACATTTTTATTAATCTTTTTTACCTTCTCCCTCCATATATATATATATATATAAAAATCGTCGACCTATATGAACATCACTGCAAATCGATTCGACCATGCGGTTATCCAACCAACCGTCTCAAGGCTTAGCAGCAACTGAATGCCTGCGGCAATCAATGAGGAAGCATTCACGGCCTCCATACGCAAAGAACAAGGGGGAGATATACAATTTCTGGAAGGTGTGGAACCAAATTCAATAAACTCTGCATCTTAGCCTACTACTGTCGGTGAAAATTTTTCTCTACCCAGCGCTGTTGATCCAAATCAGGAAAACCTCAAATATTCATTTACATGCTGCACATACACTGCTGACCCATCCTCCTCCAGGGCACCGACGAATCGAAAAATGGCAAGCTGTGAAAACGCCGCCAACCTAATTGATACCATTGATTTGACTTGGTTTTATCAGTTGATGCAAAAAAAAAAAAAAAACCTAGCCGGCAATGACAACCAAAATATATAATTGAACGCTATTAATGTGAAGTAAATAATCATTACAAACGTATTATTATTAAGGATGTAAATTACTTTATTATTCACGTACAAAAATAGAAATCACGGAGGGAGACAGATATAAAAGGCGACTAATAACGCTAGGTGAACAAAAACAAATAATCTAAAAGCTTGGATCATCGAATTCTTAGGGATGTAACGTATTCTACTAAGATGCGCCGAACATATAGGTCGACGATAGAGATCGACGCAAAGAGAGATATACCCTCTACTCCACAAACCATCGGTCACGTAATACAAGAAACCCTGACGACCAGACCAAAACAAAAACCACGCAACACCTCGGAGAAACAAATGTACAGGAACTGCGACTACCGGACCCTACAGTTACACAGCACTCCCTTACTTCCTGCCCTTTCTCGCGGGTCCCTTCCTCGCCGGTGCGGGCCTCTTCGGCGCGGCCTTCTTCGGAGTCGCCTTCTTCACAGCCGCCACAGCCTTCGGTTTCACAACCGGAGCCGCCGCCTTCCTACCCGGAGATGTCCTCGTCGAGGTTCTCGCGACCTTGGCAGGCGACCGAGCCGCCGCCTTCGCTTTGGGCTTGGCTGCCGCAGCTACCTTAGACTTGGGCTTGGCTGCCGCAGCGGGCTTGGGCTTGGGCTTGGGCTTGGCTGCCACGGCAACCGGTTTGGGCTTCGGCTTGGGCTTGGTGGCTGCTACTTTAGCCTTGGGCTTCAAGGCAGAAGCTTTCGACTTAGGCTTGAGCTTGGCGACAGCGGTTTTCGGTTTGGCAGCTGGCTTAGTAGTCGGCGCTGCCTTCTTTTTCGCAGCCGGGGCATTCTTCCTCTTCCCGGCGGCCGATGGCGCCTTCCGCTTCGATGGAGTGGATGTAGCGCCGGCGGCTGCAGGCTTCGAAGCTCTGGCCGCCGGGAGCTTGTAGGAGTGCTTGACCTTGACGAGCTTGCCACCAGCGACGATCTTCTTCAGGTGGCCGAGAAGCAGCTTCCTGAAATTGGAGGGTAGGGATTTCTGCTTCTCCTCGATGACCTTGGTGATGGCGTACTGGCTTGACCCACTCTTCTCGTTCAGCGAAACAATCGCATCCGAGATCATCTAAGCCATTCAAAATTTCGAAATCAAACAAAGATACAATCAACGATTTGTTCACAGAAACATCAATTCAATCATCAAACAATTTAAAAAATTGAGCTCTAGATCTAGTTTCTAGAGAGAGAAGGCAAAAGGAAGGCGGGGGCAGGGGGAGAGAGACAGAGAGCTATACCTCGAAGAACGGAGGGTGAGATCTGGCCTTCTTCGGCTTGGAAGCCCGAGAAGCCTTGGGCTTGGGAGCGGCGACTTCAGGCAAGGGATCCTCCGGAACATACTCCAACGGCTCGGCGACCTCGGCCGCTGGAGTTTCAACGGACGCAATATCATCGACGGCGGCTTCGGCGGTGGAGACGATGACTTCAGCTTCAGCCATTTCTTCAAAGGCTCGCACCTTTCTAGAGAGAGAGAGAGACAGAGAGAGAGAGACCGGATCTAGAGAGAGAAGTGCGTTTTAGGCGGAGGGGATAAGAAATGATAGTTGGGGACGTGACTTTAAATATCAGACTTCAGTGGGGGAAAAGGGATGCGTGGCGATCTTGCATTGGTCGGATGCCCCGTGACTCGGATCGACTCAATTGCAGGGGGGTAAATCTCGCCGTTCGATTCGACCCTTATCGACGGTTTGAAACGAATGTTCAGGAGGCAAGCCGGATTGGGGAGAGCAGAGCTGTGCTCTTCAAGAATTGGCGTTGGGTGTGTTTCTCACTCGACTTGTGACGACCATAACTTGGTATTTATTTGATGTACTTTTATGGGGTTTGGATGGTTGTGAAGCTTGGGAGATTAGCTTCCTTTTGAGTGCTTACATTCTGGATTTGGTTGAGGGGGTTGGGAGAAAATTGAATCCGAAGCATCATAGGTCCAGTTTAAGGTATTTTGGGAGTTCTTTGGGGTTTGAGTTAATTTCCAGAAAATGTATTCAAGTAAACCGTGATTTTTTTGCACCATCTGTTTGTAGGATTGTAAATGAATCTACCGGTTTTTAAATCATGAATTTCCGATAAGGATTGCATATCAAAATATTGTTTTAAAGCCAATTCAAGTTGAACATTTCCAAATGAGGCATTATGAAGAATTAGTTTGTGATGGAATATGTTGTAATGTGTACTTTTTAATTGAATCAAGTACTTTGAAATCTTTAATTGATGTGATTATTGGTAAAATATTTCTTCAAACATTAATACTATGAAAACATTTATAAAGAAAACCTTTTACATTGGAATACCTTTTAAGTTTGACCTTATTCTTCATGGATGTATTGCACTTTTTCCATTCATGCTTAAAAACTCAAATTCAATATCATAGGCACTTCGTTATTGCTACATAGAAATAATAAATAGATAATACCAATATGGTTTAGTTTCCACGGGTGCACATTTCCAATACATGTGCAAACTAGAGTTTACATTGAATTGTTTTTGTTTTCGACTTCTATGGTTTGATGCACCAATCACTTTGTGGGTTTTTCTAATGACTCACTCTTTTTTTTTGTGTTGTTATGTTCATGGAATATGATGGAACATCATATGTTATCACCAAGCCAACAATTGAACTATGAAATGGAAATAGAAGTGTATAATATAATAAAAGGAGCTTGGACAATAACATGCTTGTTACCGTCTATAAACCACAAGCCGTATGAAAAAACTAATTGAATACAACGGGTTCTTTTAAGGTTTCTTAATCATTTACATCAAATATAACATCAAGATAACATAAATACAACATTAAACAATCAAATTAGCATCTAAAACCTCAAAACAAATAAAAACACATAATTGCTTGTGTCTATGTGATAAGTAAAATACACCCTTTTTAATGAGCCGGTTGTAACTCCCTATTGCGGTCATGCAATGAATCTTTCGTTCTTCATCCCATCCTTCGGTCGTTCATTACACAACCCAATTTCAACTAACTAAAACCATTATAATACCAAAAAGTCATCTTTTAGACATAATATGAATCAACGTATAATACAAACTACCAAAACTAGCAAAAGTTAAATGTTAAATGAATTCATATTCAATTTTCAAATCAAACACCGATTGTTATAGGGTTTCACATAAAACCAATAATTAAAGAATTAGTTATATTAATCTCAGCCACAACAGAGATGTATAAAAGATACAGAAGAGTAGAACCTTGAATGTGTAGAAAGTGTCTAAATCATAAAAAAGAGGCAAGAAGAGTTAAGAATTTTTAAGTCTTTCCTTTCTTTTTCTTTTTTTCCTATCTCCCGTTGGCTAGGTCTTAAAATAAGGGTATATATACCTCATAAACCTTAAAAATGTCCTTCATCATCAAAGTTTCTAAACCTAAAGTTCGGGTTGAGTCAACATTTTTTACCTTATATTAAAAAAAAAAAACTCGGGTCAGAACGAGTCAAATCAGGTCTGGCGGTATGAGTCGGGGTGGAACAAGTCGATTTTGCCATCCCTATGAGTTAGTCATTAAGTGGTGTTGGTAGTATTTTCTTGATGGCGTGACAAAAATTTTGAGCAGTTTGACTATGGTTGAGGCCAATTTGGAGATTGGGCTCGGGGGGGTATTTTAATAATCTTGGTGACAATTTGGGGTTAAATAAATTAAATATAATTTATGGATAAATCTATTGCAAATTTTGATCTAATAAATATTCAGTTTTGATTTGATATATTCTAGAGGGAGATATAATAATTTAAGAAATGGATTTATATAGATAGAAAGAGAGTTGCACTAGGACTTTGTCGCGTTTAGGAAATAGGATAGTGTCTACGGCTTGTGTTAGAGCACTCACATAAAACTCTCTATCATTTTTTTTAATTTACAGATTTAAATTACTTTTTGTTCTTATATATAAATATAGATCATGATAGATTCCTTAAATCAATTTCCATATCATTTAAAAAATATTGTATACTATTTTTATTTAACAATAATTTTTTAATAATTTAATATGAAATAAAAGTGAAAGTTACGATAAATGTGAAAATGAGAGGTGCATTTTTTTTATTATATAAATTAATATTAATAATAAGGAATGAACAATGCTTCATATAGAAAACAATATGCAAATCGCATATAAAAAGTTAAATATAAATTTTCGGGTTGTGTGGATTGTACTATTGTTTGATAGAAACTTGTGTTATTGAGGCTTGTTTAGATCTCTTTGACTAAATGATTGAATCTAAATTTGAAAGGGTTAATTACTCACAATTGATTATTTAATTTTAAATGATTAATTGAATTAGTTGATTGATTGAATTTAAATTAAATCTAATTATCTGGTTAATTAAATATGATTGATTAAACATCCGATCTACACTAACTATATATATATATATATACGCACGCTCGCGCTCACACGAGTATTTATATTTGGTACCTGTATTACAAAATCGCTTATACAGGACTTCAAGCATCAAACAAATCTGCCACCTATTACTACTCAAACAATTTTCTCTGACATGAGGTTTTTAATCTATTCGATTTAATTTATAATATAGTTTGCTATATTTTACATATTTTGATTTAATGAAGGAATATTGGAAACTTTATAGTCTACATCAATTTCCATGAAAAATAATAATGTTTTTTTTTCTGCTTGTATCTTGAATTTATTTTATTCTATCGTAGCAGAATTCTAGAACTAAAGATCAATATGCATGGTGATATTTTAGAAGTGGGATTATGTAGGTTAGATCCTGGTATAACCTGCGTGCGCTTGAAAAAATGGGCAGCTGGAAAAATGATGGTTAAAGAAAACTAAATATACAATTTTATGCCCTGTCTTAATATGTTTTAATTTTATACAATTAACTTGTGGGCGCTTTTGTTTTAAATGGCACAACTTGATGTGTGAGAGAGCAATTAAACATCTTGTGGTAGATTGGAAGTGCGAAGCTTTCGGTTTGAATTCTGATGGGGCAAACTAGGCGAACTTTTGCATTAATTAAAGTGTAATTTGAGGTTTATTTCAACTTGCAATCAAACAAATAAACTTTTAATTTAACGTTAAAGGTACACATTATAAAAACTTGCAATTTAATGCTTTGGGAACTTTCGGTTTATGATATCTTTTAGTTTAAAGAAATTGTGAAGTTGTGGTTTAATATTGATAGAAACTTGCAATTTACATTGTGAGGCCAAAATTTGCGATTATGATGCTATGAGAACGTATGGTTTTGTTTGAACGAATGTCTATAACTTGTCGTCGAAATTTCAAAAGGAAAACTTGTGAGGCTAAAATTTGTGAATTAAGGTTTTTCAATATTATGGTTTAAATCATGACATAGAAACTTGCAAATTATTGAAACAAACAACAAACTTACAGTTTAAATAGGTTATAGGTAGCATGATATTATAATTTTATTAATGCGGTGCGAAAGCTGAAAAATTTTAGCCTAGGAAGTTTTGGTGTTAAGGAAAGGGATAACTTGCAATATAATGGTGTAGCATGTGAAAAAACAAAAGGACGTAGTGATATTAGCAAACTAAGTAAAAAAAGAAAAGAAATATTCAAAACAATGACATGATTTTTTTTAAAAAATATTTAAAAGTTTAATATATTTAATTCATCAATATTGTTAAAAAATTATCTTATCCTATGATAAATGTTTTAATAAATTTGTCTAAAAACAATGTTAGCTATAAATTTAACTCAAGATATTGATATTTTAATTAAATTTTTTATTAAATATCAAACACACCAATTACCTTAAAGTTTAAAATTTTAATAAAATTTGGATGAAATATAATTTTAAGCTAATATAATTTTATTTAATTAAATTTATTAAAACATTTCTATCCTACACAGTCGATAAATATTATTGCGCCAAATATGGCGCATTATTGTGCATCTCTCTCGTCTTCACTCTTCACGCATTGCCGGTCCATCGCGCACAGTCAACCACTCATCGTTTTCTGCATGCACATCACTCCAACTCCAGTGGAGACCAAATCGGCAGACACCAGGGGGATGCATGTCGCCACCCCTCCAACTCCAAATCACCGGCAGACACCCGGGGGATGCATGTTGCCAGTTGCCATCGCTGGCCTTGGTAAATCGGTTCCGCCGTGGAGCCGTGCTCACCAATCACCACCTATCGACGGCGTCTCTCCAACCTCCGGCTCTGGCGTTGGAACTCAACTTGAGCATCGCCTTCGCTGACGCCGATCTCCATCTCAGAGACTCAGATCTGGGTCACTGGTTTTTCCCTTTATTGGTTCTTTTCTAATTCCGGTTCTACCCGAAACGTGATCGCGTACAGCTACTAGTGTCGATCCAAGGGTAAGTCGAAGTATAATAATTTTTAATTAATAAATAAATTAAGTAATTACATCATTTATAAAACATAAAAAAGAAAAATAATCAATAAAAAAGAAAATATTTTATTTTCAAAAGAGAATATACTTTATAGAGAGTGATATTTAATGTAATGAATTGAAAATATAATGCGTGAAAATTATTTTATTTTAGTGAAAAAAATACACTAAAATAAAATAATATGTTGGAGACGGCATATGTATCTTCTCACTATAATTGATTTGTTCAAGCACCTCATGTTTTTTTTTTGAAACAATCACAACATTTGACTTCAAGCTAACGTAATAAAATTGAACATGAGAAATAAAATTGACATCCTTATATACTAATAATAATCACAATATGTATCCAAGTACATGGAACTTAAATTACTAGTAGGTTCAATAAATCTAAAATATACCCAAACAATAGTCATAACATATGAAAAGTCATACAATTGACTTAACAATGCTACAATAAATTTAATTTTCAATTAATTGATTGACAAATTTTATTAAGCTAATTTCACCTCTTAAAATTTATTTTAATATTAAAATATGTAATCTCACTAACATAATTTACTCAAGTGATGAGAGAGCCGAGCAAAAGATAGTTTCAAATATACAAAAAGTTCAAAATCATTATTTTGATAAGATAGCGAAAGATTTGTTAAGCTTACTATTTAGAACATCTGAAATGCATTAGTTAAAGTCATAACTAAAGTTAAATTTGACTAAAAAATTCCACCAACGGTCTAGCTAAATCAATAAGAAAAGCAATAATAAAAGTTAAATTTAACTTTAGCTAAAGATGTCATATCAACTAATAATATGCATGCCCTTTTCATCCCTTGCATCGTCTCGCGTCGCCCCCATCCATATGCTTTCCCCTGTCACCCAGTCCTCACCTCGGACGTCCACCTCGATCGCATCACCTTCTCTGTCGCCATCTCACGCGTCACCACTCCCCCTCCCACATCCCTTTGCTTTCCCCTGTCACCCAGCCCTCACCCTTAGAGGTCTACCTCGACCACGTTACCTTCTTTGTTGCCATTTTCCACCTTCGCAAACTCTACTACTTCTCCAGCATCTGCTCGTTCCTATGGGAACTCAAGTACCGGTAGGAATGACAATGGGGCGGGTGGGTTTTTGGTCGCCCCGTCCTTGTCCCTGGTAAGAAAAACACGCCCTGTGCCCCCGCGCGAATCAAAATTTTACGGGGGCACGGGGATGGGGCGACCAAAAAACCCTCAGCAGCTTTAATTAGAGCCCAATCCAGCCTGCCCAAACTGAATGCCAGCTCAGGCTGCCCATCCCACTCAGACGACCCGTCCGCGCGCGAAAATTCCTGGCAAAATATTGATAGGGTAAGAATTCAAACCCATGACCTCCCTTACATACAACATATGACTCAACCATCATACTAAACTGTTTTTATTATATATGTTTATATATTTAATATATATATATATATATACTTATAATATAACATATAAATAATTTAAAAAAGAATACAATTGTTTTTTTTATATAATTAATATTATATACTTATAATATAACATATAACATATATATACTTATATATAACTATTATTATTAGTAATGATAATAAAAAAGTAGTGTATGCTTTATTTTAAAAATAATAATAATTACAAAGTATATATTTTTATATTATAATAAAAACTACATGTACTATTAATATTTTCATATAAAATACAAATTAATTATATTTAAAATTAGTTTTAAAGTTATATATTAGTTCATACTAATATACTATATAATTATAAATTATATCACTTTCTTATATTTTATATGCTTGTATTTTATATTAAAACATTATTACTACTTTTAATAAATGATTATTTTTATGTAAATTTAAATATATATACTTTGTGAGTGATATTAATTTTAAAATAAAATATTTACTCATTATTATTATTATTATTAAAGGTTGTACTATTTTTGTTACTAATATTATTTATATGTTTGATTTTAAATATATACACTAATTATATAAACACAGTAATATGATAATTATTGAGTATCTAAAGTTTAATAACTCATGTTAAAAAGTTTGTCGACAACTATTATATATATATATATATATATATATATATATATATCATAAATAAATATTGTTTATTATGTTTACGTAATTAGTGTATATATTTAAAATCTAACACATAAATTTCACTAAATTTAATTAAATTTGGCTAAGTTTGAAATTTTAACAAAGTTTGTAATTAAAATGTAAAATTTAAATATAATTTGTGACTAGTAGGTAAATTTATTTAAACTTTTAGTTAGTACACCTATTATATCCTTATATATTATAATTGTAGCCATTAACAATATTTTGTTTTCTAATACGACTGAGAAATGAAAAAAATACAGTAGTTTTTTAAAAGTACTGTGGTAAATTTGAAGGAAATGACCGGGTTCTATTATTGAAGTATTACTAAATTTCAAGAGTAGGCTGAAAGTAAGAACTTTTGCAATTTGTTTTTATTACAAACTTACAATTTTAGATTATATTCAAAATATTATGCACGTCTTTTCATTTAAAATAATTGTGCTTTGATATAGTTTCCTTCTCTTTGTATTACATAATATAATTTCATTTAATTATGAAAATATTACTTTTAATCTAACATAAAATATATTTATTTTAGATATTAGATTTACAAAAATTAGAATCGTGAACTGTAATTTCCTTATTAATTGTTTCTTTAAATTTTGTTGGCTTTTAGGGGTGTTTGGTAAATGTTTTTTATTTTTGTGGTTCAGTTTTATATATTTTTAAAATTATTATAGTTAAAGCTTAAATTTTGACTTTGTAAAAAAAGTTTGGTAAGAGAGATAATATTTTTTAAAAGAATATATTTTTTAAAAATCCAGCCTCATGACAATATAAAAAAGAGAGAATATGATGAATCCATGTAGTAAAATAGGAGAAATAAAAATAAATAAATAAGATCCCATGAGAAAATTAAGTTTAGAATTAAAAATTTTAAACAACTTAAAATTGTTTTTAAAACTAACACTTTATTTAAATCAGTATTCGAATCTTCGTCGAGAACAACACATCAAATATCATTTTCACTTTTGAAAACGCGTGGGTTCTCCTTTTTTGATTTTCAAAACAAAATCACGACCTAAAACTTGCGTGATCAAACAACACGTTAAAGGAGGATTTTGGTTTTTCAAGTAATGTTAAGTTCATTTACGTTAGGATGCCTATTTTTTAGTTAAAATAATATTTTCTAAAATTTTATCAAAAGTTTTACTTATTTTCAAAAAATTTAATACACTCATTTTCTATAATTTTTTCATTGTATTAAAATAATATGGTTTCGTTAATTTTCTTAAACTGGAGCATAGGTAAGCTAATGGGCAAACCAGAGGCATCAAGAGCAAGCTCCCTTCACCTGCACTTACAGCCAAGGCTGCGTGCTGACGGGGGTGCAAGCACCGGCGAGCTGGGTATCGACAGGTGTCAGGAGCACCCATACTCTGGGGAATTCTCCTGGTGAATGTTACGCCCCCAAATTCTGAAACCCACAGAACCAGGAATGCGACTTCCTCACACCCACACTACAGGGGTTGAGGGGATTAGTGTTCAACCCAATCATGTACAACTTAACAATATGGATAGAATTGTACTTCCCAATGCATTCAATTCAAGATTTATTAAAATGATATGACATTGCATTCAATTCTCATAATATCCAACACATAGAATAACTCACATATAAGTTTCACCAACAAGGTTCTACAACTGCCAACGGACCCAAGTCCGGAAAATAAAAAGATAAAATAAAATAAAAACAAATCGTCTACTAATTAAATTCTACACCAAGGATGTCCCATCCTGCCTCACTATGACTTCACCAGCTACTCCTTACAACCTGTAGGAAATAAAAATAAAGCAGGGTGGGCACGAATGCCCAGTAGGTGATCCCATCTCCGGTACTCTATTACATGAATTCCTAAGTCTGTATGATCAGTGTATGCTTGTGCTAGTGTAGTGTCACAATTAAATTTCATTAAACCACAAATAAAACATCATATCACATTTCCATCATTAAAGGTTCACACCGGCCATTTATCCATCCACGAGATTCCCGCTACCAACTCCAGGAATTCATATCACTACTAGACAGCCATATGTGGGACCTGTGGTGTCTCTGACAACCTGCCACATATAGGACCCGGGTTACCAGCCACATAGGGGACTTGTGGCCTCTTGCCAGCCCTATGTGGAACCCGCAGTTAACCCAACCAATCTCATCATAAAATCAACACCAACAATTAATATACACCAATTTATCACATAGTCCACATACATAATTAATATATACCAATTTGTTGGGAAATTGTGTCACATATCGGAAGAAAAAGGAGAAGTCAAGAAGCTTATATGGTGAAGCAGGCCCAAAAATGTTAAAACGCATTTTAAAGCCGTGCGGGCCGATCTGGCGAGCCCAAAACGGACAATATTGTGACATGCGAATGGGCCTGTGCTTTGACCAGATCCTAACAAACTGGTATCAGAGCCTGGTTATCTTCGTCTGGTGTTCCATTATATCGAAAGTCTTCTCGGTGTTGTCTGTGGCCGAGTGGCGTGTCCCGTAGTGTGCAGCGGTATCTAATTATGGAATACAAATCCTTGTCTTCAGGTGATCGAATCTGTCTGCTCTCAATCAGAATATACATTGAGGGGGAGCTCCCATGACGGCCCACATGGTGGCAGCTCATCAGTTTCATAGGTGCGTCTCTAGCCTATGCTGTAGTTCGATATGTGACAAGGGGGAGATTGTTGGGAAATTGTGTCCCATATCGGAAGAAAAAGGAGAAGTCAAGAAGCTTATATGGTGAAGCAAGCCCAAAAATGTTAAAACGCGTTTTAAAGCCGTGCGGGCCGATCTGGCGAGCCCAGAGCGGACAATATTGTGACATGCGAATGGGCCTGCGCTTTGACCAGATCCTAACACAATTTATCACATCCACACATGCAAGAAAATAAACAAAATAACCCAACCACTTTACTACTAATTTCACACATGTAAATAATCAATATAATTCTCTAGTAGTCAGCATTCAATACAGCAATTATACGAAACATTTAAATCGACAAACCAATAATAGCAAACCCCAAATAATATCTATAACATAAAACTACGATATCAAGTCCAAGTAGCACCATTTTCTTTATTTATTTACCTACTTATTTATTTATTTATTTATTTATTTATTTATTATTCCGGGCTCCAAGGGGAGCTAACCCAACCTGCCAACCCTAACGGGTTGGCAGAGGCACTCGGGGACGGCTCTGAAGCCGCCCCCCGTTTCCCAAGCCAGAACACTGGCCCGCGCATGCAGCAACGACGTATGGGGGCGGCACTGATGCTGCCGCCCCCTTCCTTCAGATTCGCATGAGGCGCACCAAACGGTCCATGGGACGGCACAGATGCCGCTGTCCCTCCTTCCCCTCACCTTTGCTCGACCACACAGTGCGCACATGCGCCAGAGGCCGACCCACGAAGTAGCACCCGACATCGCCCCTTTTCCATCTCCTTCTCGTGGAAGATCGCTCCAACCCGGCCGCGATACCCCTGAAGAACAACGCCCTTGAAGCCGACGCCCCTTCCTCCTTCAGATCGACGGCGTGGTGCGACTCCCTTGAAGCCGGCGCCCCTTCCTTCTTCTTCACGACGGCGTGGTGCGACTCCCTTGAAACCGACGCCCCTTCCTTCTTCTTCACGACGGCGTCGTGCGACTCCCTCGAAACCGATGCCAATTGATCACGAGCAAGCATATACCTTTTACTTTGTATATATTTATCTATACATATATTAAGAGAAACTACACAAACTAATCATACGTTTTGCGTTCCTGCAACACGGTAGTCAAGACTAGTATCAAAAATCAATAAACAAGAAACACCTACCCGAATTAAAGGATCGAATGATCGATAAAACACGATAGCTTCAAACCCACTGTTCTCCCCTGTTCTGTGCACAATGGAACGTAGGGTTTCTACCATAACTTCTCCTTTTATACTACCATTTAATTATCAGATTTAATAATAATAATAATAATATAATTAGTAATAATATTAAAAACAATAACCTTAATAATTGCAATAATAATAATAATAATAATAATAATGAATACTCATTATAATAATTAATCCAAGATATTAAAATAATCAGATTAATAATGATCACATGGGAATAATAATAAACTCAAATAAATATTTCCAATTTTATTACTAATTATTATAGTAACAACTCAAATATTAAAAAGATCATATTAATAATATTAACATCATAATAATAGTGAATTCAAAATATTAAAGTAATTATAATAATGATGACACATAGCAATCGACTCAAAATGTTAAAATAATATTAATAACTCAAAATGTTCATATTAAGGTTACGCTGCCAAAAAGATATTTCTCACTCTATTCAGGGGCTAGCTCCAATATTATCCGAGTACGGGTCTTTACAGTAAAAAGCCTAGTTGTGGGGGTGAAAGGCTCAGAGCCTTATTAGGGTGCCGATAACTAGGTCCCGCCGAAATCCGCAAGGGATGGAGCCGGCATCCACCAACACTACCGAGGCTCCAGAGGCGTGCTCCTTATGAGGATAGACCCTATATAGCTACTTAATATAGAAAAGTATAAGTTTTTTTAAAAATAAACAGTAAATTTCTAAAAAATATTAAATACCTCAAATTAAAACTCAAATTTAAGGATTTAAATGTGAACATGTTTCAAGACTTTTTTTTTTTCAAATTGTATCTATATATTTTAAGAAAAATTAACATGTTTGGATATGATGAAAATAAAACTTCAATCCGTGTTTAAACTTGTAGGCTCATTTTTAATTGGGTACACATTGAGTTTTAAATAATTTGATGATTTTTTATTCGTATTAATTAACAGATTCATAATTTTTTGTTTTAAAATAATAATATAATTAATAGAATAAATAAAAACATATTTTAAAAACAACAGTATTAAAACTATTATAATTAAATTTATTCATTTTAAGTAAATAATCATATTCTCAAATTCAAATCCCCAACAATTAATTACTATACGGTAGAGAACATAAAAAATAAGTAGTCTTAGTGTTTTTTTAAAATTGCGTACCAATATAATGTCATTTTGATATAAAAAACATCAAAGTTATATGTTTTTCATATACTATACCAAATTATTGAGGATCATGGTTTCATCTTATCAACATTAAAATCTAATAAATCACACCACCCAATAAAAGATTATAAAAGTTATAATTATTTTTTCAATCAAATGTAAAATTTTAAAATTAATATATTAAAGATAATTATCAAAAAATAAACATTTCTTATAAAGCTATGAATAAAATATTTGTTGTTAAAAAGAATTAATAGTAAAATATAATAACATTCAAAGCAATCATTGTCTTTTTGATTTTATTATCATCTACTCCCAAACTCTAACCCACTAAACTCAGGGTTTGGATTCTCTAGTGAGCAAGAACAGTTCACCTTCGTGGTGATCTGGTCTATTTCGAACTCTGTTAATATTTGTTTAAAAAAATTGATCGTTAGATTGAATATTCATGTAGTATGTATCATGCCTATAAAATCTTATGGTGATCCAACAGTTAATTTTTAGGTAATTTTAATTAGAAAAATATAAAGATAAATAAAATAAAATAAAATTATTTATCTTTATTTTTTTTCTATTTGAAATTGCACAAAAATTAACTATTAAATTACCACAAATTTTTACGGGCATAATACATATTATATGAATATTTAATTTAATAATTAATTTTTAAAATCAATATCAACAAAATAGATCGAATCACTATGATTGTGATCTGACATTGCTTGCGAGCAAAATCAGGGCAGTCACATCGGATAATTACTAATTTTTCTTACTTTTACATATTTAAACTATTTTTTACTTCCATATATAAATATACATTACAAATAGATTCCCTTAATCACTCTCTACATAGTTAAAAATAACACGTTATATTACTTGTATATTTAATAATAATTTTTTTATGATTTAATATGAAATAAAAGTGAAAGTTATGATAAATGTGAAAGAGAAAGGTGAAAGAATTTTTTTTATATAATTTAATAACTATATAGAGTGAATAATACTTTACAATACATTAGAAAATATTATATAAGTCCCATAGAGAAAGCTAAATATAAGACTTTTGATGTGAGAATGATTTAATAAGAGCACTAACAGCAGACGTCCAACTATTTCCTTAAAGTTACATATTTAAACTAATTTTTATTTTCCCATATAAATATACGTCACAATAGATTCCTTAAATACTATTTATATAATTTAAATAATATTTTATACTATTTTCCATTTAATAACCTTTTTTATAATTTAATATATAATAAAAGCAAATATTATGGAAAACATAAAAAAGAGATGAGAAAAATATTTTATATATAATTTATTAATTATAGAAAGTAAATAGTATTTTATAATATATTAAAAAAATACTATATAAATTATACAAAGAAAGTTAAATATAGAGTATTTGTTGTGAGAATGATCTTATGACTTTTATTTTTTAAAAAATATAAAAAATTAATTTGTTATAAAAAATCGCATTAAATTTTAACTTTTTTTTTTCTAAACGAAGAACAATAGAATCAGGCTCTCAGACCCCTAAGAGCATCCACAACAATATTGGTATTTTTATCCATATTGTAGGAATAAATAGTATATAATTTACTTATTTTTCAAAAACAACAAACATCTCATTATTTATTTCTATCTACATTTTTCTCTTAATTAATTTTATTTTATTTTCTCTCTTATTCTTTCATTTGTTATCACCAATGAAAATGTTACAAGTATAATAATATATATTAAAAAATCATAGAGAAAATATTTAGGGATGAATAGTAAATCCTTAAATATAGGGATTTACTATTTATTTCTTATTCATATAAGGATTCACCAATGAATTTTTGACAAATTTGTATTGCTATGTTTGGTGTATAATTTAATTTTATGTTTTTAAAAATAACATTTAGAAATCGTTTTTGTAAGAATTAAAAATATAATATTTGTTTAGTAATAATTTTTAGTTTTTAAAATTTGTATTGATTGCAAGGGGAGTTGCTGGTGTCGCGAATAGATCCAAGTAGATAGGGGAGTCGCCAACGTTGATGGTTGTTGTAGGAGGAGGAGTCACCACTCGTCAAGGGGTCGCGGGCGTCGTCGGAGAGGTTGCCGGGCGTCGAGGGGGACAGATCCAAGTGTCGGGAGGGTCACCGGCCATCACGGGAGAAGTCGCCGGCCGTTGCGGGGAACAGATCCAGACATCGCAGCATGAGGAGGTCGCACAGGGGGCGGGGGAAGGGGGGATCGAGCAGCAGTGGAGGAGATTGTGCAGCGTCGGGGGAGATCGAGCAGCATAGGAGCAGGGGTTGTGCAGCGGCGTGGGGATGCAGTGGGGGTGGGGGTCACGTAGCGGCGGTGGCGCCCAAGAGAGGAGGAGGAGGGGGAGGGAATCGTGCAGCGTGGGGGGAGAACGCCTAGTGGCACCCGGGAGAGGAGGAGAGGAAAGGAGAAAAGAGAAAACAAAAATAGGAAACACCCATTTGCTGTTTTCAAAAAGCGTGATTGAATTTCGTTTAAACAGTATTATTTTTTGTTTTTAAAATTTAAAAATATTTGTCAAACAATTGCCTTTTTTTGCTTTTAAACACAGAAAACATCTCGGGACGCCAAACACTCATAGGGCTTATTAAAAAAGTTTCTGTTTTTTTAGATAAAAAGTAGAAACAATTTCAGAGGTGCTTTTAGCAGTTTTTAAAAATTTTATAAAAATTTTAAATGACAATTTTCTCCTGCATTTATTAAAGTTGGTATTTTAGAAATGCCCCCAATTCTCCAGCCGTCCTCGCACCAGCAGCAACGGCAGCCCCTCAACGTGTCCACCAAGCACCAGCGGCAACGGCAGCCTTCTTTGCTCCTCAGCCTTAGCGAGCGACAACGACACGCCGCACGGTCCCTATCGGTCGGTCGATCAGCCTTCCTCTCTCCTTAGATCTAACACCATCACGCCGTCATCCCCTCCTCTCTGACTCTCCAGCCCTCCTCTCTCTCCCTCAGTGCACCCCCCCTCTTCGGTTGGGACTCTGTACGGTCAGTTCCTCTCTTGTCTCCAAGCAAACTCTGTCGTGTGTATATTACAAATTATAGTGATGAAAAATAAGTGTTTTGATTGATAATTATTGGATTGTTAATTTGATTTTTCAGTTTGGGCGTAAACAACTTATACAATGTTATGCATATTGGGTTGTTGAATGTTTATTCTATTTAATTGTTGCTTGGTTTATAAAAATTGACTTAAGTATATCCATAGTGTTTAACATGTAGTTGCGTTGATTGTTCATGTACTAAAGCTGGAGGGATTTTAGATATGGGGAATGACGTGTTGACAATTATCTTAATTTTTGGTTAGTTTAAATGGTTTGTAAATAATTATCGACAATTAGTTCTACGTATTGAGATAATAGTCTTTTTGAACTTTCTAACTGTTGTCATGCTTTTCTTTCTTTTTTACCTGAATCTTGATGTTTGTATTCCATCCACAATGACCAATGTTTTGGGGATATCAAGCTGATTTGGTCAAAATATTCTAACGTAAAATGATTCATCACTTAAATTGTCCATATCTTTTAAAATACCAATATTAAGTGCAGAACCATCAATATCAGTGCATTCACTAAAATCAGACGATCAATTTATTATATTTGCATCTGATGGTCGTTGGGAACACCCTAGCAATCAGGAGGCAGTTAGTAGGGTTCGGAATAATCTGCTCAATATAATTTGCATGTCCATTTCCAGCCATTAGTTGTCCATTTTAATTGACAACTGATGCATTTTTATTATTTATGCAAAAAGTGTCTGGGGGAGTAGAAACTCTGCAACGGAAGGGATCTTAGGGTCATAATTAATACGGTATTCGTTCGGAGCGGAAATCACGCTGGAGGGGTTGGACGATGGGCTTGAGCGGCGGGGAAGGGGGCTTGGGCGGCAGGCTTGGGGGGATTGGGCGGCGAGGAGGGCAGGGTTGGGCTGCAGTGACCTTTGCTACTGGCGAGGAGGGGCGGGATTGGGCGGCGAGGAGGGGCGGGATTAGCATGGATTTTTTTTCTTTTCCTTTCTCATCCGGTGACCACTGCTACTTGGGGGAGAAGGGGGGGCTTGGACGACAGGGATGGAGGGGATGGATTGACGAGGATGGAGGGGAGGGATTAGCAACGTTAAATTAAGAATTATAATAATAAAAAGGCTATTTGTGACTTTTTAATTTCCAACAGCATTTTTATTTTTAATTTACCAAACGCCTTTTATCTGCTTTTAAATTCTATAGCGCTTTTAAAATTATAATTTACCAAACACTCACCTGCTTATTTTAATAGCAGCTTATTTTTCCAGCACAGCTAAAAGCAGCTTCTCCTAAAAGCACAACATTGCCAAACTAGCCCATAGTCGGTTCAATGCTAAGAAAAATGCCTTTTTTCTTAAAAACTTTAATTATACCAATGCTGCTCTAACTCGGTTCAATTTTATCGTTCTTTCTAAAACCAACTCGGGTCCGGCATCGCTGCCGAGGACGTGTCAAAGCCGACCAAGACCCCTCTCTCTCCCTCTCTGGTGGACTGGCAGACTTCATTCTTATTTCTCAATCGAAGCCACTGGTGAATCGGAGCAGCACAGCAACGACGATCCAATCCCCTAACCCCAACCCCAACCCCAACCCCATCAATTCATCGCTGTAAGTGTCGCTTCTCTCTTCTCTCTCTTCCTTGTCTTGCATCACAAAGCATCAAATGTAGGTGTTTTTATTTTATCAAGTAGGGAAATCAAACTCGTGTCTTGTTAGGTGTTTGAGGAAGTTTATGCTTGTTTACAAACATTTGAAGTGTGTCTGGGGAAGCTTAATTTTAGCGTATATGATCACATCTCTGTGTCAACTTTTTATAAACAGGCACAAGTTTGTCTATTAACAAGAACAAGCTTTCCCAAATGAACTGTTTAGATTAGAATCAAATGGGTTACTGTGGAATGCTTGATCCTAAAAGTAGCTTCCACAAACACACTCGTAGAACCGAATGGGCTAGTTACAGAATGCAAAATGTAACCTGTTTCTGTATATGTCTGATCTTATGCTGTTGCTAGGCATGCCTCGACCTACCAAATATGTTATCCTTCACCATTCTAATCGGTATTTATTTCCTGATCTCAATCACTCTCTACAATGAATTGCATCACGCAGAACTAAACATCAACTCATATGATAAAGCCAAAGTTATAGAATCAGATGGTGCTTTCTCCCATACAAGAAAACAAAACCAGACATAATCAATCAATGTCAGCAGGCTCATAATAGTTACACTACATGACTACACATAAATTAACAGACACCATACTCACAACCAAATTAATGGGCTTCTATCCATCATAGAAGATCCAATTTTTTTCAAATTGGTAATTTTTCCAAAAAATTACCGTATAGTTTTCATTCAAAGTCCATTGGAGTATCAATGAGATTGCATCTTTTTATATGAAAATTCCTATAAGTAACTCATTCACAGGTTTTCCTTCAACGGTTTAAAACGTCTCAAAGTGATTGTCTCACTTTGATGGGTTTTAAGCGGTCAATGACTAAAAATGAAAGAAAAGAGCTTTCTTTTGTCAGGGAACATAAGCAAACAAAACAGTGTAACAATCAAAGAAAGAAAGAAAGAAAGAAAGAAAAATATGGAAAAAAAATAAATGTCTCGCAGGGAAGAGGTGAAGCTAGGAAAGAAGGGTAATGGGGAGAAAGTAGAGGCCAAAGGAAAACAGAAGATGGGTAAGAAGGCTATTGTGGATATTTTAAGTAACCCTTATACCTTAGCTATGATTTTTTGTTTTCTTTCTGTTTTCTAGATAAGAAGGGCAATGAGGAAAGTTAAAGTTTTTTTTTAATCTTCAGTTATTCAAAAGGACAAAATAAATTTAAATAAAATTGGAGGAGTCTAATTTAAGTCCTATAACCCTATCATTTATACATATAAAAGATTGTTTTAACCTTATTTCACAATCTATGTTGATGAATAGATATTTTCCCTTTCCTTTGAATCGATTTACTCTATAATATCTTCACCTACTAGTGTCAATTCATATCTCACAATCATGTTTTCATTTTCTAGGTCCTTTTGCCAAAGTTCCTTTGACTATTTGTTTAAATTTGTTGTCCCATTCGCTTTTTTTGGGTGCTAATGGAGTGTATAATTGGTGTGTTTCATGTTTTCATTAGGCATCAATTTTTTTTAATTGATTATGACATGATGTTGTTATTTTGGAGCTTTGAGTGGAGTATGGTGCAAGGTGGTGTTCATTCATTCTTACCATAAATCCAATATCCAGATGCACTTTTAATCTTCATGGAATTGGCAGGAGTCAAACATGACTCAAACATACAGTTCATTCTCATTTCATGTTTTTTTCCTATTCACCCAACATTTATACTTCCTCTTTACAGGAAAAACTACAAGATCTGGCCATTTTTTATATACTTTTAAATTATATATCTTTAAATCCATAATATTAGCCTGTCACTCGTTTTGTTCATAGCATAAATCCCCTACGCAGATGCATTCTAAATTTTCTTGAAGTTGGTAGGAGACATATGTGGACTTCATTGTCATTTTATGATTTTTTTTTGTTTGCCCAAAATGTGTAACTTTTCACAGAAAAAACTTCGAGAACTGTTTTTTTCTGTTTTCTTTTTAATTCAATTGTTAACTGTATCTTAAAATTCATAATTATTAACTGTAATTTTAGATTCAGCCTGTTAATTTACTGGTTATTGCCTTCTGATCTTTTGAACTTTGTCTTTTCAGATGCCATGGACATACCATTGCCTTTGGATAAATTATGTATAGGATCCATATGTTGTGAGAGGTCAGTGGCGATTATAAGGAAGTCAATTTACTGCTGTCTTTTCATCATTAATTTCTGTATGTGTGCTTTGTTGTTGCTCATGTTTAATCCTACTGCCTGCAAGCTATCCTAATGCTTGATGACCCAACTTTTTTGCAGTAGTTTTAACTTATGTGCTGGCTACTTATTTACTATAATCTCCTACACGTGTTTCTAAATCTATCTGCATCTTCCTCTCCCCAGCAGTAAACAATGCAGGAACAAGGTGCATGTAGTTCTAGTAGCAACAGGCAGTTTCAATCCTCCAACTTATATGCACTTACGCATCTTTGGTAAGTTGTCTTGTTTCCTTCTAATCAAGATCACCTTTTGTTTTTCTGTAGCAAAAATAAATTAAAATAAAACACTAATCAACTTGTGAATACGATGTGACAAATTTTTGAGTCCTTGCAAGGCTCATAAAGTTATAACAGGTTTTTTTTAATAGTTTAGTTGTGTTATTATTTTTAGTTATGTGTATTGAATTTTCAGCTAATAATTTGATACATTTATTTGAATTTATGGGCACAGACTTTTATTTAACTGTTAAACATATAGTTTTTTTTGTTGATTTACCAGTCATCCTTTTTATGCTTTAGAATTAGCAAGAGATGCATTAAACTCGGAAGGCTACGTTGTTATTGGAGGTTATATGTCACCCGTGAACGATGCATACGAGAAAAGGGTATGTCATCACTTTGGAGTGGCATATTATGCACTAGACTAAAGAATTTCAGGACATCAACATGCAGTGAATGTCAATCCATTCAAGTGGTCCTGGCTGACTTTATTAATAAGTTATATCGGTCAGTTTACCATTTTTTGTGTGCATGTGATTAATTTTTTTTTTTTGTATAAAATTAAAATCATCTTAAGGGATGGATGGAGAAAACAATGATATATTGTATCCCTTATTTCCCCATTTGTCAAGGTCACATTTTGTATCTCTGGCTTTTCTTTGCAATAATTTTTTTAATGTAAAAATAAATATGGTTTTGGGTCATTTAGGAAGGCATGCGTGAAACATTAAAAATAAATAATTTGTGAAGCAGGTATTGAAAAACTGTTTGATTAAAGCTTAATGGTTGGCCTCTACTCTAAATGATTCATTGCTAGAAATTTATAGGAAATACTTTAACAACATTGTCCCATGTCATCACCTTCAAAAAAAGTTATTTAAAATTTCTAGTGGGCAAGATGGAAGGGGGAGCTAGAAATGAAATGGGGAGGTGAAATACGATACTGGAGATTATGTTTGCAAATCTTCATTCTTATTCTCTATGGAGTAAGCTTGCTTACACACCTACGTAGCACATAATTGGAGTTAAGTTGGAATGTGATTATTTGTACTTTAATGAGTTGTATTCTAGCTGTCAAATATAGTTATTAATTGGATTTCTTATGTAATTATGTTTTTTCTAATCTTGTCTATATATATATATATATGTCATAATCACTCAATTACGCAATAAAAAGGAATATTTTTTTTTCATTGTTCTTTTCTACTTGGTATCATAATGAAACAAATTATTGTTTGCCCTAACCCTAATTAATCAGAAGAAGATCTATTGGACACCACACCCTTGAAAATGCTTCTCCTCTAGCTCTTCCCTTGTGTGGCCGAACAACCTCACTTCTCTTTATTGCCTCTGTATCATTTTCCATAGCATGGTGTTGCCTCTCTATGATTGCGATGGCTCTTGTAGAGCCGCCACCGCAAATTGACGACTGCTTCAATAGCCTTGAGTCGTTACTAGTTGCCCCCATTGTGCACCTCGATTATGACAGTCGCTGCAGATTCATCACCAATCGACGTGTTCCTCAATTGCGATTATTGTTGTGCCACCACGACTCGTTGTGTGCCCTGATTGCGATTGCTATAATGATGGACTGTAAAGGACAATGGCCCATCCTCATTGCTACTCTCTCAACGATAGAACGGACATCGATGGCCAATGACTCTGATCTCCATTAAACCTTCGGACAACATCTATAATCATCATGTCACTCTATGTCATCGCGTCTCTCTCCTTTGCTAGTCTCTCCAATTCTCCAACAGGTACATTCTTTGCAAGTTTGCAAAGGGAGAGAAGATTTGAAATGGTTTCACCGAGCAACTAAAATAGCAAAGAACTAGAGTTATCCTTCTTGCTGAAGGGCAAAGTGGTGGACAATGTCTCATCTTCTACTTCTCATGTGCCTTAAGTTTCTTCGAAGGTAACTCTAAATTAATTTCGCTCTAATTACCTTTCTAGGGTCTTCACCTGTTAAGTATGTTCAGGTTGCTAATAGGATTCCTATGTTAATTACTAGCGCTAGGAATGTTTCGTTCTCACTTATTTTTTCATGTCTTCCATTTTACTTAATCTTAATTTCTCTAATAATTTTATCTTTATTAGTCAAATTATCAAATATCTTAATTGGTTTGTAATATTTTATCCTACTTATTATATATTTTAGGACAATTTGACAAAGATGATGATTGACACTAATAGAGAGAGAGAGAGGAGGTTTGTATTACTGAGAGGAAGCAAGAACATTGAAATTCGAGTTTAGTTAAGGATTTCAAGTAAGAAATGAGACACTTGGGAAAAAAACTTTTATGGCATTATTGCTTAGGGCTGTCATCTTTTTTTTAAAACACCCGAATTGGCCTCTCACTCTCACTTGATTCAACTTGCTTAGGTTCAAGTGCACATAAAGACTCCCCTTCATATATAGTAGCCAAATCCTCTCTCATCCTTGAAATGCACACCTTTTCTTCCTAACAAGAGATATCTCAAGAAAGTGGGACACCTGCTCACAGAACTGAACATCTATGGATATATAGTACTTGCCTGTTTGAGCATGAAAACACCTATAGTTCTTTTGAGAATTTGAATAACTTAAAAACAAACATTTGAGAGCATGAACGGCATATTTATCCTTATAGAGTTGATGTACATAAATATAACCTACAACCAAAACCTTAGGACAAATGTTAAGAGCCAAAGGCATATGGTGGAAACGTGACAATATCCTCATAGGACTTGATACTCAATGACATGAGTTGGCATTCAGTTGATAAGATAGACAATAGTTATGTCAATATCTACCCAAAACATTTAGGGACATGCATATTAAAACATAAAGTCCGAGCTACCTTAGTTTTTATGTTTTTCTATGTCATTTTATTGTGATGTGTAAATACTTGTTGAATGAATAATGTTATGTTATAAACTGCTGGTAACTTTCTTGAGAAACTAGATTCCTTTGTTATGTCATGTTGTTTAAAGTGACCGGCATATGTTAATTCACAAACTCACGATTGTTAGAATGAATACCGAGGTATGAAATTGTGTTGATAATTATTTGATAAAATTGAGGTGATTGATAACATCGCTTTTAATCACTTTTAAATTTTAACAAATATATCCAATTTACCCTAGTCCGATTATCAATAAAAGATACAAAATATTTTCACCTTGAAACAAGAGTAGAAAAAGGACTCCAAACATTAGTGTAAACACATTAAAAAGGAAGATACTTTAGTGAAACTTATTTTAAAAGGAACACAATGATTTTTAGCATAGATACATTGTTCAACTTTAAACTAGAAATAGAAATATAGGAAAATAATTGAGGAAATAAGCATTTTAAATAGGCTAGCTTGAGTGTTTAAGCAATGTTAGACCATATAGAAACATATTACCCTCAACCCCAATCCTTCTCTTAATGATACTACCATGCTATAAGAAAATTCTTATAGCAATTGATCATACAACACAAATTCCTAGCGAGATACATGTCTTTTCAACTATAGCTTCCATGTCAAAATTCAAATGATATATTTGATTCTAATCCTACAGATTTAGACTATTTTGTTGGTTAGAGATATTCTCTTTGTGACCGTAAAAGATCTGATAGATTGAGTTTTTTCAAATTATCTTTTAATGTTGTTTATCTTATTTCTGACTTCATTTTTTATCATCGCATGGCTAAGTCTTACCTAGTTTTTGTTCTTTAGTTATCTTTTGTGTCTATTTCTAGTTATTTCCAAGAATTTCTTGAGAAGAATTTATTTTGGAAATGGTTGAGTTATTCATGAATATGATGATAGTGGGAAGCAAATAGGTGGTTACAGTAAAGTACAAGTCAGATGAGATATTTGAAAGATATAAAGCCATATAAATTATCAAAGGTTACACTCGATGTATAGAGTTAACTATCAAGAAATTTTTGTTCCTGTGACCTAAACGAGTAATGTTAGAGTTATACTTTCTCTTGTAGTTAATCTAGAGTGGCTATTATGATAGTTTGATGTGAAAAATAATTTCTTTTATGGTGATTTGACAGAGGAAGAATATATGGATTCTCTTTTAGGTTTTAGACCGAAAAAGTAAAGGTATGCTAATTGAAAAAGACATGGTTTGATCGTTTGAGCTACTCAATGTAAGAATATGATTTCAAGCAGACTTTGGCGGATTACACTCAATTCTATAAAATAGATGGTGAAGGTATTATCTTATTTATGTTAATGGCATGATTGTATAAAGTGAAATAGAAAAAGCTTTAGTGTCATTTGACGTAGGAGCTTGATATAAAGGATTTAGAGGTTTTAAAATACTTCTTGGGCATTTAAGGATACCGATTGAAGCAAGAAAATTTTCTTACTCAATAGAAGTATGTCTTAGATCTCCTAGTTGAAACTGGTAACTTAGTCTGTGAATCTGTAGATACTTTTATTGGGGTGAACTATGTTCTATATAAGTTAGTCCAAGCATAAACGACTAGGAAACTTACCTATGACACTTAGTCCAAAAGAAGATTGAAACATTCTTGAATAAGTTGATAGAAACATACCTGAATGGGTCATTAAACAAGAACCTGGGGGTTTCTTTAGACTACCAAGGAAGGACGATACCTTTTCAAGCTTTTCATGGATGAGACAATTCAACTCCTTTAATCCAACATTTGTTGATTTCATGGAAGCAACATTAATTTGATTGTTGTTTCGTGAAGACCTTCCATGTTGTTCCCTCTCTTCTACAGGGGTTATGGTTGTGGCTGAGGTTTCTCTAATGTTAGACATCATGATCCTTTTAGTAATGAAGGTTGATCACGAAGGATGGTAAAAAAATACCAGCAATGAAGGCTGGTCTGGCAATAAAGGCCAAGAGTTAAGAAGTGATCACTGGCAATGAAGGTTCATTACTGGATATACACATGTATATACTACTTTTCGATCCTTGGTGTTATAACAATTAATACTTAAAAAAGTAAAGGCTACATTTGGTACACACGAACTTGGTGATTATTTTTTAAAACAGTAGATGTAGATGAATTTAAAACTATTTAAATTATTGCCGTTTTTCAAAATTATTTTAAATACTTTCTGTTCAAATATAAATACAATTCTGGTTGAAGGCTCAAATAACTTTTTTTTTTTTTAATTTTTACTTCTTTTGTTCTATTTTAATATTTGAATTTATCATTTTTAAAATTTTTTCTAAGATCCAATTTTAAAACACATTCTTTTTCTTATCAAAAAGAATTTGTTTTCAAATTAAAATTTAACACGAACTGAGTTCAAAAAGTCTTATAATAATTAATATCCAGAAAACTAAAAAGTTTTACAAGAAACAAAAAAGTTTTATAACAATTAATACCTAAAAATTATAATTACAAATAATTATAGAATGTGGGAAAATTTAAGAGGTAATATAATAAGTACAATCTAAACTTTCTAGTTATCCACATTAATAAATATGATTAGCTTCCAACAAAAGATAATAATGCTCTTTGTGATAACACAATTTTCATCCAAACAATTAATAATCTAGTACAACGTGATCTAATCAAACATATTGAACTTGACTGGAATTGCATTAAGAATAATTTAAATTCTAGTATATTGGTTTCTACATTAACATAGCATATTAATTAGTTGATATGATGAATGCGATTACCAGTGTTTCTTTCCATACATCTTTGTTCTAGCTGTTAATTATAGTTTTAAACTGGGTTACCTAAAAAGGGTTTCTTACCTAATTAGGTTTTCTTCAATCTTTTGTGTGTGTGTATATATATATATATATATATATATGTTGTAATCACTCTATTATGAAGGAATTTTATTTTTCCATCATTCATTTCTACTAGTTATGTAGCCCAATAATAGTTAAGGTATTACTATGGAAAGGAGGGAGGCATGTAGTGGCTTCTTTTCTCAAGTGTTTTCCTTCTTTTGATGTTTAGTCACATGTTAACCTTGTTTAACACTTATTTCTTCTCCTGCAGGGCCTTATATCTGCTGAACATCGTGTTAAATTGTGTGATCTTGCTTGCAAAAGCTCTAAGTTCATAATGGTGGACAAATGGGAGGTAATTTTGTTTCTTGTACCCTTAGGATATTGTCTTTGAACTAGTTAATATCATTTCTGAAATCCCTATTAAAATTTTAAAAATTGGATCTTCCCATTGCCTTGTGATAGGATTGAATAATTATAAGATGAGAAGATGAAATAATAGGGAGTGAACAATGTTGCATCTCATTATCAATCTTCTTTTTCATCACATTACCTTGCTCGTTATTGGATTACTTATGTCTTATCACGACAGAATTGGTTTGAGTTGACATAAAAGTCCTAAAGTTTTGTGATAGGCAAGCCAGAGCTCCTACCAACGCACACTAGCTGTTTTGTCCAGAATCAAGAGTTCCTTATGTGAGACGGGATTGGTGTCCCAAGGTATTTCTTGGAGAATAACTATTCTTTTGTGGTTTCAATCAATTAAGAGTTAAGCTGTATAGGTGGGAGGAGTAAACCTATAATCAATTTAATCATTTTAAGATCTGCTACAAATCCTTTATTTTTGTTCCCTTGGGAATTTGAATTTTCATTGGCTTGTTTGGTGTTTTAGAATTGAGACTCAAAAATATACTCTTAGTGACAATGCAGCCAATTGCTTTTATGTTTCATGTGGCATTGTATGTATGACCTGTCTCTCAGATGCGGTGACCCTGTAACTGGAATATTATTATATATAGATGGAAGCCTTTTGTTGTGTTTTGTTAATTTGCATTATCAGCTGTGTATATTCTTTTATGTAAAGAGCACTTCGCTATGTTTGCTTTTGTAACCTAGATTGTATGTCTTGTTGCCACTGCTTAGTTTCTATGTTTCATGGCGACCTGAAAGCTTGCATATTTTGCGGATTACTGTAGAATCTCTTAAAGTAATGCTTGTCTGTGGATCTGATCTTCTCAAGTCCTTTGGCATTCCTGGAGCTTGGATTCGTGAGCAGGTATATATGTTGCCGCAGGGGTAATAATTGATTTGTATATAATTTCATTTCCTTATGTGTATAACTCATTTCATAACCAGCATAGTGGAGATATAAAGACAAAATATACAAAAAATTAAATGAATTTTAAATTTATATCTGAGAGTATTTAGAGTGATAATCAAAGATTTGAAAAAAAAATGGTTGATAAAAATATTTGAAAGAGAAGAATTTATATATTGGATTAAATATAATCTTTTTATTTGTCTTGATTCATATAGCCAATTACATTTTATTGAGATTAAGACTTGTTGGTTTGATTTTGCAATGAGAGTTTATAAGAATTGTTCTGTACATTAAATTATAATCCACACTAAAAGAAAAGGGAAACTTTAGGTTGGAAATTGATATTTATTGATCTAAATGTCTCATCATGTGTTTTTCAGGTCCAAACTATATGCCGAGACTATGGTGTGGTTTGCATTCGTAGAGAAGGGCAATGCATGGAGAAAATTATTGCAGCGGATGACATTTTGAATGAAAACAAGGTAACTATGCTAGTGTTTTTTTTTTTCTTAACTTATATGCATTGGGTATTTACCATGTTCCAAAATAGTGTTATTCATAGCTAAAGCTAAAAGTTTGCCCTTTGCAGTGTTTTTGACTGTGTTTAGAGCTAAAATTCTATGTAACTTTTATATTTTCACATATGGTTTGGAGTAGCTAACATATCATTATTTCTATATGGCATTGATATATCTTCTTTACCTGTGTCCTCGACGCCTCTTAGAGTAACATTAAAATTGTGGATGAGCTTGTACCCAACCAAGTTAGTTCTACTAGAGTAAGGTAAACAACTACGTTATGCTTGTTGATGGATTACTAGTATTCATTCAACAAATTATGAATATAAGAAGAGGACCTGACCTCTGTCATTTTTATTTCCAGGGATTGCATTTCAAGAGGGTTGTCTATAAAGTACCTTACCACAGATGAAGTAATCGATTACATTGTCAAACAGCAATTGTACTCCAACTTGGTGGACAAATGATTGGCCTGAAGTCGTTAAATGTAATATGGTTAGCTTATATTATTGTTGGTACGTAAAACCTTTTAAGTTGTTCAGGGAAAAGACATTAATAAGCCACCAGTCAAAGGCTGCTGTATAATTGTTTGCAAATTCAATTACTAGGCATATTAGAGCAAGGTTTAACCAGAACAAAGCTTAACCGCTTGGCGTTATTGACACTCAGTGGCATATTGATCAATCTCTGAATTTTATTATTACGGGTTGATTCATGTTGTAAAGGAAATACAGAAGGTTGTCTCACGTGGCAAGGGGAATATAGACCAAGGCTTCACAATCTGAGATTTATAATTGTGGTCATCGACAGGCTTGAAACAGTTTATAAAATGGTTCACTTCAAGAGTTGGGCAATGGAATATGATAAATAAAGAATTATTTAATAAGATTTGAAGTGTACCCACTTGGTGAGCAAGTCCAGAAAGTTGACATTGCTTGTATATCTTTGGTAAGTTGTTCATCCGATTGTTAAGATTGATTGTCTAATCCTTTTGTATACTATAAGCAATGAAGATAACACTAGTATTAGCTACCTATCTTTGATGGAACCAACTATAAAATGTCCGGAGCTAGGATATCAACAATGTTCAAATCTATGGGGATGAGTGTAGTGAAAGTAGTAAATAAGGGATATACTATAGTATAAGATAGGGCAGCAATAAAAATACAAAAAATATTGTTTATGATGGATTATATTAGCATTAACATACGTTGAATATTCTAAGGTGATGGATTATGGGACTATAAAAGAGTTATAAGATAGATTATAAAATATTTACGAAGGAGATGGAAGAATGAGAGAAGAAAAGTTATAAGTTTTTGTAGAAAGGTATGAATCTCTAAAAAAAATTATATAGGAATTTTTCACAGGACCAATGAAGTTTAGAACTTATGAAAAGAAGAAAAAGGAAATAATAATAATAATAGTGAAGAAGGCTTCGATATTTTTATTTAAAAGGTTTATTTCTAAGGTTGTAGTCCTTGAAAATAACAAAGACTTGGAAATAATGAAATTACAGAAGCTATAATGTAGTCTTGCTACATTTGAGATAAAATTGAAGTCTTATGAAGGACCCTCTGCTTTAAAACAAAGAGGTAACCTTTCAATTCGGGATGAACATCGGTAGATTCGGTCGGTTTATGTAATAATTTTAAATTAAATAAAAAATATTCGATTTAAAAAATATTCAAACCAAAACCGACCAATAAAAGTAAAAAATTATTGGTCTTTGGTTCGATTTGATGTATAAAAGTTCGGTTTAATTTATTAGTTTTTAAATTTTAATGACAAAAAACATAATAAATTAAAATATCAAAAAATGACAAAACAATCTTTTAATGCAACAAAGAAAGTCGTATCAACATAACATCATAAACAAATCAATGCAATTCCACTAAAAATAACATCATACATATTACATAAAGAAAGAAATTTGCAACATTATTCTTCCGTGGAGATTGTAACAACAGTAAGCAATGACCACAATCTGCATAGGGCAGTGCATCTCTCAATTCCTCTTGAAAATTATTTTGCGTACTCTCACACTTACAGTGTTACACTACTACTTAGTACTCACAGAAGTATTAAAGAAATCTTGTTATAAAGAATAGAGGTGATAGAACACGCTTTGAGCTGCCACCCACACATAAAAGTCAAATAACAGCCACACAACTCACTCATGATGCAAAAGTTACAAGAGTTAACAAGTAAAAAATGACTTAACCTGAAAATAAATCTTAAAAAAAAAGCAACACAAGACTATTAACCCTTAAAAAATGAACATTGTCAATCTAGGAAGCAATTGACAGTAAGATAGAAAAAGAGAGCTCATCACTTTATCATAAAATAATACTTGCATCATTGTTGCATCATGACTCTTGGGTTATGATCAAAAGCAAATACAATATTTAAGATAAACTAAAATCTCTCTATTGCCCCAAACAGTAAAGTAAATAATATTTAATAAATATGGCCTCATCATTCAACTAAACTCAGCATATGAAAGTCAAATAACAGTGAAGCACTAAGCTAGGGACTCATAATCAATTAATGGTGATACAGAATATGGAGGTAATTAGATTAAACAAATATGTGCAGCCACAAGAACAACAAATGTTTTCTCAAAAGTGCTCTCTCTATTTTTCTTCTAGAAATAGACACAAGAACATCAATCTAACTAGTGGAGGCCTACGTGCCCATGATAAAAGCAAACCAAGAAGTTTTAGGCAAACACCCGTAATAGCATTGAACAAAGCTATACAATCAATAAGTTTTGCATGATTGAGAAATCGAGAGAGAAAACTCAAGGGAGAGAGATAGAACCTGAGAACTCAAAATTCAAGAGAGATAAAAGGACTTACCTAGCGAGATCGTGTTCGACTGATAGTCTGACCTAGCAAGATCGGTGATGGAATAAGGAGTCTTTGTTCTTTGACATCAAGTTCGACTAGGATTGATGGCATGATACCTGATTGATGAGATGAGGGATTAACGATTGAGGTATTCATTCGTCGACTTTGTCTGATGGTTTGACCTAACATGTAAAGACTCGTATTTGGGTAGTCTTGAGAGATAGTCATTCTATGGGAATGTAACTATCAGAACGGTAGTGTAGCCGTCAATGTGAGCATTTTGACTGTACTTGGGCCCGATTCCGAGTCGGGGCCCCGTTTGACCCGATTATTGACTTTTCGGGGTCTATTGGTTGACTTTGCGTTTGAGCGGTCATTTGGGTGTACTAATATCTGTGTAGTATTGTGCTCGTCATTTCGAGCGTTTTGACTGTAGTTTGACTCAATTTGGAGTTCGGGACCTTGGAGGTTAATTATTGACTGGGTCAATGGTTGACTAGGTCAGTTGACTGGCAAAAATATAAATAGGGGAAAGAGAGCTTCCACGTTACGTTTTAGCATTTCTGCATCTGCGTTGGAGCGCTTAGAGAGAGAAAGAGAGAAGGAAGCTTGGAGGCCTTGGCGATTTGGGGCGTTTTGAGCTCGTTCAAGCATCAAGAATCATTCCAGGTAGGTGTTCTATTGATTCTTCACCCTTTTCTTGGCTTTTTTTTGGATTAACATGTAAGAATTTGATGAAATCATGCAAATTCGTGTTGAACCCTAGAATTTGGGGAAAAACCAATTTTGGGTTGAATCTTGTATTTAAATGCGTTCGAGGGGTAAGACGTGATTTAAAACCTAATATATAGTATTAGGTATGAGTTTTATGAGATTCGGGTTGAATCCAGACGAGAAACAAGTGAAAAACGATGATGAACAAGAATCGTCGTGAATCTGGGTAGAAAACAGCCGATGAGATCGACTGGAAATTGAAAATTTCGAATGTGCAGTTTCGAAGGTTCGAAGGTTCGAAGGTAGGTTCGATGTAGTGTAATTTCGAGTGTCGAATGTGAAATTTTCAAGTATCGTTTCGAAGGTTCGAAGGTACTTCGAAGGGAGTTTCGAAGGCAGCTCATGGGTACTTCGAAGGTAGTTTTCGAAGGTAGTTCAAGTGTAGGTTCGAGAGTCGAAGGCAGTCCGAAAAGAGATTCGAAAATACAGATTCGAAATACAGTAAAGGCAGATTCGAAAATGTAGTTTCACTGGCAGATTCGAAATACAGTTTGACTGGACCTATTTACACCGTAACCTATACCCAAAGTATATACTTAAGTTACTATGTAAATAACGAAATACCCCCCATTTGGATTCAAAGAAAAATACTAGAAAAATTAATTCCCACTATTTCAAAATGTGAAAATTGGGTTTTAGTGTAAAATCTCGGAAAAACCTAAAAGTTCGTAGTGGTGAATTTTTGGAAAGTGGGGTTAGACGTCTCAGAAAAATCCCCAAAAATCAGATTATCTTATTTATACTATGGGAACCCAATGCCGGGACTTTTGATTTCAAGAAAATAGCTGTTATGGGTACTTCCTTCATAAATCAAGGATTGAGGATTTACTTGGGAAGACTGGCTACAGTTCCAAAGGAAATGTTGAGAATGACATGCCATACTAATGTTAGTATGTTGGTGTGAGGTATTGGGGCATGGACTCCGTGACTTATCTGGGTTCTCACCGTGATGCACCGATGGTGCTATGTGGTTGACATGGCAGGCATATGCACCGATGGCAGGCCGGTGTGACGACTGTGTCCGGGCATATAGCGCTGTGGTAGGGCTGAGTGCCCTAAGCTGGGATCCTGTTGAGGATCGTGGACAAGCTGTCCTGTGTGGGCAGGCTAGGTCCTGATGTTTGTTTGCAGGCTGAGTCCTGAGGATTTTGCACACTACACAGTGCACGAGTACACAGAGCATGTAGTATAGACTTGTATGTCTGCATGATGTGGAGTGTTGGGGTCACCTACTGAGCTTGTCGCTCACCCCTACTTGTTGTTTACCTTTTTCAGGTGTGACCCGAGACTAGTGGAGGACTTTCTTCCAGGAAGGACGTGCCCACTACTCGATGTATGATACGATCGTATTCTGTATTGTGTATTATATTATGTTTGTATTCCGGACATGAGTCCGTGGACAGTTATATTTGTATACTGTTGGTGATGTGATGTCTGTATGACTGTTTGACTTATTGTATGCATGATGATGTATGGGAAAGTACAGGATTACCCTTGATGTATGACTGTACAGGGCTGCATATTTGAGACAGCACCCGCGGTGTAGTCTCTATTGGTGCTAGTCATCAACCCCTTGACCTATCGGGTGCGGGCAAGGGGAAGTCATGTTCCTAGTTCCGGGTTCCCTGGAATTCAGGGACGTGACATAACATAACAAGTTGCGATACCGAGTGGCAAGTGGCAAGTGGTATGCAAGCGGCAAGCCAAGTAGCGATTAGCGAATGTCAAGTCTATCGGCGGATGCAATATTATTCAGTTTCAGTCTGTTTTGGTGACCGAACCATCGAAACTGTGAACCAAACCAAGTACTATCGGTTTGTAAAATATTCAAACTAAATAAACCAAATTTATTTTTGAAACCAAAAACTTTTAATCTAATTGGTTCGGTCCGATTCGGTTCAATTCGGTTTTTGATCACCCCTATTTCAAATCCCTCATAAAGTTAAAAATTAAAGAAGAAAAAGGATCCTCTTTGGTGAGCATTAGGAATCTTGAAGTTAAAGTCAATATATTGACTTACTTCACTAGAAAATACAAGAAAGAAACCGAAAAGAAACACAAGGGTAAGTTAACCCTAACATTCTATAGATGTGGTAAAAATAATCACTTCACTTTAAAGTACAAAGTAAAATTGGAATAATCAAAGCATTATAAAGTTGAAGTAACTATTCTTGAAGATGTATATATATAGCTCTTAGAGGAATTACTATAAGGGAATTAGATGTTAAGATGTATACAAATTATATAGATATACATTTAAAGGACGAGAAGATTAGGAAACTTAAAGGACAAATAAAAGCTAAAGAATCCAAGAACTAAAGTAGAGGCAAATGATAATAGGGTAAGGAATTTAAATATAAACTTGAAAAGAAAGTTCAAAAAATAGTTTAAAATATGTGATGATACATGAACTTGCTCAAACAGCTTCAAAAATTGATAACATGAAGGAGTAGCTACTAAAGTTAAGATTGCAACTATAAGAAAGCATCAAAATTTAAGTTAATGGTGATTTAGAGTCGAAAAGTTAAAAAAAGAGTAAATATACTACAGGTGAGGGATCTAGATCTAAGATAGTGGAAAAAGAAGCAAAAGGGTAGCAAAGTAGTGCTGCAAAAACTAAAAAACATATTGAATCACTTCATGGGAAAGGCAAGTTAAGGCTTAGCCAAAGTTGACTGTGAAAGAGAAGATAGTCATTAAGAGAGTTGAGAAGAAGCAAAACTAGAAATTAAATAGGCAGTAAAGTTGCAAACTTTGGGTTCAAAGTTTGAAAAGAACTAGGTCAACTAGTCAAACAAAGATAAAGTCATAACAGATAAGAACGAAAATAAAGTTGTGGCACAAGTAGGGACAACCACAAATCAGAAGAAACGAACACCAAAAACGAGCAAAAAAAATCAACTTTAGAGGACCATAAAATTTTAGTTTAAAGTTAGTGGAGGCAACTTGTATGAAACTCTTACAGAAGAGAAGGTATACGATATAGGGCGAGTTTATACAAGGTGCATAGAAAGAAAAAGCAAGGGCCTACAGAGAAAGATTGTTGGCGAAAACCCAAGCATGTTATCACTAACAATAAATTCGCCATTCTAGTAGACTTACCAAAATGTAAGAGATATGGGCTAGAAGAACATAATGCTAAAGAATGTTTAGTAATTCTCCTCAAGCAAGAGAGAAAATTCAAAAGCACGAAAAAAAAACATAAAATATATCCTAAAAAGAGAAAGTTATAGAGTAAAAACATTAAAAGGAAAAAGACTTCAAACAAAAGATTAAAACTATTTATCATCATCGAATTTCATTCGAAGAGAGAGGGGAAGGAGGCGAACCTACTTTTAGGAATATAATTCTCCCACCAACTATTTTATTAGATGCAGTTGATCACCTAAAAAAGGATCTATGTCACTAACGCTAAATTTAGGAGTTTGTTACTCACGGAAAAGAATTAATACCCTCGAAATACTCTTTCAATACCTGTCTTAGAAGTTCGCATGTTTCTAATTTATTTTGCTCATTTTAGTTTTCATTTGTCTAATATTAAATTTATTTAATTTCCTAAGGACTTAAAGTTTTTACTTTTGTTATTTTTCTTAAATTATTTGTTAAAATTGAGTTATATCATATTACCCTAAAAGTCTAAGAGAAATCTTAAAAATTAAAGTACTTACAAACCAAAGACTTAAAATTTATTTAACGGATTCTAGAGTAATTTCTAAAAATTTAAAAATAATTGACGAAAGAAAACTCTGATTTTTTTTAAATAAAAGCATTTTTGAAAAAATAATTTTTTTGTCCTTTTTTGGAAATGAAATGGAATGGTTAAGCAAATAAGAGTTTTTTTAATAATAAAACTCTTGAAAAAGCACAAATAAAAGTGTATTGTGTGATTAGTGACATCCACTCAACAAAAGGAAACTCTTTTTTTTCTCTCTCTCTCACTTTTCTTTTTTCTTTTTTTTCTTTTTTACTATATTTCATGTACAAATTACAATGACATTGGATTTTACAACCCATAATTAAGAAAATCGTTATTGGCCCAAAGCTAACATCAATCCTAAGGCCATAAAATAAAAAAAACAATAAAAAATAAACAAAAACTTACACAGACACTGCTACCAGAGAGAAGGCCATGAGAGTAACACTAAACACTATTCAACTTGCTACCAGTAAACAAATAGGTAGGACTCGACTAGCAAGACGCATACCAGGTGTGGATGGGTAATAAAAGGGAAAGGCATGGGTAATAAAAGGGAAAGGCATGTGTAATAAAGTAAATCTATGAAGTCCAATATAAGACAAACCCATGATCCTTTTTGCTTGTTAAAACAGGAGACACCTAGAGTAAATAGCCCAGACACGTAAACTCGGTGAGGCTGCGTCGAGGCACGGTGCGGCGAGGCGATAGATCGTCGATGACGATCGCAGCGATCGCTGGTGGAGGCGGCTGCGTCGGGTACTGAGGTAGGGCTGTGTCGCGAGTGAAACGGTCCGTTTTTTATACGTTGTTTTTTTATTTAAAAAAAAAAAAGTCACCCGCCTCACCCCGTACCGTCTGTGAGGCGGGCGTACAGACGGTGAGGCGGCCGCCTCACCCGCCCAGAACGGCCGGCGAGTGTTTGCCGGCTCAGAGCGGCCGCCTCTGTATGGTCTGCTGCTGAGGCGTCGAGGCGCCGTACTGAGGCGCCGTCTTTGTACGTATTTTCGAACCATGACGTAAAGAAATAACTACATAACGAGACATGTTTTTTACTCTCTTTTTTTTTAAACAACGAATAAAAACGATCATAGCAGAAGAGTAGGCTCAACACATGACCAACAGAAAAGAAACAAAACCAGAAAAGCAAAACCAAAGAACCAAGAAGAAATCATCATACGACAATCAAAACCAGAGATACATCATTTTTTCTCTTCTTCTTCCTTGTTTGTTTGTTTTTTTTTTTTTTTGAAAACTGGGCCCTTCCAACGAGCTAAACAGAGGTTCTTCTTAAAAAAATGGATAGACTATGGATAGATAAAACCAAAGATCAGGAACGGCACATATGAACAATAGAGCAGTCACAAACGGATCAAAAAATAAGACCAGGTTACACGTTTTTTGTTACACAGACCAAGCAAACCCCAACCCAGATCAGATTAAAAACAAAGCAAAAGAAACGAGCAGATATTAAACACGATAAAAAAAACAACAAACAAAAGAGAGACCAGGCAACAGCACACCAAAACCCAAACCAGGCGACCCAAACTCAGTGGATTTTTGATGGCTGTAATCCTAAGCAGAATGGTGACAACACATTTGAACCCAAATCAGGAGAAAAGAAAACACCCAAACGAGATACTAAATAGCCAAAAGCATAGCAACATAAGTGGAAACCAAACACACAAACGAGGGGGATTTTGTAGAATTCATCCCTTGACAATGGATTTTGGTATTAACAAAGTCAGGCCAATAGAGCAAGCTCTCCATGAATGTAAAAGACACAGTGAAGGCACAGCAAGAACACAGACGGCATTAAAATCCTTTAAGCAAATAGAACAAAGACACAACAACATAGCATAGAGAAAAACGTCACACCACTCCTTTCTTCAACCAAATCGCCTTTGTCTAAATCCTTTGAGCGGTGGTGGACGCTGGAGCCAGGAAATGCAAGGCGGTGGACGTCTCATGGTCAGTGGCGGTGTCAGCAGGAGGCAACGGCGAGGGAGGCCTCGGTCAGTGGCAGGCTGCGAGGGCCTGTGCGCGGCTGAACTGGACCGGCTAGCGTCGGGGAGGAGAAGAAACGGCGGCGACCACTCCTTTGACAAAGGAATGGGAAAACGAAGTAGAGTGGTGAAAAAAAAAGGACGGCGTCCGGCGGTGCGATTTCCGGCCGGGGAGGCTCTGATGGAGAAGAAGATGATGATGAGGGTTGTAAGGTTAAATTAAAGTTATAGTTTAAATTAAAAATTTTGAAAAAAAATCTGTTTAGTAGGAGAGAGAATGAATCTATTTAGTTTGGATGTTTCAAAATGTGGTTTTCTTTTTTAAAATAGAATTCGATCTACAAAGTGTTTTTGTTTCATATGTTTTTTGAAAACATATATATTTTTGAGAGCATATTTCAAAAATCTAAAGTAGTTGTTTGTATTTAGTTATTTTTTGAAAACATGTTTTTTTTTTAATTTAAATTTAATGTTTCATGATGTAATTTATAGATTTTTTTTAAATTTCTATCTATTTCCTCTACTTCATTGTTTAATCCAATTATATTATATTTTTACCAATTTTTGTGCACTTTTTTAAACATATTCTCTCTCGCCTACTCAACAAAATTTGTTATTAAAATTATAATTTTAATAAAGATTTTAATTCTGAAACCAAAACACAAAAATAAAACCATATACCAGTAAATTCTAATGTGTTTTAAAATAAGTGTAACTTTTAAATCAAGTTTTACAAAATTATTGTAAAAAAAATATAGTGAGCTCATGTAATAAATTAGAGGAAAGAGAGACATTTTTAAAAATATTAAATTAAATTCAATATAAAAATTAAGTTTAAATTTGAAAACAAAAAACTAAAAGATATTTTCAAAAACAACTAATTTGTTCAAATCGTGATAAGAATAAAGTATTATTTTATTTAAAAAATTGATGTAAAAAACACTTTATTGGTCAAATTTAAATTTATGTACATAAAAATAATTATCAGATTTTAAGAAGAAAAAATAGAGTAGCCAAACATATGCAATTATTTTAAGCTTTAAAAGAGTGTTAGTGTTGGGCTGCAAACGAACTGAACGAACTGAATTGAGTCGAATAGTATGGTGTTCGAACATGTTCGTTATTATTCATTAACGAACCGAACCGAACATGAGTCTTAAACTATCCTGTTCACGAATGTTATTATATTGTTCACGAACAGTTCACGAATATTCATGAACATATGTTCACAAACTCTTCACGAATATTTATGAACACAATTACAAAATTATAAAAATCTAAAAAAAAATCACACCGTAAACTTATCTAAAAAATATAATTAATTAACTTTAGGTTGTGTTATCTTTGTTTAATATATTTAAATAACTATTATATATAATTCATGAAAATATTTTAATAATAGTAATAATAAATAAATAAAATAAAAATATATATGTTTTATTTAACGATAATATAAAAATATATGCTTGTTAAATTATATTTAATAAAAATATTTTTATATTTAATAAAACAATTTATATATATATTAATTAATTTGTTAGTTTTCCATTTACAAATAAATTTTATGAACATGAATAATATTCACGAATTCTTTGTGAATACTTATTCATCATAAACATGATTACGAATATAACAATAGTATTTGTGAACTCTTTGTGAATGATATTATTTTTTAATAAATAAATATAAATAATTTTTTATCGAATCGAATGCGAACTTATTCATAAACGTTTGGTTAAAAAAAATGTTTAATAAAACTTTTAAGATTTTCAATCTAGCCACCGGCTCTCAGTAAATCCTTAAACATGTAAAAACGTCATAATATTTAACGGCGACGGCGTGATTTCATGGGACGAAATAAAATATGTTATCGGTGAGGACGAACTCAGAGAGAAGTAAATGTTATGAGGACAAAAGAGGCAATTGCCTCAAGATCGGTATCGTAACCCTAGCCTATAAATTATCCCATCGCTTCATCGTTGTTCTCCTCGCTGGGAGCAGACTCACACCCTCGAAACCCTAATCGCATACAGCTATCGTTGGACATCGGGTAAAATACCTACTCCCCGCTCCTCAAATCTTCTGAGTTTGCCTTTGTTTGATCCGTGTCCTAGTAGGTTGTGTCTGACAAACTTTATGGGGCAGTAATCCCTAAATTTGCACATGTTTTTGTTTTTTATTTTTCGCTTTTGGAGTAGTCATGGTGGACATTGGGTTCGAAATTCTTAATAAATTGTTTAGGGCGTAATGGCTAGTTTCTCTTGTTTATGAGTTATGGTACTTGTCTGATTCAAATATTGTATGAAAATGTTGGGGGAATTAATCCATAATTCGTTCATATTTCTGTTGTTAATATCTTTTGTGTGTTTATGAATATTCTAATTTGTTGATTGCCCTCTCAATTTTATTTTCCTGAAACTATACGGTGGATTTTGTTGTAGAATAAGCAGGTTGGTTGGTTTTGATCTAATGTGTAAATCTTATTTTAGGGCTCGTTCTCAGAAATGGAAGCAGAGGCAACCATGGCAGGGGTTCCAGAGTCTGTTTTGAAGAAGAGGAAGAGGGCGGACGAATGGGAAACTGCAAGAAAGCAACAGCTTGTAGCTTCAAAAAAGAAAGCTTCTGAGAACCGGAAGCTCATATGCATCAGGGCTAAGCAGTACTCCAAGGAGTATGAGAAGCAGGTTGTGTGGGGATTATGTAATCGATTTCATCCTTGTTTTACCTTTATCTTCTTTGGTTCATTATGGACTTGACCAAGTTCTACCTCATCATATCAACTTATGCAGGAGAAGGATTTGATACTTTTTAAGCGCGAGGCAAAGCTCAGGGGTGGGTTTTACGTGGACCCAGAACCTAAGCTTTTATTCATTATTCGAATCCGTGGGTATGATTTTATTTATGTCTCACGTATCTCTTCTTGTAAACAGTTATAGATTGGTAATCAATTTATCTTTTGCTTCTCTCATCACGCAATATTTAGAATCAATGCTATGGATCCAAAGACAAGGACAATTTTGCAGCTCTTACGCTTGAGACAGGTACCATTCTGGGATTTTGGTGCTATGAAGATGCAGTTGGCATGACAAGCTATTATAATTTTCAAATTCAAAATAAGCTAGAAGATACAAAGGGGCTGTCCTCGTAATGGTGCTTATTTTAGTTAGTCTCTTTCATGTTTCCTTGACCTGAATGTTCAGTTCTTTACTAATGCAAAAGGCTGCATTTTGTATTTCGTTTACAGATTTAAATCTGGTTTCAATTGCCGAATTTCAATCTGCTTATTCTGATTATGATTGCTTTAGTTTGGAGAAAGCTTCATAATAAAATTTGGGGTAGTTGCCCTTATGAATGGAGTTTTGTGACCCATTAAGAACTCAAGTACTATTGGATCAGGATAGTTAACTTGACACTTGTTACTAGTATGGCTGTTTACAATGCCAGTATATAAATACATTGTGTGTGAGATATGGTGGAGATAAAAATAAGCGACTGATGCGTAGCAAAATCCATTTTTTGTTAAAACTCCACGTGCACCACAAATGTTACCGTTCTTAAAACATCCCTGGAGTCATTAATTTTTAATAAAAGTAAGCTTGTTAACTGATAATTTTAATTTGTACTTTTCATCATGAATGACATTAAAGTGTTCCTGTATGTGTGCTTTGTGGGCATGCATACAGTTTTATAGCCACCAACAAATGATTTTTGTGCAGCTACACATAGGCTCTTATTGTTCTTTTTGCTTACTTTTCCTTCCAACATGAAAGAATTCTTGCAACCTCTTCATGACTCATCTGCCATCTTTGGCTTTCACAAGGTGGTTTTTATTGGTTTTGGATTTCACAAATAGTATGGAGTAAACTTGTCAAGAAGAGAATAATTTTTCCCCTCCTTTTGGGAAAGTATAATTGTGGTTTGGCACTAAGTGCACCGTTGCATTGTTTTATGTGATAAGACTTGTTTTGCTCACATTTCTGACTCGTTTCATTTATAACACTTCAATACAGATCTTCAATGGTGTTTTCCTGAAAGTAAACAAAGCAACATTGAATATGCTCCATCGGGTTGAGCCTTATGTGACCTATGGGTAAGCACCTCATTGTTTCTGGGAAATGGAGAGTAATTTGAGTTTGAGGTCGTCTTCGCTTTGTAGTACCTATTGTTGGCTTAATTTTACCATTTTTATGTAACATGCGCCTTCAAAATGTTTGTCATCTAGTAGAAATTAAAATGAAAATGATGTTAACGTCTAGAGAGAGATGTGTGATGAGGGGGAGCTCAAAATGTTTTGTGAAGATAATGAGGATGTATTATCTGCTTCTCTAAACATGTCAACATCTTCTGGCATAGTGAGGCAATTCTAATGTTTGCTTGAGGTGTAATTCGGGTATAGGATAAAGTTGTAGCAAATGGTTTGGAAAATTAGAATTCGTCTTCCGTGTGCTATAGAATCCTTTTAGCTGTGCTTTCAGCGTTTATATTGTACACCCATTATGCGTGACCTTTTTTTTGGTTTAAATGTTACCTCTCCCTACCCACCTAAACAACTAGATATCCCAATCTGAAAAGTGTGAGGGAATTGATCTACAAGAGAGGTTATGGGAAGCTGGACAAGCAAAGACAGCCTCTCACGGACAACTCCATTATTGAGAAGGTATGCTTGCGAACTGCTTGTCAACGTTTTATGTTTATTCAATATGTTGGTTCTGCTGATGCCTAGCCTGCGTTGGTTGATATGAAACACACAGGCTCTGGGCAAGTTTGGCATCATATGCGTGGAGGATCTCATCCACGAGATCATGACTGTGGGACCTCATTTTAAGGAAGCCAACAACTTTCTGTGGCCGTTCAAGCTTAAGGCGCCTTTGGGGGGTCTAAAAAAGAAGAGGAACCACTACGTCGAGGGAGGAGATGCTGGGAACCGGGAGACTCACATCAACAGGCTAATCCGGAGAATGAACTAGATGACTATGCTGGTGCTTTTGTTTGTTCAGAATGATGCATTTGGTTAGAATGCTTGCCTTAAATTTTGATGGTCTAAAATTAATTTACTTTCTCTACCATCTAAAAAAATGCCCACATTTCTTTGTGGCCAAATAGGATGCTTTCACTTTTGTGTTTTCTTACGAAGTTATTAGTTTACTATTTTTAATAAATTTTATGTTTACTATATATAACATATACAAGTTGCGTATAAGATGAAATTAGTTTCGAAATTCAATTTCCTTCGGATTGAATATATTTTTAGCTTCTGAAGCTGAATCTTTGGATAAGTTGCCCTTTTAATCGGAGTAAGTCATTTTTTTTCATAATTTATAATTACGTTTTGTCATTAAAATATAATTTGAAGTTTGAAAATTAAATGTAATTGATAAATGAACTTCGATTCATGCTATATTAAATAGTTTGAGATGAAAATATTTTAGAGAAAAGACGCGTAGTTAGTCACCCAATGACCCAATACAGTCTCATAATGGTCTTTCTTTAGTTCGCGAATTCAATGAAACATGGTTGGAGGTTGGAAGCGGGAAGGAATGGGTCATCCGGTACACGCACTGGCACATGCCTTCACTTTACTTTCAATTAGTGTGGAGGTTAATATTTATATTTTTAAAATGAATTGAAAAAAAAACCAAAATATCATGCTTCATTCCTATCAATCCACAAGAGGACGACATTGTTTATCGTTAAAAAAATGAAGTATAAATTTGGTGTAAAGAAAGTTTAGCTTCAATTTGAATAATTTCAGTAAAATTAATATTTATTTTAAAAATTAATTAGATTGAATATTCATATAATATATATCTAAAATAAATCTTAAGGTCTCAAGTCAACAAATAAAATTTTATATTTACAATTTTATTTATTTTAGTTTTAGTTTTTTTTTTCAAATATTTTAGATCTTTAAAACAACAATGAATTCACTATAAAAAAAAAACCGATTGAAACCGAATAGGTCTATTGGTTTAATCTTTTTGTTCTTTTGTTTCTCCAAAACTCAACTCTTCATCATAAGAATTAAAGTAATGCAACATACTACCAGGGTTGCGTAATTGGTAAGTAACCTTGAAGACGTGGCAGTATATCAGATTATCAGGAGGGAAGAAAGAAAAAAAAAGAAAAAAATTACACCCGTCCACGTCAGCCACGGTTTCGTGACAATGACACTAGTCGGTTGCACGTATCATTTCTCTAAGAATAAAGTACTTCGATTTTGTAAGGGAGAAGATTGTCATGTCCCAGGCAAACGGAACGTCTGTCAGTGGCATGATCCAGAATGACATTCATACTAATCAGAGAGGGGTAATATGGAAAGTATAGCTGGTGCGCTGCAGAAGGCTTCGAGACAGGTTCGTGTGGGAGTATTCATTGGAGTCCCTTTAGAGATCAGATGTGCCGATCCAATTAAGTACGGAGAGTACGGCGTTAGCCGTAAACTTGACGATAACAAAAGGATTTAACATTTCTTACACAAATTGGCTGATAACTAGAGACATTCTCTTGACGAGCCCAAGATATGGTAAAATCAATCTACGCGTGTCCCAAACGGTTAGTCTTGCTTCAATCAATCTTCTCGTAAATGCAACTAAGCACCGCACGGGTTAAAATTCTCATCCTGTGACGGTAAAGGCATAAAAAGTAGATTTATTTGGGCATTAAATGCATTGTAGAAAAGTTTATTCTCGAAGTTCGATGAAAAATGCTTAGATATCTTTCCAATGTCAACAACCTCTTTTGTAGGTAAAATGGACCGGTCTGGTCCGATTCACCATGAAACGGGCCTAAACAGCCCGGTTCATTTAGGTCTGCACTTTTAAGGGAGTAGAAATTATCTTGTCCAGTTGGGTCCGCATATAGATCGGACTTGTTTATATATATTTTTTATTTAAAATAAATATATAAGTTAATTTTTGTTAGATATTTTTAAAAAGTTTTAATTTTAAAACTATATTAAAAATTGAGGACCGGACCGGTCTATATTTTTTTATTTATTTAAAATAAATATTATAAGTTAATTTTTGCTAAATAATTTTTAAAAAAATTAATTTTAAAACTATATTTGAAAGTTTATATTTTAAAATTTTAATTTTAAAATTAATAGGTTTAACCTTTAGGTATTAATATACTAGATAAGATAAATAATAGTTTTAAGAAAATTTAAAATTTTAAAATAAAAAACCAATTCACTTTTGCACAAATTTGGTTTGCACAGATTTTGCCTAAATGGACTAGTCAATTTAGGCCTGTAATTGAAATGGACCAAAATATTTATGGTCCAGTTCGTTCCGAACCACGGGCTGATCCGTGAACTGATGGTTCATTTTACACCCTACTCTTTTGTCTATTGGGTTATCTTCCCTTTGGGAGACCTCTCTTAAAAATAAAATTGCAAATATAAAATTGCAAAGAACGCTAGTAGTAATGAGTTGTGTTGAAGCTAGTGCTGCGGCTGCTCTGTTTGATCAGGAGTACGTCCTCTCTTTAAAATAAAAGCAGTGACGCAAGAACTATGCATATATACTAATTACTAATGGTATGACCATTTAAGAAAAATCCTTTAATAAATTGCTTCCATTTTTCAGTTTGTAACCATAAAATTAGAGTACCAACTTTGTTTAATTTCACTGCTCCAATACTCTGATAGAGTTGCAGTGATAATAATGTTTAACAATATTTATCTAAGACTTTTTTATTTTAAAATTGAATTTTTAAGCCTTTCCATACCAGTTCGGCTAGAAAACGAACAGCCGATGAGGATTCTGTGATTTCGATGGGGAAGTGCGGTGGCAACTTCTGCTGCTGAGATTTACCTGAGAGCATTCCTAGCATTGATGAGCCAGGTAGGACTTGTATTTGTTGGTAAATCATTAAGGGCTGTCCCAATTTACCTGAGAACAACGCTTGAGATGATGAATTGATGAAGTTAGCGCTAGTGCTGAATTGATGAAGTTAGCGCTGATATGTTTGGAGAAGCTAGTACTGATCTGCTCTTCCAGGAGTCCCCTCTTTAAAATAAAAGCAGGGAAGGTTGTCTCATTTTGCAGACATTAGCACCCAACCAAGAACAATATAGTGACTAACTTGTCTCAAGAAACTCTTTTAAGGGAAAGAGACTTAGGGAATGTTTTTTCCATCTAAACGTACCGGGTGCACTTTCCCACCATATTTTCTCTATTAATTCTTCTCATATAAGGATGTTCACTTTAGCCATAGCGTCAAAATAGACAGGCCTATCGGCCCAACAATCCAATTGGGCCCGCAAAAGACCCAAACAGGCCTCACATGAGCCACAAATAAAAAGGGCCTAAATTGCCCAAGAACGACCAACATATATATTTTTTAAAATATTGTCAAATGTCAATCCAATGAACTTACGTTGAAATTTTATGATGGTTTATTAATTGAGACGTGCGTTATATAAATTGTTTTTTACTTGCCTTACAAGAAGAGAGGTCAAAGTCAATCAAGAAGATCACATTATAGTTTCTCTAACCTCAAGCATATATACTAAACAATCAAGAAGATCACATTATAGTTTCTCAAAGTCAATCAAGATCACATTATGTGATTTAGAAGTATTATATAATAAATAGGCTAAACATTAATCTAACTGAAGAAAATTTTAAGCATATATACATATGCAAAGGGTTTAAGTGTGTGGCAAAAACTTGTACATCTAATAAATAATAAAATTTGGGGATAAAGGTTATAGTAGTGTTCAGAAATATAAGAGGTAACTAAACTAAGTGAGAAAAGCACAACAAATGGCAAGAATAAAGCATTTCAAATACCAGCAATAAAATTAAGACTAAGATTTTGTTTGATGTGGCTATTACTATAGCTACTTGGATATGTTTTGGAACATAAAATAAATAGTATAATGTATAAGAATAATTCCAAATTCAAAAAATGAGGGAAAACAAAAATTGGAAGGGAAAAGTTAGTGTGATCTTGTTCTTGCCAGGTTGAAAGTAAATAATTAAATAATAAAAGGTTGGCTTTTGCCAATTGGATGCCAACTCAGGCTTAAAATGATTAGAGAGCATGTTGAGCAAACCTTATCGCCCTTTTTTGATCCTCCAATATATCAACAAGCTAATAAATTGATAATTTTTTTTGAAGATGAACTTAGTATTCCTATCTAATGTGCACATTTATTTTTATATTAATACTTTTCTTCAGAATGACATTTATATATAACTGCTCATGTTTCTGTAAAGTTTGAAAACTATTTGCACCACCATATTACTGTGTGTTTGCTTTGTGGGCTCATGTACAGGAATATGGGCAGTGGGGAGTCATGAATGATTTTTTGTGCAGCTACATGTAGGCTAATTTTGCTCTGTTTGAGCACTATTCCTTCCAACATGAAGGCTATCTTGCATTCTCTTCAAGATCTCACCTAACATCATATCTGATGAGTTTTTTTTACCGAAGGAAGTTAAGCCATATAAACCTACAAGGACGTTTTGAATTATGAGTTTTTCTTTTATTGGCTTTAGATATGATAATATGGAATAAAGTACTTGTCCAGACGAGAACAAATCATACCCCCTTTTTTGAATAAGATCTTGCTTTGTCTCCGTCATTTCTAACCATTTCTGAATTTCTGATACAGTTGTTCAATGGTGTTTTCATAAAAGTAAACGCAACATTGAATATAGTGCATCGGGTTGAGCCTAATAGATAAGAACCTCATTGGGAATACGAGTTGTGATTTAACCCATCTAATTTTATCTCATTGTGGCCGAGTATGCAAGGCGTCAAGAAGTGCCAAACCCATGATGGTTGTTGTGTTTGGGGTTGTTTTCCTGTTTTGGGCATTGGAAAACATACACAGATACGCAAAGAGTACATCATTTTTATATCATTAAATTATTTTTTGGGTACAAAGAGTATTTATTACATGGAACTACTCATCATGGCATCCCCTCGGGAATGACAGTGCCGCATGTATCTGGAGTAGAGTGTTCCATCTGCCATAGTTGTTTCTCAACATCGATCATTTCGGGCCTGTCTTCCTCACGATGAGCAGCACAGCTCAGGGCAAGTTCAGCAAAACGTCCCAACTGCTGATTCATTCCCGGACATCCTGCAAAAGGTTCGGCCAATATCATCGGGTCCACAATATCAGCCAACCCGTTGTCCTTAACAGAACGTTTCACGCGGTCCAGCAACATAACTTCCTCGTCATCACACCTATTCCAAGCTTGCCGTGCTGTCAAGAGCACCAGTAGAAGGATGCCGAAACTGAAAACATCAGCCTTCTCGGAACAACTCGAAATAAAAAAGAACTCCGGTGGCATGTACCCACCACTTCCAGTAACGCTCTCTAATAGTACACGCACTTCACCCTCAGGAATAGGTATGCAATGGGAGAAATCATATAGTTTGGCCACATTTTGTTTGTCCAATATTACGTCAGAAGCCCTGATGGATGGATCTATGGACGATGGGTCTAGAAAATGCAGCGTGTAGGTACACAACCACATTGGCTACTTCAGCAGCGATTTTCAGTCGAAGTTTCCACGGCAAAGGCGGGGGCGGCTGCTGCTGATGCGTATCCGTCCCGCTAGGAGTCCTGTGCATTAGTAGACAGTCTTGAAGTGACCGATGCTCTGCCCATTCGTACACTGAAATGGGGATTTTATTCTCCAAGCAGACTCCTAAAAGCTTTAGAACATTTCTGTGAACACTCATATGCGACGCAAACACTACGTCATTAATAGCACGTCTGCTGTCCCAATAACCTTTCTTGACCAAAATTGGAATGTTCAGAAAGTAGCCTTCGGAAATCCTATAAATACCTCGAAAGCTTCCTCCAAAAAGTCACCCAACAATCGCGTCAGTGATAGGGATGGCCACGGGACAGGTTGGGACAGGTCGGGGGCAGGACAGGACTAATAAGTGCAATGGGTCGGGGCGGATTGGATCGGATTCGGATCAGGCAGCCAATACCAATGACCATCCATCCCGTGGGTGGGGTAAAAGGGTTAGAACAGGTCGGATGGTTCAGGCTAGAATTACCATGGTTCAGGCTGTGGGATGAATCGGTTCACACGTAACTCCTCATGGAACGCGTAGGCCACTTTTTCTTAAATATAATTATATTTATTACTACTTAATAATATTAAAATTTTAAAATTAAATTATAATATTTATTTGTAAGTTTATTAAGTTATAATTAAGGACATACAATAATTACTATCTTTGGGTAATCTAAACCGAATGAACAATCCCAACCACAAATAAATTGTGGTTCCGTCGTAATCGGGCACTGCCCTTATACTTACCAGAAACCTTTTCAGAAACCTTCGAGTTCGAGTGATAGCTTACAAGCTTTACAAACAAATAACATATTACTTAATAATCAAATAGCATTTACTTTTAGGGGTCAGGAGTTCATAAAATGGAATTTAGACTAGAAGAATTCTGCATAAAAATTAACAGTACAATGCCAGTAGCCTTTATTATTTTATTTTTTTAAAATCACAACACTGGTGCAGTAAAAAAACAAATCATTGGCGCTTAGTGCAAGCATCAAGTCCATGTTTGGTACACTTTTGCATTCTGTTTTTTATTTTATTATTTTTTTTTTGTGAAATTTTAATTTAAAAATAATTTTTACTTGATAGGAAAAAATATAGTAAAATAGAAGAAAATATTTTAAAAAACATAATTTGAATCGCCCATTAAAATTAAATTTAAATTTAAAAATAAAAATAACTAAAAACGGTTTTCAAAATCACAATTTATAAATTTAATTACAGACAATTAGTATGGAATCCACCGTTTTTAACGTAACATGTGATTGTAGGTATACAGTATCTAAAACCAAAACGCATCCTCTTGATAAGGGGGTAGCTTTAGAGATTCATTTCCTAGCCGCAGGAACAAAAACAAAGCCACAATGCAGTCTTCTAATTCATCCTCCTGATAAGTCTGCTGATGTGGCTCTCAATTTCCAGCATCTCCTCCTTCCACATAATGATTTCTCTTTTTGTTAAGACCGCCCAATGGCGCCATGGGCTTGAATGGCCAAAGGAAGTTATTGGTGTCCTTAAAATCAGGTCCAACTGCCATGATCTCATGGATGAGATCGATCCTCAATGCAGTTAATTCCAAACGTACTCAGAGCCTGCACATTGAGATAAACTAAGTTGGGTGAGACCCAAAGTAAAAAGGCATAAAAAGGCAATAATTATTTTATCGAAAAAAAAGAGACAAAAAAGTAATAATTTGAATGCAAGACAAACCTATTCAATGATGGAGTTGTCTGTGAGAGTTAACTCCCTGCTTGTTCAGCTTCCCATAACCTCCTTGGAGGATCAATTCTTTAACACTCTTCATATCTTATTTTGTGAGGAAGAAGGTCAGATATGATGCATTTGCAAAATTAACTGTGCTTGAAGTCTTAAAGAAAAGTATTCATGCTTACCAATAAGTAACATATAGCTCAACCCTATGAAGCAGATCCATAGTTGCTCTGTTCACTTTCAAGAAAATACCATTCAATATCTGTATCAGAATATATTTATAGAACAGAAAAAATGAACATGTGAGGATCATCAAACTTTTGGAAAGACAAAAACCGCGTTTGCATACTCCCAGCAAAATCCAGCAAGTTAAGGTGATAATATCTAAATGAAATATAAAATAACCATCATCTACCAAAAACACTACGGTTTGCTTTAATACGACTGAAGTGAAAACAAACAGAGAATCTGATGAGAACTGCCGTGACATGCGCCACGTGTACGTATCGTGTTGCGCAAGACATTTCTATCGCTGGGATTCTTCTTATATTTACTTTCCTTATCGTAGTAGAAGTCTTTTCTTTTTATTTACTTTCCTTTATTTAATTTGCATTAGTATTTCCTTTTTATTACTTTCCTTTATTTAATTAGGGTATTTTGGTATTTTACTTTAGTTTCCTAATTGTATTAGGTTTCCAATTCCTAGTTACTGGTTTGCCTATAAATAGGCCTTGCATTCAGATGTAATAAATCATTGAAGAGTGTTTTACCAATTATAAACTCTCATATTAGAGGTTTATTCTTATTTCGGCTTTTCCAGTTTAATACTTGAATCGCTTGGGCTAGGGTTTGGGTAAATTCTGTTATCCATTTCTAGATTGTTGTTGGATCCTAATCAAGGTCCTCAACAGAATCAGCCTCTAACATCCAATTGGCCATGGTCCCCATTTCGCTTGAAACCTCAACGGTAAGCCCATAGGGATCATGTCATCACTTTGCTACACCTATGCTTGATTAAGATTCACTTTTTTAGATGAGCCATGAGTATTAGAAAAAATTAAATTAAATTAAAAATTGATTTGGCAATGATTGTTTTGTTTTCAAAATTTAAAAAACTTCGTTCAAAATGGGCATGAAAACATCTTGAAGATGTTTTCAATGTTTTGCTTTCAAAATTTTTAAAATTTAGAGTTTTATTAGTTCCATGTCAGTAAAAATAAATGTGATACAAAAGATTGCTTTAATCATTTTTACATTTTTATGTAAATAATTGTTTTGGAAAACATTTGCCACCAAATGGGTATGTTGCGATTTTCTCCTCGTATTAAAAAAAATTCTAAAAAATTATTAATGACACAATGAATTAATTGTATATACTATGAATGAACAAGTGCATTAATGTGCTAAACGGGATCAGGGATCAGTATATCACTTCATCATTGTGATAGCAAGCATTAACTATAATGACCACACCGTTATGATTCTAAACTGATAAAAATTACCAAATCATACTGGTCTCAACATAGCAAGAGCAACAGGGTAGTCCTGGTCTTTGGATCCATTCCATTGATACTGAAGATATGAAAATGAGGAGGAAATGATAAATTGATAAACAATATGTAATTATTTAGTCTTGA